>CAUYUJ010018209.1:61610-84110 GCA_963575745.1 Prorocentrum cordatum
ATGGTGGTGGTGGTGGTGGTGGTGGTGGTGTGGTGGTGGTGGTGGTGGTGGTGGTGGTGGTGGTGGTGGTGGTGGTGGTGGTGGTGGTGGTGGTGGTGGTGGTGGTGGAGGTGGTGGCGGTGGTGGTGGAGGTGGTGGCGGTGGCGGTGGCGGTGGCGGTGGCGGTGGTGGTGGTGGTGGTGGTGGCGGTGGAGGTGGTGGCGGTGGTGGTGGTGGTGGTGGTGGTGGTGGTGGTGGTAAGTGTGGTGGTGGATGTGGTGGTGGTGGTGGAGGTGGCGGCGGCGGCGACGGCGGCGGTGGTAGTGGTGGTGGTGGTGGTCGCTTCTCCTTCCCCCGACAGACCCCGCTTATCTCCTCGAGGATGGCGCTGGCCATGCTGTGCAGCCTCTCGACGCTCGGATAGTTCTGCAGCGTGCGCGTGAGCGTCGCGGCGGCTCCCGCGTCGCAGATCGCCCGCTTCTCGCTGGCCCCCGAGAACGCGAGCTGGACGAGCACGTAGCAGCCCTTCTCTTGCACCCTCTCCGACAACGGGTGCGCGTCCATGCCAGCCAGCACGACCTTGTGGCCGCCAAGTCTGAGAATCAGCTCCCTGCAATCCCTGCAATCGTACTCCTCGCTTCTCGCCAGGTGGGCCAGAGCGCCGCACACCATCGTCTGCACGTCGGGATCCCCGCGTTTTCGGCCCATGATCTCGATCATCGCGAAAAGACCCTGGCCCTCGCACAGGGCCTGCCTGCACTCCCCGTCGCCGTTCGCCAGGTTCGTCAGGGCGGCCAGGCCCCACTGCTGCACCTTGGCGTCGCCGGCATGCTTTCTGAGAGCCGCCACCACGACTGGGACTGCGTCGGCATCGCAGATTGCATCTTTCCCATGCTGGCGGCCTGTGGCGAGATTCGCGATGGCCAACAGGCCGTCGCCCTGGATGGCTGCGTCGCTGGCATGGAGGCGCAGAGCGTCCACGAGTGCGGCAGTGCCCCCTGCGTTCACCACCTCCCCCTGGCAGTCGTCGTCGCCATTCGCCAGGTTTGCCATCAGTGCGCAGCTCATGTGCTGCAGCCGCAGGTCCTGCTTGTGGGCCTTCATCGCCTTGACCACCAACTTGACGGCGCCATATCTCCGAACCTCCATCTTGCACGCGGGGTCCCCGTTGGCCAGGTTGGCGAGCGCCCTGGAACCCGCGCGCATGACGCCGATGTCCGACAGCTTGGCTGCAGTCATGGCAGCCACCACCACCCCCGCGCCACCCGCCTGTCTGACGGCCGACTTGCCGACTGGGCCCTGAGGAGGAGGAGGAGGAGGAGGAGGAGGAGGAGGAGGAGGAGGGAGGAGGAGGAGGAGGGAGGAGGAGCCTGCTTACAGAAGCAGGCCAGCGCCTCGCAGCCCTGCTCCTGCAGCAGCACATTCTCCGGGCACCTCTTCATCACCACGACGATCTCGGCCGCGGTCGGCCTGAGCTCGACCCGGTCCTGCGGGCCCTGCTTGCCGCCCGGCAGCAGCGCTATCCGCAGGTCCGTCAGCTCGGGCTCCAGGGCCAGCCGCAGGGCCGTGGCCTGGCCGTCGAGCGCGGCCTGCTGAGACCTCTGCCGCTCCCTGGCCTCCCTCTCGGCGTCCACCACGCTCGCCAGCTTGAGGTTGATGGACTGGTTTTCCACCACCACCACCATAAGTTGGAGGGGGAGGGGGTCCTCCTCCTCCTCCTCCTCCTCCTCCTCCTCCTCCTCCTCCTCCACCTCCTCCTCCTCGTCCTCCACCTCTTCCCTCCTCCAACTTATGGTGGTGGTGGTGGAAAACAGGCCCATCAGAGGTTGCTGATCTTCAGCGCCAGCGTGCCGCACCCCTCGACGTCGACGCCCACGCGGCCCGTCTTCGGGTCCAGGCGGACCGCCTGGCCCCGCCGGCCGTTGAGCTCCGGCCGGGCGCTGAGGCCCTGCTCGGGGAGGACACTTGAAGGGGCCCCAGGGCACACAAATGAATACACACAAATAAAAAGATTCCCCATATTCTTCCATATCTTCTGGGCCTTTGTCTTCCCCCCCACTTCCCATATCTTCCCATATTTTCTGGTGAATCGACGATTAATTGTGTCTGTGTGTTTTTCCCCTCCTGAACACTGGAGCATCCACGGCGCGCCGGCGTCGGGAGCCCTGCGGCGTGCTGCCGGAGGCCTGCCAGCATGGGCGGGGCGGCGTCGGCGGAGCGCGCGCATCGCCGAGGCATCGTCGGAGCATGCGCGTCGGCGACGTCGGCGTGGAGGAAATCGGGCGCCACGCCGAGCAGCACCGACAGGGCATCGGCGATGCGGCGGGGTCCTCCGAGCCCATCTGCTCCGAGGCCATCTGGGAGGGCTACGCAAAGGTGCTCCTTCGCTTCTGTCCGAAATCCATGAGTCCTTGAACAGCAGCACACCGATGGGTTCCCCGCGGCGGCGCGTCACTGACACTGTTGCGAACGGGGGAGGGGGGGGGGGGGACAAAGGTACCGATACCGCTACGCCACGGACCTCACCAGGGCTGCGTTCTGAACAGAACGATGACCTATGACGATGGCAATGCGTGTTGAATGCTGAGCGCTCTCGTGACTATGAAATCGAGCTCGCCCAGCGCTTTGGCGAAGCTGGGCTCCAGACTTTGGTGCCTGGGCGAGGCGAAGCCAGCCGTGGAGGCGAGGGAACAAGGCAGAGCAGAGCAGAGCAGTCCCGCACGGGAGCATCTACACGCGGTTGCCGCGGGTGGGCCCCGGGGCGCCAGCACGAGATGGAAGTATCGGCCCTGCAGGGCCGGCCGCTCAGTTACCTGTACCGGTGCCGTGGGAGGCCGCAGACAGGGTGGGAATGCGATGACGATGACATTGATGATCACGGTGATGGTGATGAAGATGATGGTGATGATGGTGGTGATGATGATGGTGACGATGATGCTGGTAATTATGATCATGGTGATGATGATGATGATGATGATGATGATGATGCTGATGGTGATGGCGATGGTGATGGTGATGAAGATGAGGGTGATGATGGTGGTGATGATGACGACGAGTATGGTGATGACGTTGATGATGATGGTGATGGTGGTGATGATAATGATGGTGAAAATGGTGACTATAACGATGACGATGACGATGATGATGATGGTGATGACGAGGGTGATCGTGATGATGTGATGGTGATGACGATGATGGTGACGATAAGGCTGATAGACATGATGATGGTGATGGTAATGATGATGGTGATGGTGGTGATGATGGTTATGCTGATGGTGATGACAATGGTGATTGTGATGATCGTGGTGATGGTGATGACGGTGACGATGATGGTGCTGATGATGGTGGTGATGATGGTGATGATGATGATGGTGATGGTGAACATGGTGATGATGGTGATAATGGTGATGATGGCGATGATTACTATTGTGAAGATGATGGTGTTGATGATGATGATGGTGATGGTGATGGTGATGGATATGGTGATGATGATGAAGGTGATGCTGATGGTGGTGATGCTGGTGATGATGATGATCATGGTGATGATAATGACAATGATGGCTATGACGATGATGATGCCGATGATGCTAATGAAGATGCTGGTGGTTACGATGATTATGATGGTGATGATGATGGTGATGGTGATGGTGATGATGATGATGGTGGTGATGATAATGATGGTGATGTGATGATGATGATGCTGTTAATGGTGATGATGATGGTGATGGAAATGATGGTGATAATTATGGTGATGATGATTGTGATGATGATGGTGATGATGTAGATGCTCATGGTGATGCTGCTGGTGATGCTGACGATGATGATGGTGATGATAGTGACGGTGCTGATGATCCTCGTGATGACGATGACCATGGTGATGATGATGATGGTGGTGGTGATGATGATGGTGATGGTGGTGCTGATAATGGTGATGATGATGTTGATGATGGTGATGGTGATAATGATGATGGTGATGATGGTGGCGACGATGGTGATGTTGATGATGGAAATCAAGAGGGGGATGGTGGTGAGGATGGTGATGATACTGACTGTGACGATGACGATGACGAGGACGATGATGATGATGGTGATGAAGATGGTGATGATGATGATAATGGAGATGACGATGATGGTGATTTTGTTGCCGCGTATGGTGGAAACTATGGTGGTGGTGGTGAGATGGTGATGATGATGGTGATGGTGGTGATGATGATGATGGTGATGATTCTGGTTATGATGGCGAGTATGATGATGATGATGGTGATGATGTAGATGCTGATGATGGTGATCACGATGGTGCTGATTGTGATGGTGATGATAACGATGATGATGGTGATGATGATGCTGATGTTGAACATAATGGTAATGATGAAGATGGTGATTATTAGGGTAAGGATGGTGATGATGATGGTGATGATGATGTTGGTGATGATGATAATGGCGATGATGATGGTGGTTGTGATGATGGCGGTGATAAAGCTGATGATGCTGACGATGACGATGACGATGACGATGATGATGATGATGGTGATGATGGTGATGGTGGTGATGATGATGATAATGATGGTGAAGGTTATGGGGATGGTCATGAGGGTGATGATGATGATCTTCATGGTCATGGTGGTGATGGTGGTGATTCTGATGACGGTGGCGATGATGAAGGTGATATTTGGGCTGCTGGTGATAATGGTGAGTATGATGGTGATGGTGATGATGATGATGATACTGATTGTAATGATGATGGTGATGGTGATGAAGTTGATGACGGTGCTGGTGGTGATGATGATGGTGATGTACTGGTGATGATGGCACTGATGATGGTGATGCTGGTAATGATGATGGTGATGATGATGCTGGTGATGATGATGATGATGATGATGCAATTGGTGGTGATGATGGTGGTGGTGATGACGGCGATGACGATGATGATGATGATGATGGTGCTGATGATGATGCTGATGATAATGGTAGTGACGACGATGACGATGATGATGATGGTGATGATGATGGTGATGGTGATTGATGATGGTGCTGATGGTGATTATGATGATGATAGTGGAGATGATGGTGATGATGATGGTGGTCGTGACGATGATGCTGATGATGATGGCGATAGCGATGATGATGATGATGATGATGATGATGATTATGGTGATGATGAGTATGATGAAGATGCTGATGGTGATGATGACGGTAGTGATGATGGTGATGGCGATGACGGGGATGATGATGATGGTGATGATGATTATGATGGTAATGATGATGGTTATGATGATGGTGATGCTGATGATCGTGGTGATAGTGGTAATGATGATGATGGTGATGAGGTGATGCTGAGGTCGGTGACGATGATGGTGATGATGACGCTTGTGATGATGATGCTGGTGATGATGATGAGGGAGATGATGATGAGGATGATGTTGATGTTGATGAGGTTGATGGTGGTGGTGACGATGGTGGTGATGATAATGATGACGATGATGCTGCTGGTGATGATGGTGATGCTGGTAACGATGATGGTGATGATGGTGATGATGGTGGTGATGATGGTGATGATGATGATGGTGATGACGATGGTGGTGATGATGATGATGATGATGAGCACGATGATGAAGATGACGATGACGATGACGACGAAGATGACGATGATGATGATGATGGTACGGATGACTGTGAGCATGATAATGATGATGATGAAGATATGATGATGATATGATGATGTTGGTGATGATTATGGTGATGATGATGATGGTGACGATGATGGTGGTGATGATGGTGATGATGATGGTGATGATCATGTTGATGATGATGGTGGTGATGATGGTGGTGATGATGATGGTGATGATGGTGATCATGGTGACCATGGTGATGGTGATGATCTATGATGGTAATAGTAACGATGGCGATGATGATGGTAATGATGATGGTGGTGATGCTGGTGATGATGATGATGATGGTGACGACTATGACGATGATGAGTACGATTGTGAAGATGGTGTTGGTGATGACGATGACGATGATGATGGTGATGATGATGATGGTAATGATGATGATGATGATGATGATGATGGTGATGATTGTGGTGATGATGATGATGACGATGGCGATAGTAATGATGGTGGCGATGTTGATGGTGATGATGGTGATGATGATGGTAATGATGATGATGATGATGATCATGATGGCGATGACGATGATGAGTTCGATGATGATGATGATGGTGGTGGTGATGACGATGACGATGATGATAGCATACGATGGCGATGACGATGACGCTGACGATGATGATGATCATGATGATGATGACGATGATGATGATGATGATTACCATCGTTATGAAGATGGTGATGATTATGATGATGGTGATGCTGATGATGACGATGACAATGACGATGATGATAGTGGTGGTTGTGGTGAGGATGAAGATGGTAGTGACGATGACGATGACGATGATGATGATGCTGATGCTGATTATGATGATGATGATGATTCTGATGATGATGATGATTATGATGATGATGATGATGATGATTATGATCATGATAATGACGTCATCGTCATCGTCGTCGTCATCGTCATCGGTTGGAGGTGGTCGAAAGCAAAAGCCAGAGTCTCGGCTACACGCAGGAGTGACCCCAGGCAAAGGTGACCTTTGGCGCGCGGCTCTCAGGGGGGGCGCGGGGGGCCAAACCCGGGCGCGCAGCCCGCTGTTATCGGGTCGCATTTCGCCATCCGGGGACCCTGATGTCCCCGCGTCACAGGCCACCCCAGCGAAATGTCGCTCTCAGATGTAGACAAGAATCTTGGGCGTCCCAAACCGGTGTGGTGACAGACCGCGTGGTGCCCTCGGGACCTCCAACGACCTCGCCGCACGGTCCGTCACCCAACGCTCTTGGGACCCTGGAGGCCCCTGTCACCCGAGACGCCCTCGGAGAGCGACACGAGTCCCAAGACCGTGCGGAGACACATAATCCCCATGGACTCACCACGCGGTGTGGTCACCACACCGTTCGGGGGCCCCTCGAGTCGGGCCACAGGGCTGGAGTCGGAGTCGGAGATAGGCCTCCGATATGCGATATGGGGTTGGAGCAGATGCGGTCGGGGGATCGCGCCGCGTCGCCGACGCATCGTCGATGCGTCGGCGATGCGCAGGCGACCTCGGCGACGCATCGGCGCCGTCAGCGTGAGAAAATCGGACGCCGCATCGCCGATGCATCTGCGATGCGGCGCGATCCCCCGACCCCCTTCTCCTCGGACCCCATGTGGGAGGCCTGGACTTGGCATCGGCAGCGACATCGCCTGCTCTTCTGAGCTTTCCCCCCCCACCCCCTCCTGTATCTCCACCTCGTGGCCCACGAAGAAGCTGCCGTCCACGGCGGGCACGCCCTCGTCCCGGCGCTTGCCGTTGACCATGTGGTCGACATAGTCGCGCGCCAACTCCGGCTCCTTGAGCAGGAAGTTCGGGTCATCGACGGGCATGCGCTCGCGGGCGGCGGCGGCGGCCGCCCGCACGCAGGGAGGCGGGCCCCCCCCGGTAGACGGCGGGCTCGGAGCCCAAACCGGCTGGTGCGGCACGGAGCTGTTCAGAAACAGGGGAAAGAGAGGGAGAGGGAGAGGCAGGGATATAAAAATGAAAAAAAACCATGTATACACACATCTGCATAGATGTTGTGGATACGGGTGGGAGGTGAGAGAGGGAGAGACGGACGGAGGGAAGGAGGGAACTAGGGACGGAGAGAGGAAAGGAGGGTGGCAGAAAGAGAGAGGAAGAGAGGGAGAGGGAGAGGGATAAAGAGAGAGAGAGAGGGAGAGACGGACACAAATACACACACACACACGTGTACACATGTATATACATGTGTATGTATATACATATGTATATATATATATACACAGCAAGAGATTGCGAGAGGGAGGGAAAGAGAGACGCAAGAAGAGGGAGAGAGGGAGATAGAGATGTAGAGAAGGGGACAGAGAGAGCGAGAGAGAGCATGATGATACATATCTATATCTACACATACATACATACATACATACATACATACATACATACATACATACATACATACATATACTAGGGCCACGAGCGCGCTTCGCGCGCGCTTAGGTTCTAGTCGACTGCGAAGACGTTGTCAGTGGGCATTGTGTGCATCCCAGGATGCAGCTGCGCCATGGCTCCCTTTCCCGCTTGGTTGATGGCCTCCGGGGGGTTTCTGGGGGCCTCTAGGGTCCCTCTCCCGAAGCCGTCTCCTGGGTTGCCTCCTCCCCGTCCTCCTACGCCGTCCGTGGAAGCTTTCTGACGGGCCTTTTTCATGCTTCTTGAAGTGTCAGGGCGACAATCACCATCAGCAGCAGCGTAATCATCATAATCATGGTCGCCATCCTTGTGATATCCATCGTCGTGATCATTCTTACCATCAACAACTAAATCATCCCCTAATCTCCATCATGATAAGGATGGGAACACTACTAATACGAATAATAAGCAGCAGCAGCAGCAGCAGCATCATCATCATCATCATCATCATCATCATCATCATCATCATCATCATCATCATCATCATCATCATCATCATCATCATCATCATCATCATCATCATCATCATCATCATCATCATCATCATCATCATCATCATCATCATCATCATCATCATCATCATCATCATCATCATCATCATCTTCATCATCATCATCATCATCATCATCATCATCATCATCATGTTCAGCTGCACTATCACCCTCATCACTGTGATCATCATGAGCATCGTAGAGAACATCATCAGCATCATCTTCATCATCGTCGTCATCATTGTCGTCGTCGTCGTCGTCATCATCAACCTCATCAGTATCATGGTCACCATCATCACCATCACCAAAATCATCATCAGCATCGACATCATCATCATGCTCAGAATCACCATCATCGCCATCTCCATAATTAGCATCATCGTCGTCATCATCTGGACCACCCGTGCCAGAGTGGCGTTTCCGAGCGAGGCCTTTCGGAAGCATTGCTTCGGGGGGGGGGGCAGAAGCCTGATGAATCATGTTCCGGGAAAGCCTCCTGGGAACATGAGTGGTTTGGGGTGTCTCGGAGGCTTTTTCGGGTTTCCCTGGGAGTTTCTTGGGGACCTCTTTGGGCTTCCTGAGGTCCTCTTGGGTGCCTCACGGGGCTTCTGGGGAGCCTCTGGATGGCCTTCGGGGGCTTCCTGGGGACCTCTGAAGCCGAAGACCGCGAAATGTCGGTTCGAATGGCACCTGTGCTCCTTCTTGTGAGCGTTTTTGGAGCCCTCTTGGGAGATCTGGGGAGCCTCCTGGCCCGTCTCGGGGCCTCTTGGGGGCCTCCTTGGCGCGTCTTGGGGCTCTCTCGGGGCCTCCTGGGAAGCGTTCAGGGCGGAAAAATTAAAGTTTAACTTTTTGTTCCCCCTCGTGGGCCCCTCTGGAAGCCTTCTCGGGGCCCTCTTGGGCTTTCTAGGGCCCTCTTGGGCGCCTCTTGGGCGCCTCTTGGGCTTTCTTGGGGCTGTCCAGGGCTTTCTTGAGGCCGTCTGGGGGGCCTCCGGGCAGTCTTGGGGCGCTCTTAAGGACCAGTTGGGCCTTGTTGGAGCATCGGACAGGTAAAAAGGCGATCAAAACCAAAAACATCGAAAACCACAATGGAAAATCATCGATGTTAGCCTCTCGGGGCTCTCTTGGGACGCTTCTTTGAAGCCTCTTGTGGCGGCTTCGGGGCTTCTTGGGCTGTCTTGGGGCCATCTTGGGCGTCTTCGGGTCCTTTTGAGGCTTTCTTGGCAATCTGTACGGCCCGCGTGGCCTGTCGTGGGCAATTTGGAAGCGACCCGGGGCACTTCCGGGGGTCTGTGACCCCCCACAGGTCCCGGGGGGCGCCCATGGGGGAGGGTGGCACCACACACACATCTGCACACAGAGAGAATATGAAAATGAAGGGACAGCGAAAGGAGGCAGAGGAGAGAGAGAGAGGGGGACATTTGGTAGCCAGCACAAGCGTATGTGAGCATGGCAGAAGCGGGTGTCCACCAAAGGGGGGCCCTTCCCCAACAGAGAATAGCGACGCCAGAAATAGGGACCAGCCTTTCATCCTGGGTCGTGTTCTGACGGTCCCGAGGCCCGGCAAAGGCCGCCAGAAGCCGAAAACCGTCAAACGCTCTCCGTCGTGATTGTTGTGACGATGCGGTTCCTCCGCTGAGACAAGGAAGAACAAAAGGCACAAGCATCCAAACGACTCAAAAAGACGACTCTGGCCGAGAGGCGTGCGTCGGGCGCAGCCTGGAGGCGGACAGACCGTCGCACGCCCCACGCACGGCTGTCGCGCGCCTCCCTCCGCTGCTCCTGGGGAGGCCACCTCACACTTGGTAGTCCCCAAACGTGGTGGTGACAACACCTGGCGGTGAGTCTCGGGCGATTTGGTGTCACCACCCGGTTTGGGGACTCGTGCGGTTTTCCGAGGATGTCCCGGACACTGGTGGGTCCAGGAGTCACGAAACCCGGTGGTGACCCCGCGTCCCCAAACCCAGCGGTGACCTTTTTGGGGATTCCAGGTCGCCACCTGGTATCTCACCACCCGGTTTGGGGGTTCCCAACACACGCTTCCCCCCCGCGCACCCCCCGGGGAGGGGAGGCAGCAGCCGAAACTGAACCGTCGTGGGTGCCCTCCGCCCTGCGCCTTGCGCCCTCCGTCCCCCTGGGCCCGACCTCCTCCGTCCTCCGTCCTCGGCCTCGTCCGCGCCGCTGCTGCCCCGCCCGCCGCAGCAGCGGTTGGCCTTCCGCCAGCCTAATTTTTGGCCGGGAGCAACTCGGCCTCGTCCTCGGCCTCGTCCTCCTTCGCCCCCTCCCCCTCCTCCTCCTCCTCATCCTCCTCCTCCTCCTCCTCCTCCTCCTCCTCCTCCTCCTCCTCTTCCTCCTCCTCCTCCTCCTCCTCCTCCTCTCCTCCTCCTC
Source organism: Prorocentrum cordatum (assembly GCA_963575745.1). Taxonomy (NCBI): domain Eukaryota; class Dinophyceae; order Prorocentrales; family Prorocentraceae; genus Prorocentrum; species Prorocentrum cordatum. The sequence continues at coordinate 72,543 of CAUYUJ010018209.1, forward strand.
CTTCTCCTCCGCCTCTTCCTCCCTGACGTCCCAAGGATGGTGCCCTGGCACTGTTCAGGACTTTCACACGGTCGATTCCCAACGGGGCACCTCCCTCAGTGACGGCAGACCCTTCTAGGGGCCTATGACAAGGGAACCTGGAGCGATGGCGGTTTGCAACATCGTTAGTGAGTCTTGGATTGACACAAGTCACTCCTCCTCCTCCTCCTCCTCCTCCTCCTCCTCCTCCTCCCCCTCCTCCTCTCCTCCCTCCCCCTCCTCCTCCTCCTCCTCCTCCTCCTCCTCCTCCTCCTCCTGCCTGGCTTGCCCACGGGGCCTGTCATGGGTGCCTCCCTCGGACGGCCTCGCCCGAGAGGCGGGCGGCGGGCCCGGGTGGCCTCTGGGCGGGGATCTGGCCCTTGTCCTTCAGGTGCCTCTGCAGGCCCTGCCGCGGCGGACGTCCATCCCTCCATCCCTCCATCCATCCCTCCATCCCTCTCTCCCTCCATCTCTCTCTCTCTCTCTCTCTTTTTCTCTCCCTCCTCCTTCATGTTCCCCTTTCCCCATCTCCCCATCTCCTCCTCCTCCACCTCATCTTCCTCCTCCTCCTCCTCCTCCTCCTCCTCCTCCTTCTCGTCCTCCTCCTCCTCCTCCTCCTCCTCCACCTGCTCCTTCTCCCCGTTAATCATCATCGCCACCACAAGTATCATCATTCACCTGCTGATCACAACACCAGCAACAATCATCTCAATACCGTTCGATCTCAGAAACTCGCGTGTCGTCCAACATGTATGTCCCAAACTCTCGATACCCGCCCTCTTCGTCGTCGATCGTACCCTCTTGAGGGGTAGATCCTCCTTCCCTGCCACATTCACTTGGCGTACCCTTCGAAACATGAAGAACAGAAATAATGAGCAATGGAATGCAGAGGAGAGGAGAAAGGGAGTGGTGGAAGGGATGGAGGAGGGAATGGGGGCAAAAAAGGAGGGAGAAGATGGAGGACGAGAAGTGATTATGAAGATTAGCAAAAGGGGGATCGCAAGGAAGTCCGCCATGGTGCAACCATAACGTCGACCCCCAGAGGTCCCGACCCACTCCCCAGGGCCCAATGCTTCATCCTGAGCCGTTGCTTGACGGTCCCGGGGCCCACGGAGGGCCCCCAGAAGCCCGAAAACACGGCCAAGAACCTCCCGCCGTGCTCTCGCTCCTGTCTCTCGAGGGGGCCCCCGGCGACGCCGCTGCCTCCCGGCGCGGTGCCCAGCCAAAGCCCAGGGCCCACCTCCCCGCGAGCCTGGGCGGGCGCACTGCAGCCAGGGGCCCGCGCTCGCCCTCGGCGCTCCGCGCGGACCCCCTGGGCGCGGCCGACGCCCGGCGACCTGCAGCTGGATCGGCCGCGCCCAGGGTTGAGTCGGGCCTGTCCCCCTACAGGGGGATTCTCGACAAACAATGAAAATACCCTAAAAATAATCCAAACATCATCCACTCTGGGGGCTATGTTTTCAGTATTCTGGTACCTTTCTGGTGGATTCGTGGGGTATTTTCTAAATTTTTCGTCGAAAATCCCCCGGTAGGGGGACAGGCCCGACAGAAGCCCAGGGGCGACCAGACCTCCCGAGCACAGCGGTCGCTTTGCCTTTCGCCGGCGAGCCCGGGGGGGGGGTTCAGCGAGACGGGGCGGGCCTTCTCGCGAGGCTCGGGAGGCCTCGGGACTCCGGGGAGAAGCTGCCGAAGCCTTCCCCGAGGAAGCAGGAGGACTTCTCAGAAGGCGCGAGGGCTCCTGAGAAGCCCCGCCGCCTCCTGAGAAGTCCTGCTCCTTCTCACTCCCATCCCCCCCCAGACTCGCCGCCTGCTGGGGGCGGCCAGACCTCCTCGCTTCGTACAAAAAACGGCGGGTATCAGCTTTCCCATGTTCAGCTAGCGACGATCGCGACGACCGAGAAGCCCCGGCTCCCAGCACCCGTGCCACCCCCCTGATGTGAAGGAGCACAGACACACGCATATATATATATACACACAACTACATATATATATATATATATATATATATTAATGTATACATGTGTACTTTTATATATATATATATATAGAGAGAGAGGGAGAGGAATAGAGAGAGAGACACCCCTTGTCCCACTCTTCTATGTTTGTCCAAGCTCGGCAGTCGCCTGCAATGCGTGCGAGAGCGTGGCAGAACTACGGCCACGGGCGCCTGCAGCCTCCTTCTCGAAATCAGTGTGTTCGAATCTAGACAGAAATGCCAGGATCCCCTTACTTTTTCAACATTGCCCAACCATCCTTTATTGAGTTGGGTCCTCGTTTTGCAGAGACGGTCCCCGCGTCTCCTCCCCTCCTCTTCTCCTCTTCCCCCTCCTCCCTCCTCCCGTCACCCCCCTCACGATGGCACACCACACACACGTTTTGTGGCCCCATTGGGAGCTCCACCGAATGCCCCAGTGGCATGCTTCGCATGATGTCCTCCTCCACTTTGGCACACCCCTCGCACGTTTCGTGGCCCCATAGGGAGCTCCATCGAGAACCCCAGTGGCATAATTCGCATGCCGCTGCCCTTCACTTTGGTACACCCCTCATAAGCTTCGTGGCCCCATAGGGAGCTCCACCGAAGGCCCCGGTGGCGGTGTCCGCATGCACTTCCCCCGCCCAGTACATCGCTTCGTGGCCCCATAGGGAGCTCCACCGAAGGTCCCCACCCAGTACACAGCTTCGTGGCCCCATAGGGAGCTCCACCGAAGGCCCCAGTGGCGGTGTCCGCATGCGTCTCTCCCACCCAGTACACCGCTTCGTCGCCCCATAAGGGGGCTCCACCGAGAACCCCAGTGGCGGTGTTCGCACACGTCTTCCCTACCCAGTACACAGCTTCGTGGCCCCAGAGGGAGCTCAACCGAAGGCCCCAGTGGCGGTGTCCGCATGCGTTTCCACTACCCAATACAACGCCCATAGGGAGTTCCACTGAAAAACCCAGTGGCGGTGTCCGCATACGTTTCCCTCACCCTGTACAGCGTTTCGTTGCCCCATAGGGAGCTCCACCGAAGGGCCCAGTGGCGGTGTCCGCATGCGTTTCCCCCACCCAGTCCAGCGCTTCGTGGCCACATAGGGAGGAAGGCCCCAGTGGTGTCCGCATGCGCCTCCCCCACTCAGTACAACGTCTCGTGGCCCCATCTGGAGCGCCACCGAAGGCCGCAATGGCTGCGCCCGCATGCGCCCCCGCACCATTTCAGTACACCCCTCACACGTTACGTGGCCCCATGTGGAGCGCCACCGACGGCCCCCAGCGGCTGCGCCCGCATTCGTCTCCGCGCCATTTCGGCACACCCTTTACACGCTTCGGCGCCCCATAAAGAGATCCACCGACGGCGATGTCCACAACGGCGATACTCGCAACTGCGTCTGGTTGGGCCCTTCGCCAGGAGAATGTCTCGAGCTTCGTCTTCCCCCCCCACTTCCCACATGTTCCTGCACTTGCCTGGGAACCGATGATCCTTTCTGTCTGTGTGTGCTTCCCTTCCTGATGATGGGCTGGGACCCGTGCAGGAGGAGGAGCAGGAGGAGGAGGAGGAGGAGGAGGACCAGGAGCAGGAGGAGGAGAAGTTGGAGGAGTAGGATTAGAAGGAGGAGGGGGAGGAGAGGGACGAGAGGGACGAGAGGGAGGAGGGGGGGGAGAGGAGGAGGAGGAGGAGGAGGGAGGAGGAGGAGGAGGAGGGAGGGAGGACGGAGGGACGAGAGGGAGGAGGAGGAGGAGGAGGAGGGGAGGAGAGAGGAGAGAGGAGGAGGAGGAGGAGGAGGAGGAGGAGGAGGAGGAGGAGGAGGAGGAGAAGGAGAAGGAGGAGGAGGAGGAGGTGAGAGCTGCACTTTCCCGCCGCTCTCCCGCGCCGAGGCCCCCGCGGAGCGCGCGGCGCTCGGCGCTCGGCCCCTGCGGCGGCGGCATCCCCGGCCGCTCCCCCTGCGCCCCCGTCTGCCGAGGCTGCCGCTGCCGAGCGGCTACGGTAGGTTCGCGCGGCGTCGGCGCGCGCAAAGGTTTATGACGCCGCGTCGATTGTTCAACCTTGAACCGATCGCGGCCCCGATCGTTCAAGGTTGAATCCAGTCGGGTCCAGCGGCGTTACCGTGCCCCTCGGTGCTTCCGCGTCGCAGAGTTCAACCTTGAGGGCTTTCGCCGGCGTCGCTGGCGCGCCAACGCCGCACGAACCTACCGTACGTACCTCGGTGGCACTGACGGCCAGGGCGCGCCCGAGATCCGAGCAGGGGATCGGATGTGTCGGTCGAATCTACCAAGATTCAGGGGGGCGTAAGACCCGGGTGCAGGGGGCTCGGAAATCCCCGACGAGGTCGTCAAAAAAATGACGAGGCCGAGCCTGCATTCTGACGAGGCTTCCCGCTGCAGACATCCCACGAAACTCCTACTCGACAAAATCCGAGTCGCCGTCGTCAAAAAACGATGGCGAACCCGAGTCCTGTCTACCAAGGTACGAGGACTGCTTCGCAGATCTGTGCGACCGTTCTGCGCGTGCTCCGCAGATGCGACGAGGAAGTCAACTCTGGGGTACCTCGATGATGTAGTCGATCCCCATTCTCGAGAAAGGGGGGCGGGGAAGCGTGAGCCGAGGCCCAGCAGCGCAACTCCGCCCCAAACCGGCAGGGGCCCGCTGCCGGGCAGGCGACGCGCGGCCCCGAACGGACGGCGCCCGCGGCGATGCCGACAAGCCGAGCCCAGCTCGAGATGAGCAGGACATCGTACTCCAGATTTCGTAATAAAGGGGGGGGGGTCTCAACCCTCCCAGACGAAAAGTTTTAGACCACCCCCCCCCGGGGAGAACCCTCCAAAACATCGTCCCCAGACCCCCCCAGGCCCTCCAAGATAGCCTGGAAGAGACCCCCCCCGAAATGAGACCCCCTCCCTTTTATTACGAAATCTGGAGTACGGGTCGTCGTTTCGGTGCTGCTCCGTCCCCACTGCAGCCGCCCCAGCGAGGGACTACTCTTACGCGCGGCCAGCTACGCCGATGGCACGGACGACCGGCCTGCCCCCTCCTCCTGTAATGACCTCCCAGATGGGGCGCGGGCAGACGGGGTCGGAGGATCGCGCCGCATCCCCGATGCATCGCCGTTGCATCGGCGACGCATCAACGACGCTGGCGATGCATCGGCCACCGCGGCGTGGATAGCATCGGGCTCCACATCGAGCCGCATCGCTGGTGTCATCGGCCATGCGGCGCGATCCTCCGACCCCATCTGCTCGGACCCCCTCTGGGGCGCCTGAGTAGGCGGCCACATGTGAACCCTACCCCCGCCCCCCACGTTTTGTAAAGGGGGGGCGAGGGTCCACTCAGCTCGGGACCCCCCCAGCGAAGAGACCCCCCCCACCCACCTTAGAAATCGTGGGGGGGGGGGAGCGGATTCACACGTGGCCACCGTCTGAGACCCTATAGCGGCGGCCTCCACGAGGTCCCCTCCCGCGAACTTGTCCATGACGATGCACACGAAGCACCTGCCGCTCGGGGGATGCCGGGCGGCAGCGGGGGCCGCCGCGCCCCCCGCAGACCCGCTGGCCCCTGCGAGGTCGCCAGGCCAACGCCGTCGTCTCGCCGCCACCATCGCCGCCGCCGTCGAGGTTCGCCGTGGCCGTCGCCGTCGTCGCCGCCGTCGCAAACCACCGGGTCCAGGGGAAGCATTGCCCGACCTGGCCAGCAACAAAAAAACATACGAGCAGATCGGCCCGGGGGCGGGTCGGGTGGGGCGGGGCGCGCGGGACATGAAAGTGTGACGCGGCATCGAGCTAGCACGCGTGGACACTATGCTGACTTCGAGTGTGTCGGACCGGACCCGACCTCCTCTTCCTCATAATCATCACCATCACCACCATCACCACCACCACTACCACCACCACCACCACCACCACCACCATCATCATCATCATCATCATCATCATCATCATCATCATCATCATCATCATCATCATCATCATCATCATCATCATCATCATCATCATCCTCATCACCCTCATCATCATCATCATCATCATCATCATCATCATCAGCATCAGCATCAGTATCAGCATCATCACCACCACCACCATCAGCATCATCATCAGCAGCAGCATCACCAACATAATACATATCATCATCATCATCACCACCACCACCATCATCATCATCATCATCATCATCATTATCATCAGCATCATCGCCAACACCAACATCATCAGCATTATCATTATCATCATCATCATCATCATCATCACCAACAGCATCATCAGCATTCGCATCATCAGCATCATCATGATCATCCTCGTCCTCATCCTCATCACCATTATCATCAGCATCACCAGCAGCATCGTCATCATCATCAGCAGCATCATCATGGACCATCATCATCGTCATCGTCATCACAATCGTCATCATCATCCTCATCATCATCAGCATCATCATCATCATCGTCTTCGACGCGTCGTCGTCGTCATTGTCGTCATCATCGGCATCTGCATCACTAGCCGCATCACCATCATCATGATCAGCATCATCATCGTCATCAGTATCATCACCATCATCATCAACATCAACCTTATCATCATCAATATCGTCATCATCGCCGTCAGCATCATCAGCAACATCAGCATCAACAGTATCATTATCAGCATCAGCATCACCATCATCATCAGCATCGTCGTCGTCATCATCATGCTCGTGGACGTCATCATCATCGTCATCATGCTCATCATCATCATCATCAGCAGCATCAGCATGACCGTCGTCAGAATCGACATCATCGTCACCACCCTCGTCATTACCGCGGTCATGATAATCGTCGACATCATTGTCATCGTCAGCATCATAATTGTCGTCGTCGGCGTCGTCTCCGTCGTCGTAGTCGTCGTCGTCATCACAATCATGAGCGCCATCATCACTATCATTATGATCATCCGCGTCAGCATCAACAGCATCATCGTCGTCGTCGGTCATCGTCAATGTCCAACGTCCGTCGGTCGTCCGTCGTAGTCACCCGTCGTCGTCGTCGTCGGTCGGTCGGTCGGTCGGTCGTCATCGTCGCCGTTGTCGTCGTCGTCGGTCGTCGTCTTCGTCGTCGTCGTCGTCGTCGCTGGCGTCGGCGTCGTCGTCGTATTGGTCAACGCCGTCGTTTGTCGTCATCGTCGTCCGTTGTCGTCGTCGTCGTCGTCCTCGTCGTCGTCGTCGTCGTGGTCTCGGTCGTCGTCGTCGTCGGCGTCGTTGTCGTCGTCGACGATGGTGTCGGTGCCGTCGTTTGTTGTTAGCGGCGCCGTCGTCGTCGTCGTCGTTGCTGTCGTCGGCGTCAGCGTCATCGTCTGCTGGCGGCGGCGAGGGGGAGGGGTCCACTACCCCCCCCCCATCCCTGCGCTGGGGGGGTGGGGGCGTCCTGGACGTCCCTAATAATAATAATTGTCCAACGGGAAGGGTTCACGACCACCGAATGATTTTCCGGGCGGGGGGGTGGGTCTGGAACCCCCTGGAACCTCGTTTTGGAGGGGGGGGACCCGCATGTCGGCCCAATCCCAACCGACTTGTCCCAATCCCAACAGGCGGGTGCCAATCCCAATCCGCGCGAAAATAAAACTGGTCCGAATCCCAACCAATGGAAGATAAGCCCCTACTAGGAAACAAGATAGAAAACGGTTCAAGACAAGTGTTGAAACCAAGTGGCGCTTCTTATGTCACTGCGTTGTTCAGATGGCCAACAGACGTGCCAAAGTTGGAATTGGCAACACTTCGGTCTTCGCAGCAGCACTCAGGACAACGGTTGTGGTAGTAGCAATCATAGAACATATCGCACTATAATGAGCAGGACTAGAATCAACAGAAAAGTAGTAGTAGTAGTAGCAGTAAAAGTACCAGTACTGGTAGTAGTAGTAGTAGTAGTAGTAGTCATACCAGTGACAGCATAAGTCGTAGTAGTTGTAGTAGTAGCAGTCGTGACTAGCAGTGATAGTAGTAGTCGTCGAAGTAGTAGTAGTAGTAGTAGTAGTAGTAGCAGTAGTACGAGCAGCAGTAAGTAGTACTAGTAGTAGATAGTAGCAGTAGTAGTAGTAGTAGTAGGAGGAGGAGTAGTAGTAGTAGCCGTAGTAGTAGTAGTAGTAGTAGTAGTAGTAGTAGTAGTAGTAGTAGTCGTAGTAGTAGTAGTAGTAGTAGTAGTAGTGGTGGTAGTAGTGGTAGTAGTGGTGGTACAAGAAATCGTAATCATATTACTAGTATCAGTAGTAGTAGTAGTATTACTAGTAGGGGTAGTAGTAGTAGTAGTCGTCGTAATCGTAGTGGTAGTAGTAGTAGTAAAAATAGTAGTAGTCGTAGCAGTAGTAGTAGTAGGTAGTAGTAGGTAGTAGTAGTAGTAGTAGTAGTAGTAGTAGTAGTAGTAGTAGTAGTAGTAGTAGTAGTAGTAGTAGTAGTAGTAGTGGTAGTAGTAAAAGTAGTAGTAGAAGTAGTAGCAGTAGTAGTAGTAGTAGTATTAGTAGTAGTAGTTGTTGTTGTTGTAGTAGTAGTAGTCATCGTAGTAGTAGTAGTAGTAGTAGGTAGTAGGTAGTAGGTAGTAGGTAGTAGGTAGTAGGTAGTAGGTAGTAGGTAGTAGGTAGTAGGTAGCAGGTAGCAGGTAGTAGGTAGTAGGTAGTAGGTAGTAGGTAGTAGTAGTAGTAGTAGTAGTAGTAGTAGTAGTAGTAGCAGCAGTAGTAGTAGTAGTAGTTGTACCAGTAGTAGTAATAGCAGTGGTAGTACTAGTGGTAGAAGTCGTAGGACTACAAGATGTAGTAGCAGTAGTAGCAGTAGCCGTAGTAGTGCCAGTCGCAGTCGTAGTAGTAGTAGTAGTAGTAGTACTAGTATCAGTAGTAGTAGTAGTAGTAGTACTAGTACTAGTCGCCATGGTAGTAGTACTAGTAGTAGTAGTAGTAGTAGTAGTAGTAGTAGTAGTAGTAGTAAAAGTAGTAGTAAAAGTAGTAGTGGACGTAGTAGTAGTAGTAGTAGTTGTTGTTGTTGTAGTAGTCGTAGTAGTAATATCAGTAGTCGTAGTAGTAGTAGTAGTAGTAGTAGTAGTAGTAGTAGTGGTAATAGTAGTGGTAGTCATGGTAGCAGTAGTTGTTGTTGTAGTAGTAGTTGTAGTGATAGGATCACACCTGACTGATGGAGTGGGTGGTTTGGGTTTGGGTTTGGGTTGGCGGCCTCCTTATTGGAATTCCATACCATAGAAGGCCTCCATATTGTAATTTCATCCTGAGGATTCCTGAGGGTAAAGATTCCCCCAAATTCCAAAGGATTCCTGAGGGTCTCTCAGTAGTCCCCCGAAGATGAGGATACCTGAGCCTCCCGAATTCCAAAGAATTCCTGATGGTCTATCAGGATTCCCCCGAATTCCTGAGGGTCTCTCAGGATTCCCCCGAATTCCTGAGGATTCCTGAGGGTCTCTCAGGATTCCCCCGAAGTCCAAAGGATTCCTGAGGGTCTCTCAATAGTCCCCTGAATCTGAGGATACCTGAGGGTCTCTCAGGATCCCCCCGAATCCCTGAGGATTCCTGAAGGTCTCTCAGGATTCCCCCGAATTCCTGAGGGTCTCTCAGGATTCCCCCGGATTCCCGGGGATTCCTGAAAGTCGGAAGATCTCGTAAGATCTCTGAAGATCTCGTGAGATCCCTGATGATATCGTAAGATCTCTGAAGATGTCGTAAGATCTCTTACGATTTCGTAAGATGTCTGCGGTTGGGATTGTGACCACTTCTGGTTGCAATCCACTCCGAACGGTTGGATTTGGGACAAGTCGGTTTGGATCCGTCCCATTTCCGAGGATACCCCCCCTGCCAGCAGCAACAGAAAGCGCTCTTTCAAATGTCTTGGCCCCGTTCGTGGATGCACGCCGGCCTGCAAAGACGACGCTCCAGGGCGCGATGCTCATAGGTGCACCTCGGGTCTGACACAAGCTGATTGGCGATGGTGTTGGGCGTCTCATGGCTCAAGAGCAAGTGCGAGCCATCACGAGCGACCAGGACACCAGGTTTCAAGAAAGAGCGGCCAGTTCCTTCGAGCCAGAGGTACGCGTCGAGCACAGGGTCGATTGCGTTCCTCAGCCAGCTCTCCCGCTAGAATGCTCCCGAAGCGCGTGCTTCGTAGCGCGTGCAACGTTCATCATCATCCTCCTCTTCGCCCTCATCCTCCTCCTCCCTCCTCTAGTTCTTTCCTCCTCGTCCCCTGGGGCGCCTCTCGTAGTAGACGCCATGGCACTTGACGATGTTGGGGTGGTCCTCGCGCCGATCCGACTCTGGCTCGGCCTCTGATCTGCTCCCCTCCATGCCTGCCGCGCACCCGGTCCTCGAAGAAGAGGGAGGGGATCCCAGAGAAAGGATTACAAGGGGGAGAGGAGCAAGGTGAGGAGAACCCCAGAGAACAGGTTTAGAAGGATGCTGGATTGGCCTGCCTACACAGGCAGGTCCGAAAAGGATGAAGGGGAACTGGGACACACAAATAAATACACACAGATAAACATATCCCCCATATGTTCTGGGTTTCTGTCTTCCCCCCCACTGCCCATATGTTCCCTTTGGGGGGAATCGCCGATTAATTGTGTCTGTGTGCTTTTTCCCCTCCTGAAAGAATGAAGGGGGAACAGGGACGAGAAAAGATGAGCACTGAGAGAAAGTTTCGGAAGTTGCTTGTTGCTGCCAGCTGTCTTCTGACAGTTCTCGAGGTAACCAAAACATGCTCTGGAGACTTCCTGGCGTCTTCCGATGCTCCCTGGAGCCGTCCCCAGTTCCCGTTTCACGGATCCCCCTCTCGCCGACCCTCCAGGAGGAGGAGGAAGAGGGAGGCTGGACTTCTGCGTAGGGCTTTGAAGCGCTTCGGCGGGTTCTGGGAAGTTCTAGGGGCTGTAGGGAGGTCGATGAGGGAGATGGGGGGAATAGGAAGTTAGGGGAGGGTGGAAGGAGGCAGGAGGACTGAGGAAGGAGGAGGGAAGAGGATCCGCCCCACCCGTTCCCCTCCCCTTCTCCCTTCTCCTATTTGTACCTCACATAATCCTCCTCCTCCGCCTCCTCCTCCTCCACCCTCGTCCTCCGCACCATCATCATCATCACGGCACCAGCGTCATCATCATCATCATCATCATCATCATCATCATCATCATCATCATCATCATCAGCATCGGCACCATCAGCAACACCATCAACATCAGCATCACCAGCAGCAACCTCAGCACCATGTCCAAGATAAACATCATCGCCAATAACATCAGCATCGTCGCCATCATCACCAACAGCATCATCATGAGCATCAGCATCACCAGCAGCAGCATCATGATCATCACCCTCACCCCCACCACCATCACCGTCATCAGCGTAATCCTCATCAGCTACATCACCCTCATCATCACAATCACCAAGCATGATCGTCACCACATCACCAGCATCATACATCTCAACAGCAGCATCATGAGCAGCGTCGTCATCAACATCGGTATCAACATCAGCATCAGCATCGCCATGATACGCAGCAGCAGCATCACCATGATCATCCGCATCATCATCGTCACCACCATACTCATCATTACCATCACCAGCATCGGCATCATCGCCGC
>CAUYUJ010018209.1:89110-101610 GCA_963575745.1 Prorocentrum cordatum
CGAGTTGGTTTCCCGAGTTGATTTACAGATCTGATTTACCGAGTTGATTTACAGAGTTGATTTGCCGACTTGATTTCCCGAGTTGATTTGCCGAGTTGGTTTCCCGAGTTGGTTTACAGACTTACCGAGCTGATTTACAGAGTTGATTTGCCGAGTTGGTTTGCAGTTGATTTCCCGAGTTGATGTGTGGAGTTGGCTTGCACGGAACGCTGAGATGGCGAGTTGAATTGGCGTTGACTTCTTGGGCTTTGACTTACCATTCCAACTGCGAAGTGCGAGTTGGTTCCCCGAGTTGATTCCCGAATTGATTTCCCAGGTTGATTTCCCGAGGTGTTGGTTTGCCGAGTTGATTTCCCGAGTTGATTTGCCGAGTTGATTTTTGGAGTTGATCTAGAGAGTTGATTTAGAGAGTTGATTTCGCGGGGCGGCCTGCCGAATTGAGTTCGCAAGTTGATTTGCGAAGCTGATTTGCCGCCTTGGTTTCGCGACTGGAGGTGCTGAATGGATTTCGCGAGTTGGTTGTCCGAGCTGATTCCTCGAGTGCGAAGTGCGAATTGACCGTGGGGAGGTGAGTGTGGGCGCGAGTGCGGGGTGCGAGTACGAAGTGCGAGTGTGGGCGCACAGTGCGGGGGGCGAGTGCGGGATGCGAGTGCGAAGCGCGAGTATGCAGTGCGAGTTGGGCACCGAGTGTGAGGGGCGGCCGTGCGCCCCGAAATGGCTGCTAGCTGGAGAGGCACGATCGCTGCCCCACAGACATGACGACGACGACGACGTCACCGACGACGACGACGACGACGACAACGACGACGACCGACGACAAAAACGACGACGACGACGACGTTACCGACGACGACGACGACGACGACGACGACGACGACAAACGACCACGACGAAGACGACAAAAACGACGAGCGACGACGACGACGACGACGACGACGACGACGTCACCGACGACGACGACGACGACGACGACGACGACGACGACGACAAGCGACCACGACGACGACGACGACGACGACGACGACGACGAGCGACAACGACGACGACGAAGGCGACGACGACGAGCGACGTCTCTGGAGGTCTCCCAAAGCCTTCCGAGGCCTCCAGAGGCCTCCTGAGGCCTCTGGAAGCCTCCGGAGACCTTCTGGAGGTCATCCGAAGGCCTCCAGAGACCCTCGAAAGCATTCGAGGACGACCGACGACGACGACGACGAAGATGACGACGACGACGACAGAGAGCGACGACGATGACGGCGACGGCCACGACGACGACGACGACCGACGACGAAGAGCGACGACGACGACAACGACGACGACGACGAGCGACGACGAGCGACGACGACGCCGACAAATACTACAAAGTGCTCGCGGGCCTCACAAGCATGACTCAAGACGTTGCCCAACAGTGTACTTTGTATAGAGCGACGAGGATGTGTTGCGAGCACGTGCCTGCGAAGTCGTGATTGCCTCCACGTGGCGTGTTAGAGGTATGCTCCTTACCAACCTCCTCCATCCTCGTCGTCGTCGTCGTTGTCGTCGTCCTTCTCATTGCCCTCTCTCCTACGAGCACCACAAGTGCATGAGAGCACCACAACTTGCCCGCAACCACCGCTCCTATGCGGATCTCTGCGCGGATCCTTATGAGGACCCCTCTGGGGAAACCTATGCGCACCCCTATGCGGATCCCTATGCGGATGCCTATGCGGATCCCGATGGATATCTCTATGAGATCCACATGCGGATCTCTATGCGAATTTCTGTGCGGATGCCTATGCGGATCCCTATTCGGAAAACTATGCGGATCCCTGTGCGCACGGCGGCAGTGCCGGGGGCGCACTGGGGGCCAGAGCGTTACGTTATAGGTAGGGGGGGGGGCGGGGGGGCCATAACGTGCGTTATGGCCCAAGCAAGAAAAAAGACGCTCTAATCGCCAGGCGCCTCCCCAGTGGAGCGCTTCTTGCAGTTGGAGACGACCCCGAAAGCGCCTTCGCCGAGCGTCTGGCCGACGGAGTACTCCTCCAGCAGCCTGGGCGGGCGACGCCGGCAGGGGCCGAGGCAGACTTGGCCGAGCGAGCTGTACAACCGCGCAGCGAGAAGTGGTAAGGCTTCGGGCTGCGCACAAACAGCCCCCCCCCAGGTGTCTCTGGCAGGCCTCAGCAGGCCTCCGGGGCAGTCCCGGGTGGCCTCAATCGGCCCCCCAGGTACTCCCAGCTGGCCTCAAGAGGCCACCCGAGTAATCCAGGGCGGTCTCAACACCACAAGAGCCGCCTCTGGCGGCGCCCCAGGGTTGGGGTGTTGAGACCGCCGCAGACTACTCGGGGAGCCTCTTGAGGCCAGCCAGGCCAGCCAGGACTACCTGGGGGGGGGGGGGGGGGCTGCCTAGGCGCAACCCAGAGCCCTCGCGGAGGGCACTGTACGCAGAAGCTCCGCGAGCTCATGGCGACGCGAGCCGAGGTCTGGAAGACCGCCGTGCGGCGCCAACTGCCCCCTTCATAAGAGCCGGGTAGTCGCCGCCCCCGCCGATTATTCCGAACCGACCCTCGTCGCGCCAGGGAAGGGGGCCCAGCGATGGTCCACAAAAAAAATCCGCGAGGAGCTCCGCAAGTTGATGCTTACGCATTTTCCCTCCTCTTCGGGTATAGACGAAACTGATGGAAAGGATGCGCGGCAAGGCTGCAAGCCCCTTGGACGCCCATGTCGAGGCTCTTCGAGCGGTGCTGGCCATCTAACGAGCAGGCAAGGATGCAAGGACTCTTGAATTTTACCCATCCTCACCATCTGTTCGGCCTGAAATTGCACATGAACGACGATCAAAAACGGGTCTTACGCGGTGGCTTACGCGGGCCGCCGGCGCGGCGCGCTGCATTGGAGACGAGGGCGCTGACGCGTGACCTTACGCGAGCAGCTTTCGCGCCAATGTCGGTGAAGACGTACCCGTTTCCTTCCGTCGACGCCCAGCTCGCACTCACTCACCCTGCGCGCGCCTTCGCGATTGTACCTCCCCTTGGATCCACGCCCCTCGCCGCCCAGAGCCCCCCCGCGACCCCGCCCCGAGGACCCCCCGCCCCAAATGCAGGGCGCGCTCCGACCAAGACCTCGAGGGAAGCACAGCCGTCGCCACGAAAAGCTTCCCAGAGGCGACAACCCATGTGAAAGACATCCGAAGACTCCGATCCTGTAAGGTTCCCAGAAGCCTCCCGAGGTCCCCAGAGGCCCCCAGAGGCGTCTGGATGCCAGGAAACTTTGAGAACCCTCGGATTGACCCTGGACCCTGAGGATGGGAACAGATCGCCCTGCATCGCCGATGCATCGCCGGTGCATCGGCGATGCGGCGCGACCTCCGATCCCTTGCCATCGCTCGGACGTCCACTGCCCGTGCATCTTTCGGCTTCGCGCGTGCACGTTTCCGCAGGGTGGCCCAAAATGCTCCCCGAGGGCCCCCGCCGAGGCACATCACGCACACGGCCGCGCGGTGCCGAGAGCTACGGCGGAACACGCACCGCCGGCCTTCCACGGGCTGCCTTGGGGAGGCCAAAAGGTGCCGATACCGAAATTACTCCCCGGACGCGTTCGGCCCAGGATTGCGAGGCGAACCCAGGGGTGGCGACGAACGCCTCCAGGAGGCCCATCAGAGAAGGGGGGAGAACGAGGGAAAGGTAGCGGCATGGGTACCTTTTTCTCCTCTGATGCCTGCCGCCTGCGCCCTTCATGGACTCGCCTTCCGGCGCACGGGCTTAACCTTGCCCTTGCCCTTGCCTGCCGCGGGCTGCCTGCCGGTGGCCTCACTGCCGCCAGCCTCCGCGGGCAGCTCGGACGCCGTGAGCTCTCGACAGCGTGGCTCCCCCCAGAGGTCTCGGCCCTTCCCTCGAGCAGGGGCCGAGCGTCCCGGCATGCCCACAGGCCTACGAGGGCATGCCCTCAGTACGAGGGAACGTTCTCGGAAACAGGCAATGCCCTCAGAGCACACGGTCCTCAGAGCATTCCTGGGCGGACCTATGTACTAGGCTTGCCAAGGCGCTTCGCCACCGCTTGACTTCCCGAGGTCCGGCTTCTCGAACCGGGTCGTCTTCTCGCGACCCCAACGCCACTGAGGACCCCAGAAAACGCAAAAGCTGCCCCAAGCCTCCCGTCGTGTTTTTTTTCTCCGCGGCGCGAGGAGGTCGGAGTTCTTCAGGCTTCCGCTGAAGGTGCGAGGCGGGGACTTATCCATATCTACCGCATGAGGAACCGATGCCCTGAGACCCCACGGGGCGGCGCAGATGGATATAGGTGGGCCGCCCGGGACCTATGTATATGTGTATATATACATATATCTATATATACATATATATACACACCTATATGTATATATAAATATACATATCCGCCGCCCCCCGATGCCCAGGAAGATGGGTCTCACAGAGGGTGGATCTGGATGGATCCCAGCCTCGGAGAAGTCCAGAAGGGCGCCGAAGCGCGAGGCAATTTTCCGGAGCGCCCCAGGTCACTCCACGCTGGGGGAGCAGAGCGACAGCATCGATAGCACGCCGCCTTGGAGAACCCATCGGCTTGCTACTCCTGAACAGACACCCTGTTTTGGGACACAATGGAAGGAGCAATACGCTGACGGGCTCCCAACAGCGGCGCGTCATCGATACGGCAGGTTCGTGTCGTGACGACCTCGGCGTTGGCTTCTGGCTCTGCGTGAATCCTTCAACCTGGAAACCTCGGTGGCCTTGCGGTCGCCAGACCTGTCTGTATCAGCCGATTCTGGGCCACTGGCGGCGCTCAGCCTTGAGAGCCCGCGACAGGAAGTCGCCGGAGCGCCGACACGGCACGTACCTGCGACATGCAGGCAGGACGACCAGGGGCAACAACATGGGGGGGGGAGACACCGACCTGGAATCGGCGACGCATCGCCGATAGATCGGCGACAGGCCCCCGATGGCGAATCCGCGCCTTCCTTGGCGGGGTGGGCCAGCGGGTCCCTCCTCGGCGATGAGTGGGCGCCTGCGGGTCGATGCCTGCCCCTCTGAGCCGGACGTACGCGCACAGCTATGTACATGAGCACGGCCCCCAGATCCGCGAGACCGGCCGCGTGATACGAACACTTGCGCAACGCATACTCTCGAAACCAACGTGGATTCATGCACGTGTGCGTCCTTCTGTCGCTCCTGACTCGTGGTGAGGCGCAGCCGCCGCCGAGACCCGACGGAAACACCAGAGGACCTCGGGCCGGAAGCTACGAGCCTCGAGCCGCGTGACGCCCCGAAAGCTGCCCCCCACCCTTGACGCTGCCCCTGGAAGAGGCGGAGGACACGCTTTTCTCCTGCAGTCGCGGGCCACCCCCACCGGACGCGGGGCTCGGGCGCGCGGGCGCGCACGCGGGCGCTGGCTCAGTCCAGCCCGCCGCCGGCAAGGGCCTCGGGGACGCTCGCGCTGCGACGGGAGGGCACTAACGGACGACGGACGACGACGACGACGACGACGACGACGACGACGACGACGACAACGACGACGATGACGCCGGCGACGACGACGACGACGACGACGGACGCCGGACGATGAACAACGGACGACGGACGACGACTGACGACGACGAAGACGACGACGACAACAACAACGACAACCACGGACGACGGACGACGGACGATGGACGACGACAAACAACGGACGACGGACGATGGACAACGACAACGACGACGGACGACGGACGACGACGACGGACGACGACAACGACGACGACGACGACGGCGACGACGACGGACGCCGGACGACGACGAACGACGACGACGACGACGACGACGAAGACGACGACGACGACGACGATTGACGACGACTGGTACAACGGACGACGGACGACGACGACGACGACAGACAACGACAACGACAACGACAACGACACCACCAACAACAACAACAACAACAACTACAACAAAGACAACAAGAACAACACTAACAACTACTACAACAACGACAACAAGAACAACAATAACAACAACAACCACAACAACAACAACAACAACCACAACAACAACAACAACAACAACAACAACAACAACAACAACATCAATGCCAACAACAACAGCAACGACAACAACAAAAACAACACCGACAGACGACGGACCACGGACGACGGACGACGACGAAGGACGACGACGACGACGGACGACGGACGACGGATGACGATGAACGACGGATGACGGACGACGGACGACGGACGAAGACGACGACGACGACGACGACGACGACGACGACGACGACGACGACGACGACGACGACGGAGGACGACGGACGACGACGGACGACGGACGACGGGCGGCGACCACGGACCACGGACGACGCAAGACGGCCGACGACGTATGAAGGACGACGGACGAGACTGCCGACGATGACGGACGACGGGCGACGGACGACGACGATGGACGACAACAACGACAAGGACGACGGACGACAGACGACGGACGAGGGACAACTGACGACGGACGACGAACACCACAGACAACGGACGACGGACGATGGTAGTGGACGACGGACGACGACCACGGCAACGACGACGGACGACGGACGACAACGGACAACGACAACGACGACGCTCAGAACGACGGACGACGCACGACGCTCGACGGACGACGGACGCCGGACGACGGACGACGGACGACGACGGATGACGAATGACGGAAGACGGACGACGGACGACGACGACGACGACGACGGATGAACGACGACGGGCGACGGACGCCGGACGACTGACGACGGGCGGCGGACGACGACCACGACAACGACGACGACGACGGACGACTGACGACGATGCCGGCCGAGGGACAACGGACGACGACGACGACGACGACGGACGACAGACGACGGACGACGGACAACGGACGACAGACGACAGACGCGGACGACGACGACGACGACGAAGGACGACGACGACGGACTACGACGACGGACGACGGACGACGGAAGACAGACGACGGACAACAGACGATGGAGGGACGGACAACGGACGGCGAACGACGGACGACGGACGACGGACGACGGGCGACGGACGACGACGACGACGGCGACGGACGACGACAACGACGACGATGACGGACGACGGAGCGGCGACGTTGACGACGGCGACGGCGACGACAGAGACGACGACGACGCACGTCAGACGAAAGACGACGGACGACGGACGACGGACGGCGACGACGTCGGACGACGGACGACGGACGACGGGCGACAGACGACAGTCCATGAGGACGACGACGACGACGACGACGGGCGACAAACTACGGACGACGGACGCCGACGGACGACGGACGACGACGACGCACGACATCGACAACGACGGACGACGGACGACGGACGACGGGCCCTGGCGGACGACGGCGGACGATGAACGAAGGACAACGGACCACGGCGAAGGACCACGACGACGGACAACGGACAACAACGGCGGAAGACGGACGACGGATGACGGACGACGACGGACGACGACCGCGACCGTGACGACGACGACGAACGACGGCGGACGATTGACGACGGCGGCGGCGGCGGCGACGACGACGACGGACGACGACGACGACGACGACGACGACGACGACGACGACGACGACGGACGGCGACAGACGACGGACGACGGATGACGGACGTCGGACGACGGATGACGGACGACCACGACAGAGACGACGGGCGACGGATGACCGACGAGGGGCGACGACGACGACGACGACGCCGATAACGACGACGACGATGACCACGACGATGGACGACGGACACCGGACGACGGACGACGGACGACGGACGACGACGACGACGACGACGACGACGACGACGACGACGACGACGACGACGGACGTCGGTCGACGGACGACGGGCCACGGACGACGGCGGCGGCGGCGGCGGCGGCGGTGGCGACGACGACGACGACGACGACGGGCCACGGACGACGGACGACGACAACGACGACGGTCGACGGACGACGGACCACGGACGACGACGACGACGGCGACGGACGACCGACATCGCCGATGCATTTTCGACGCCGCCGATGCACTACCGACGCATCGGCGATGCATCAGCGACTCAAGATACGCCAGGCCGAAGCAGTCCCAGTGCTCTGCCTCATGCTTGTCCTCGGCCCGCACGTCGCTCGACTCGTGAAGTGCGGGCCGAGGACAAGAATGAGGAGCAGCGCGGAACATTGCGTACCTTGATTCTCCAGGATGTTGCCGCTCTGCGTTCTATCTCGTCAGTCTTGGGTGAGTGAGTGGTGGAGGGGAACGGAATGGCAGTCCTCGATTGTCGAGGGCAAAACGTAGCAGACGGCGAAGGGGATGACGGCCTCGAGCGAGATCAGGACGGCTCCAGAGGGGGCCGGAGGCCGCCCGCCCCTCCCCGACGGCCACCCGCGGGAAGCGCGGTGCCCAGCGCATCACGGGCCTGAGTGCCGCCGTCGGCGCCAGCGGCGGACGCCGCCGAGGCTGTCGTCCGCACCCTCTCGCCCCGGGCGTCAGCTCTGCGCAGCGCCACGGCCGAGGCCTGCGCGCCGCAGCTGCCTGCGCGGCAGCGCACGGCGCTCCGCGCAGTGGGCGGAGGCGCTGCGCCCTGGCAGCGCCTGGCGCCTCGGCGGAGGGCTGCGCTGCGCCAGCTTCTGCGCAGCGCAGCTGCTGCCTCGCGGCACACGCGCCGCGTGCCCGCGCCGCTGCGCGCGCCTGCGGGTGGCGCGGGGCCTCCACCGGGGCGACTGCTCCTCGGCCCGGCAGGGCGCCCAAGCTCTGAGCCCTAGCTCCGAGCCCAAGCGCGCGAGCGCGTTGGGCCGTCGACACGCCCATCACCCCATCAGCGCGCTCTCGCCCCAGAAAGCCCCCCCATGTCTGCCCACGCGTGGGGCGCATGCTTTGCGTTGGCCTGACCCCGTCGGCGCGCTCTCTCGCCCAACGTCACCCGCGTGCAGCACGGCGCGGGAAACGGCTGCCAGGCGGAGGGCGAGCTCCCAGCCGCACGCCGTGGGGGCAGCGCCGACGACGCGGCGGCATCGGCCATCGCCAGCGCCTGGGCGCTGGAGCGAGAACCGCTGCCGCCGCCCCTGCGCCCGCCGCCACGGCCGCCGCCCCTCGCGCCGCGCGCTCGGTGCCGTCGAGGAGCATCTTGCAGGACGCAAGGCAGACCGCTGCCTTTCAGGTGCGCGCCTGCGCGCGCAGGGAGATGACGGTGAAGACGATGCGGTCGGTGATGCTGTTGCTGATGGTGACGACGACGAGGACGACGACCACGAAGACGACGATGCTGACGATGATGGTGGTCATGGTGGTAATGATGGTGTTGGTGGTGGTGATGGTCATGGTCATGGTGATGGTGGTGGTGGTGGTGGTGGTGGTGATGGTGGTGATGGTGGTGATGGTGATGATTGTGATGGTGATGGTCATGGTGGTGGTGGTGGTGATGGTGATGGTGATGGTGGTGGTGATGGTGGTGATGGTGGTGATGGTGGTGATGGTAGTGATTGCGGTGATGATGATGATGATGATGATGCTGATGATGATGATGATGATGATGATGATGATGATGATGATGATGATGATGATGATGATGATGATGATGATGATGATTATGGCGATGGCGATGGCGATGGCGATGGCGATGGCGACGATGGTGGTGGTGATGAGCATCATCATCCTGACCACCACCACCACCTGTCATAGTCAGTATCATCATCATCAACATCAATATCAACATCAACATCATCATCACCATCACCATCACCATCACCATCACGGCCAGCAGTAACAGGACGAGTACGAAGTCAAGGGAGGAGCAAAAAGATGAAGAGGAGGGACAAGGGAGAGGCTCTCCCGATTCAGGGCTCCGCAAGCAAGGTCTGGGCTCAGTTCCCGACCTGAGCGCAGGCCAGCTACCCTCCGTATCTGCTCAAAGTGCGGCTCCCACATCCCGTGCGTGCCGAACTCCTCCGGCTGCGGGATGTGGAAAGTCCGGCATACGCCCGCAGCCGTCATGATGTTCCTGGCTGAGTCGTCCACGAAGAGACACTCCCCGGGCGCCCAGCCTCGCCTCACCATCAACCGTTGGATGAGCTCTCCCTTGTTGCAGCCGCCGGTCGTGGCTATCTGCTCGACCTGCCCGTACACCTGCTCATCCCGGAAGAACTCGAGCAGCCCAACAGATCCCAGCAGCTTCGTGAAGAGGTGCTTGAATCCAGTAGAAATGATGAAGAGCTCCACCCCCGCCGCTCGCAGGTCAGACAGCAGCTGGCTGAGCTGTCGGATGCGCTCGCTGCCGCCGAAATTCGCGATACGCTCCTCCAGGGTCAGCGACTCGATGACGTCGGCACGATCGTCCATGCACATGATGAAGATAGAGGAACCAACAAAGGCGCAAACACAAAAACTCGGAAGTCCTCGCGGATTTCTTGGATCGGCGCTGGACACCCAGCGCCTATTCGAGGAATCTGCGAGGACCTACGAGTTGTTATATTTATGTCAGTGTTTGTTCCCCTAGAAGACGTTGTGCTCCCCGACGCTCTTAACGATTCCGACAGATATGATGGAATCAAAATCCAGAAATAGCGCGCTCAACGTCCTGTGCCTTTGCGCCGCATCGACAGCAACCTCTGGCCCATCCATGCGGAGCTGCGAACTCGCGGCAGGAAAAAGCGGGACCTGGTCAGAAGCCAGAGCAGAGGGTGGAACGCCTCTTGATCCAAAACCGCTACAAAAAGGGAAGAGGGAGAAGTGAGGAGGGAGGGAGCGTTGGGGAGAAGCGTAGGGGCTGGAAGGCGGAAGAAGGAAGGCAGGATGAGAAAAACTCGACGAGGGAATAATATCGAACAAGCAGCATCGACGGAATAATCAGGTAAATGTCGGCATCGCGTGCCAAACCAATGTAACTGTAACTGCGGGGTCAGGTATGAAAAGCGGCCGCCGCGAAATCAGTATCTTCCGTCAGTCGACGAAATGGCACACAGATTTGGGCCCCTTGGGCCTCCTCGGGGTGCAAGAGGGCGTCAAGACGGCTCCAAGATGGGCCTCAGTGGCCCCTAAAAGCAGCTCCAGAAGCCAAAATCACTGATTTCCCGGGTGTCTTTGGAAGATTTTAGCGCTCTCGCCTTTTCCGACTCTCTGGGCCCCATGGCGGCCAAAGCAGCCTCCAAGATGATCCCAAGACGGCCCCAGAGCCCCCGACGAGGACCCCACGATGGCCCAAGAGGGCCCCAAGACGGCCCAAAGAGGCCCCAGAGACGGTCCGAGAGGCCCAAGAAGCCCCCAAGGCGCCCCAAAAGGACGCGCGCTTTTCTTCGGTGCGCCGCCGGCTCTTCCTCGACCTCGCGCTTCCGAGGCCCGGGCCGTCCAAACCAGCCCGGAAGGGGCTGGGGCCTCTGATGCTCGGCGCCGGAATAGAAAGATCAGAACGGAGCTGCTCTGCCAGTTGCGCCGTCTGGAGAAGCTTCTGGTACGATTGCGAATCCCTCGGGACCATCGCGCTCCCCTGCGAAAGCTGGCGCCAACGGGCTGCGCCAGGCAGACCCGGAGCCGCGCGAAGGCCAACCTGCCACAGGCGAGCCCGCGCGCGGAACCCTGGCTTGCGCAGGGGAGGCGCACAGGTCTCCAGCACCCGGGACCGTCGACGGGCCAGTCCGGGCGAGGCGCCGGGGTCTCGGTGCGGCGACCACGGCCATGGTCGGAACACTGGGGCGCAACAAATGAGCTCGGGTGCAACGAAGGATACAGTACCGGCGACGCGAGCACCCCCGACCTCCCAGAGTTCCTTCAGGATGGCCCGCCAGGCCCATAGACCTGTCAGGAATGAGGAGTCGCCTCGGCTAGGATTCGAAGTCGGAGGAGAATTAGGAGGAGGAGGAGGAGGAGGAGGAGGAGGTCCTGTTTCAACTCCCGGTTTTGACCCCCGGGAGGCCCCTGCGGGATGTGACCATGGGGCTTCAGAGTGGACACGTTCCTGGGGGAGCCCCCAGAAGCTGAAAATCTTTTGGGGGGCCATGGATTCTGCCTCGGGATGACCTCCCCGAAACTGAAAGTTCGTTTTGGCGTCCCCTAGAACCCGCTGTGAAACCCGCCCACCCGAGCTTCCAAATGGGATTTTTGCAAGGGGGCCCCACTACATACTGAGAATCAATGTTCGGTTCTGGTGGGTCTGCTCCGGGACGACCCCTAAAAATCTAAGATGAATAGTTGGGCCCCGTGGATCCCCCATGCGGAGCTTGCCCTCTGGGACCTGGATTTTTTTTGTTACTCAATGGGGGCCAAAGCAAACGTGAAACAATTCGGCACAGAAACAGCTTATGGAATCTGCTCCGGGACGTGTCAGGCGGAATCCCAAAACAGGGCGCAAGCTGAGGGCTCTGAGGTCAATGTGCGGGGCCTGTGGATCTGTCGTAGGGGCCCCATCACAGCAGCGGCGCAGGAGGGTCGGATGGATGCGCCTCCTCCGCTCATTGTCGCCCCTCCTGGCCTCCTCCTCCTCCACCACCTCCTCCTCCATCTTCCTCCTCCTCCTCC
>CAUYUJ010018209.1:109110-159110 GCA_963575745.1 Prorocentrum cordatum
CATGCTGCCAGCCGTCAGTCAGTGTCCCCACCCTCTCCTCTCGCACTTCGGCGTCCTCGAGACGGGGAGGGGAGCACTTCTCTCGTCGGAGCGCGACGCCGCTGCGAGCTCCTGCCGTGCGGGAAGGGCGTCCTGGCGGACACGTGGCCTGGATCCTTAGAGAGAGAGAGAGAGAGAGATAGAGAGAGAGAGAGAGAAAAAAAAAAAAAAAAAAAATGAACGCGACCTCTTGGAGATCCGCACGGATCGGCGCCCAGCCCCCGTGCCCGGCGCGCGAAAAGCGCGCCAGGGGAGGCGCCCAGAGGAGGCCGCCAGGGGGGGGCCCGGGCGCCGCTCCGAGACCTCCGCGCGGACCGTCGAACGCTCCTTCTCGTGCCGCTTTGTTGTCTGCCTCGAGCTGAGGGGGGAACCAACGCCCCTGCCCTGGGCCACAGGTGCGTGGTCTCGGGTCGGGCGAAAGGGGGGGATAGCAAAGGGGGGGAATTGAGAATCAGCTCACGTAGCTGATTTTCCCGGCGCCTCCTGGCGCCGGAGGCGGCTATGTATCGAGGAATGGGCCCCTCAGTGGGGCCGAAACCAGCTGCATGCAGCAAATTTCGTAACCCCCCCTTTCCCTATCCCCCCCTTTCGTTCGGCCCGATGGTCTTGCCGACGCCCTGGGAGATCCGGGTGGCCAGCGAGCCGCCAGCGCGCCGCGCGACACGCGCGACGCGCAAGGGCGACCCTGTCGGCCCACCGGAGGCTCGGCGCACGGCGCCTCGCAGGCTCCCGGGACGGGCCCGCCCTCCCGGGAGCGTGCCGTGCGGCGACCAGTCCCCAAGCAGCAAGGAAGGGGCGCCCTCTGCGGCCCCGGATCGAGGGCGGCCCGCGCGGCCCTGGTTCCCCGCGGGGGGCGCTCCCCGGGAGGGCGGGCCCGCCCTCCCGGGAGCGTGCCGTGCGGCGGTCAGTCCCCAAGCACTCTGCGACCCGGATCGAGGGCGGCCGCGTGGCCCTGGCTCCCGGGGGGCGCGCTCCCCGGGAGGGCGGGCCCGCCCTCCCGGGAGCGTGCCGTGCGGCGGTCAGTCCCCCCCCCCCCCCCCCCAGGCAGCAAGGAAGGAAGCCCCGGGGCCCCTCTGCCGTGCCCCACGGCGGAGGGGAGGCAAGGAGGGGGGGAGAGAGAGAGAGAGAGAGGGAGCGGAGGAGAGAGAGCGAGGGAGAGGGAGAGAGAGAGAGAGGGAGAAGGAGAAGGAGGGAGAGAGGAGAGAGAGAGAGGAGACAAGAGCGAGAGGGAGAGAGGGAGAAAAGAGAAAGAGAGAGAGAGAGAGCGAGCCAGAAGAGAGAGACAGAGGGAGAAAAGAGAGAGAAAGAGAGAGAGAGAGAGCGAGAGAGCGAGAGAGAGAGCGAGAGAGAGAGAGAGCGAGAGAGCGAGAGAGCGAGAGAGCGAGAGAGGAGAGAGCGTGAGAGAGAGAGAGGGAACGAGCGCGCGCACGCTCTCTCTCTAGTCAGAATCGTGCCGCCTGTCGCGAGAACGTCCTGCGAGATGCGGGGCGGCGCGCGAACCCCAACCGATAAGAGCAGCGCGGCCGGGCCGGGCCGCGCCCGGCCGCGGCCGCGGCCGGGCAGCGCGGGCGCGGGGCGCGGGGCGCGCCGCTGGCCCTCACGAGGGAGGTGGTGGCAAGAAGGGCCCAGGGGGAGACGCGAGGAGGCAGGCGCGGATCCCAGGCTTCCCGAGATGTGTGTATGTGTATATATATATATATGTATATGCACGTATGCATGCACATGTAAATAAACATCTACATACACATATTCACACACATGACAATATACATAAAGATATAGATGTACATATATATATATATATGTATGTATAGATATGCAGATATACATATCTGTCAGCATTTCCTGGATGTCCGTCTGCCCGTCCACTCTCCATGTGTTCCCATGTCTTCCTGCCGGGGAGGCGCAAGGCTCGGGCGCGGGGGGCTCGGGGTGGTCTGGCGGGGCCATCGGGACATCGACGAGGCCCAGCCTGGAAGTGGACGCGAGCGCCCGCTGTTCAAACATCCCGCGAGAACTGGGCCGTCAGACTCCAGGGCGCGCTCGTCCAAAAGGGCAGGCAGACCCAAGTTCCGGCGTACAGTTGGGGCGTTGACCTAAGGAACCCTAGATAAGGAACGAGGCCCCTTTTTCCATAAGCTAAACTTCGATTTCCGATCGAAAACATAAGGAAAACCTGAGGCAAGCTGTGAAACACGTAAGGAACGCGGAGCCCCTCCCCAACCAAAAGGGTTCCTTCTTCGGGGCCCCGACTGTACTCGAGTCCTGCGTCTCCCCGCTCACGGGAACCGCAGGCCTGTTCGTGGCGGTGTCCAGCTCTTTCCTTCCCTGGCCCGCCGCGGAGGCCTCGCGCGGCCGCTCGAGGCCCCGCGTGCGGCGGCTCCACGGCGGATGGGCGCCGGGCCCCCGTTTGGATTTGCAGTCAACCCGTAGAATGAGGACGCACGAGAAGGGCGCGAGGGCCTCGGAAGGCCACGTGAGGCTTCAAAGGTGTTCGAGCCTCGGGATGCCTTCCAGAAGGCGCACCCCGCAGGGGGTCTCCGGGCTTCGGGGTAGCTCGAGGTCGTGGTGGACGGTCGCCTGGGGCGTCGGAAGCCCATTTCGCCACTTCTCGAGCGGGGCGCGGCCAGCGAGAGCGGCCGAGGAT
Organism: Prorocentrum cordatum; assembly: GCA_963575745.1. Taxonomy (NCBI): domain Eukaryota; class Dinophyceae; order Prorocentrales; family Prorocentraceae; genus Prorocentrum; species Prorocentrum cordatum. The sequence goes on from CAUYUJ010018209.1 coordinate 111,797, forward strand.
GGGCCGAAGGGGAGGGATGCAAGGGTAGCCTCGGAAAGTCGCTCCATCCCCACTGTGTGGGTTCACTGCACGTCGGATCCACGTCGAGCTCGCGCCAGAGCTGCGACGGCACGTCGCCGCGCGCACGTCGTCCCACATCCGACGGGGCGGACGAGCGAGCGAGACAGCACAACTACTGTGCGCCGCGCGAGGCCTCCACCGCGAGGCGGGGATTTGCCCATATCCACCGCATGGGAACCGACGTCCTGGTGCCCCAGCGGGCGGTGCATATGGGCACATGTTTGGCCCCCGGGGGCCCAACATATACCCACATCCACCGCCTGTCGAGGTCTCCAAGAAAGCCGAGCCTCCCGGCGGTGGTCATGCATACATCCCCGCCGCGGATCCAGGATGTTCCTCGGCGATCCCTCGCTCGCATCCGCGCACCCTGACATGCGCCGGTCTGATTTTTGCTCAACCCGCGGCGCCAGAGAGGTCCCCACCGCTTCCACGGGGGCAGTCTGTCGCACTGGGTCAAATTTTGGTGGTCCTGGGGCCGGACACGGCCCCCGAAGGCCGAAATCGAGAAGACAGCGCCGGTTGAAAAGTCGCGTCGTCGAAGGTCTGGGCACCCTGCACGCCGCATCGGCAGGGCTCGAGGCTGCGCACAGAGGCAGCCCCCCATGGGGCGGTCCCGCCCGGCTCTCGGCAAGCCCTCGGCAGGCCTCGGCACCAGCGAGAGCCCGCCCCCCCAGGGCCCCTGAACGGGGGCGTAGCTCAACGGGGGATTAGGCTTTTCCACCTGCCCCCGTTCACTGCGATTGGGCACTTTTGGAAAGCGTGTCGCGGCCGCGGCCCTGGGGGCACGCTAATTAGGGCTTGCAAGCGGAAAGCATGTCGCTCCGCTCCGCGTCGCGGGAGGCTCGGAAAAGTTCGGGACCTTGACGCTGGGGGGCCGGGAAGAGGACAGCGTGCGGCGCCGAAACGTGGCGGGCCAGAACCGGCTGCGCGACACGCCACGCCAACGCTCCAGGCCGTGGGCGCTTCCAGATGCCCCTGCTCACGACGCCCCCCTATCTTGAAGGGGCCCTAGGACACACGAATAAAGACACACAAATGAAAAGACTCCCCATATTTTCCTATATTTTCTGGGCTTTTTGTCTTCCCCCCCACTTCCCATAGTTTCCCATATTTTCTGGGGAATCGATTCCCCTCCTGACGTCTACGGAGCCCAGGGCCTCGTAAACAGGGGCAGGGCCAGACGTGGACATCGGAGTCCCCCCCGCCCCCCCGGTTTGCCGTGGCCCCGCCTCTGGCGCCCCGGGAGCCCCGCCTCCCGGCCGCGCCCCCGGGGGCTCTCCGGGCGCCATGGCCGCCCCGGGACTGCCCCCCGGGGGGGGCCAGCCCGGGACGGAGCCGTGGTGCTGCCGAGAGGAAGGCTGCTGCCGCCAGGAGCGCTGAGTGGGGACGAACACGGCTCCCCTGGCCACGGCGAGCGAAGAGGGCCCCTGACCTCGATCCGAGAGGAAGATGGCCCGACCACCAGAGAGTCCCTCCTGGGCCCAACGTCACTTAGTGGTCCCCGTCTCGGCGCCCTGACTTGGCCCCCCTGGGGGGGGGGGCGGACTGCGCGCGGCCCACAGGCGCTCCGCCGCGCCGCGCCGCGCCCCCGCACTCACTTGGCGGCCATGGCCGCGAGCTTGGCCGCCTTCTCCCTGACGTCCGACATGCCGCCGATCATGTAGAACGCGGCCTCGGGGATGTCATCGCAGGCGCCGGAGAGCACCTCCTCGAAGTCGTTGATGGTGGTCTCGAGGTCCACGAAGGCCCCCGGGGTGCCGGTGAAGATCTCGGCCACGAAGAAGGGCTGCGACAGGAAGCGCTGCACCTTCCGGGCGCGCGCCACGGTCAGCTTGTCCTCCTCGCTCAGCTCGTCCATACCCAGGATGGCGATGATGTCCTGGAGCGACTTGTAGTCCTGGAGGATCTTCTGGGTGCTGCGAGCGATGTCGTAGTGGCGCTGTCCGACGATGGAGGGGTCCAGCATGCGGGAGGTGGAGTCCAGGGGGTCGACCGCCGGGTAGATGCCGAGCTCCGCGATCTGGCGCGACAGCACCGTCGTGGCGTCCAGGTGCGCGAAGGTGGTGGCTGGTGCAGGATCGGTCAGGTCGTCGGCGGGCACGTAGACGGCCTGCACCGAGGTGATGGAGCCCTTCTGGGTGGTGGTGATGCGCTCCTGCAGGGATGCCAGGTCTGTGGCCAGCGTGGGCTGGTAGCCGACGGCACTGGGGATGCGCCCCAGCAGCGCCGAGACCTCGGAGCCAGCCTGGGTGAAGCGGAAGATGTTGTCCACGAAGAGCAGCACGTCCTGGCCCTCCTCGTCGCGGAAGTACTCCGCGACCGTGAGGCCGGTGAGCGCCACGCGTGCACGCGCGCCCGGCGGCTCGTTCATCTGCCCGTACACCAGCGCGGCCTTGGAGCCCTTGGCCTTGTCCTTCTTGATGACGCCGCTGGCCATCATCTCGTGGTACAGGTCATTCCCCTCGCGCGTCCTCTCGCCAACGCCTGCGAAGACACTGTAGCCTCCATGCTTCAGGGCGATGTTGTGAATAAGCTCCATGATCACCACGGTCTTCCCCACACCGGCGCCGCCGAAGAGGCCAATCTTGCCGCCCTTCGCGTACGGCGCGAGGAGGTCCACCACCTTGATGCCGGTCAGCAGCTGCTGCGCCGTCGTGTTCATCTCGGTGAAGGTCGGCGTGGGCCTGTGGATCGCGTAGAACTTCTTCGTCTCGATGGGCCCGAGCTCGTCGATGGGCTCCCCGATGATGTTGATAATGCGGCCGAGGGTCCCCTCGCCCACCGGCACCTCCGTGTAGGAGCCACGGACCCCCTCCCCCAGCCCACGCCTCCCCCCGCGCCAGGAGGTCCGCCTCCTGGCCAGGAGGTCCTCCTCCTCCTCCTGGCCTCCTCCTCCTCCTCCTCCTCATCATCATCCTCCTCCTCCTCATCCTCCTCCTCCTCCCCCTCCTCCTCCTCCTCCTCCTCCTCCTCCTCCGCCTCCCCCCGCGCACGGCCTCACCCCCCGGCCAGGAGGTCCGCCCACGAGGCAGGCCCGGGGGAACCCCACCCGCCGTCCGCCCTGACCGCCCCGTCGGTCTGCGCCCCGCCGCGGCCACCAGTGCCCAGGAGGAGGCCCCCAGAAGAGGAAGCGCCAGAACCCCCCTCCCTCATCCTCCTCCTCCTCCTCATCCTCCTCCTCCGCCGCCTCCTCCTCCTCCTCCTCCTTCTCCTCCTCCTCCTCCGCCTCCTCCTCCTCCTCCTCCTTGTCTCCTCCTCCTCCTACTCGGAAGAATCCCGAGGTCTCAGGATGTTCCCCGCCGCGAAGACGACCGAGGTCGGAGGACCGCGGAGACGGGGCGGGCACCTTGATGGGCGAGCCCGTGTCCTGCACCGCCTGGCCGCGCGTGAGCCCGTCCGTGCCGTCCATGGCGATGGTGCGGACCATGTTCTCCCCCAGGTGCTGCGCCACCTCCGGCGGGGCCGGGCCGCCCAGGCGGCACCGGAGCGGACGGGGCCCAGGCCGAGGAGGAGGAGGAGGAGGAGGAGGAGGAGGAGGAGGAGGAGGAGAGGAAGAAGGGGAAAAGGAGGAGGAGGAGAAGGAGGAGGAGAAGGAAAAGGAGATGGGAAAGGATGAGAAGGAGGAAGAGAAGGAGGAGAGGAAGGAGGAGGCCCCACGAAAGGAGACGACCCGCGAGACGGGCCGCCGCAGCTTTCCTCTCGCGCCCTCCTCGCCGAGGTCCAGGCACCGCAGCAAAGCCACGCCTCCACGAAGCAAATCACGACCGGGGCTCTCGATTCGACCCCATCCGGGTGCCACGGTTCTTCGAAAGGACGGGGTCCAGAAACCTTGAATCCAAAGAAGCTGTCATCCCTTGCCCTGACTCCGCCGGCCAGCCGCGGCGACGTGAACTCCTTCGACTCCCACAGAAGACGCGGCCCTTCCTGCAGCGCCCAGGGCGGATCGAAACCCCGAAAGACTGCGCAGAGACGCCCGCCCGCCGTGATCGCTTCCGCGACGGCAGAGAGGCTCTGAGCCCAGGCGCCCTCCTGGCCTCTCCCGGAGCGCGCTCCAGCCCAGGGGCCCCGAGGCGAACCCAGCCGAGGCGACAAGGGTGCCCCCCTGCGGGGTCAGTGGGGCACCTTCCTGGGTTTTTTTTTCGGGTGGAACTCCGCATGGGGGCCCCAAGCGTGAGAGGGGTGCGCCGACACAGGCGCGCGGAGGGGCCGCGGGACGAAACGAGGACGCGGGGCGCTGCTGCTCCACAACGCAGGCCCAAGACCGCAGGATGGTTGGGAGCAAAAAAGCTCCTTCTTCTCCCCCTCCCCAGACATCCGACGTCGTGACTTGTCCAGGGCGACTGCCTTGGAGCTCTCCAGCCCTTCCCTGGGAAACGGCTCTTCTTCGCGGGACATTCGTGTGATGGCCCTGCATGGGGACCCGAAGCACCCCGTCGGACGCCTGTAATCGTGCAGACATGGCCACCGTGATTGTCCAACGGAGACCGGAAGCCTGGATCCCCCCTTCGAAGCTCGATGCTGCGGACGGTTATTCTAATCGTAGGTGTCGCCCTCGACGCCCTCGACGACCCTCCTCGACGGCCCTCTAATCATAGGCGTCGCCCTCGTCGCCCTCGCGCAGAAGAGAACACAAGAAGTATGCAAGACAACGGAACGACTGCGTCCTAGTCCTTCTCCGCCAGAGCTGTCTGGAGTCGCGTGCAGGTTGGAGTTTCGAAGCGGACTTCACGACAACGACGACGACGACGACGACGGCGACGGCGACGGCGACGGCGACGGCGACGACGACGACGGCGAAGACCGACGACGACGATGGCGACGGCGACGGCGACGGCGACGGCGACGGCGAAAGCGACGGCGAAAGCGACGGCGACGGCGACGGCGACGGCGAAAGCGACGGCGACGACCGACGACCGACGACGGCGACAACGACGACGACGACCACGACGACGACAGCGCCAGTCGACCTCTGGACCCGTGCTGGGGCGCGTCTCGACCAGAATCTCGGGGTGGGCCCAGCCGTGGCCACGAGGGCTTCCCTGGAGGGAAGCGCAAGAAGGTCCAGGGACGTCCAAGAACGGAGAGGAGGAGGGGGAGGACGAAGAGGAGGACGAGGAGGAGGAGGAGGAGGAGGAGGAGGAGGACGACGACGACGACGACGACGAGCACGCGCCTCCAGAACCAGGCGGTGCTCGAAGCCCGAGACCTCGAGCGCGTTCAGGATCGGGGGCAGCGCACCTTCGAACTGCACGTCAACCACGGCCCCGATGACCTCCGAGGGAGGAGGAAGAGGAGGAGGAGGAGGAGGAGGAGGAGGAGGAGGAGGAGAAGGATTAGATGGCCAATCCTGGGAGGAATTCGCGATCGAAATGACCAAATCAAATCGGATTAAGGGGGCAAGTACGCTGGATCGAGCAAGATTGAAACCAAAATTGACCAGATTGCGCCAGACCAAGCCGAACTAGGCCAGACTAGGCTGGATTTCCACCACGCAAATGCCAAAGGTGATGCTGAATCCAACCCCCCAGGAATTGCAGGAGACTCTTTTTGGGCCTGTTCCTACGCGTTTTAATGTGTCAGCCCGTCTTGGGCGTCTGCCCAAAACTTCGGGTGCCCCCGCAGGCCCCCAGGTATCTCCAGAGACCTCAGGAGGAGGAGGACGACGACAACGGTGTGATGATGCAGCGTCTCGGCCAAAGTCAGCCCACCTTACCAGGGGGGGAGGAGAAGGAGGAGGAGGAGAAGGAGGAAGAGGAAGAGGAGGAGGAGGAGGAGGAGGAGGAGGAGGAGGAGGAGGAGGACGCGCAGGAGCAGGGGGAGGAGGAGGAGGAGGAGGAGGAGGAGGAGGAGGAGGAGGAGGAGGACGCATTGCATGATCATGTGGTGTATGCGGTATGGTTCTGAGGCGCGCAACTGGTACAGCGGCCATGACGACGGCGGCGGCGGCGCCGACGACGGCCACGACGGCCTGCGACACCTTGCCGTTGGCGATGGGGGTGGCCTCCGCCGCGAACGCCCTCCGCGGCCGCGCAGAGGCCTGCTGCCCGTCGCCGCCGGCGTCGGGGGGAGGATGGCAGGGGAAAGCCCCCCTCTTCCTCCTCCTCCTCCTCCTCCCCCTCCTCCGCTCCTTATAAATAATTTATCCCTGTCGCACCCCCAGAGCCAATTTTCAGGGCGGGCCGGGCGTTTCGCCTGACTTCCTCACCATTTACGACTCGACAGCTCAACGCGCCTGGCGAAGGACCCAAACATATGCAGTTGTAAATACCGTCGTTGTACGCACCGCATTCGGAGGAGCTCCCTATTGGGTCACGAAGCGTGTGAGGGTTTGCCAAAATTGGTCCGGTGGGCGCATGCGAAGCGCCGTCGGTGGAATTCCCGATGGGGCCACGAAGTGCGGGGTGTGCCGAAACAGGTGCGGTGGGCGCATGCGAACGCAGCCACTGGGGCCGTCGGTGGAGCTCCCCAAGGGGCCGCGAAACGTGTGGGTGCGGTGGGCGTGACGAAATGAGTGTGGGTGACGCATGCGGGCGGTGGCACTGGCGTCTTCGGTGGAGCTCCCTATAAGGCCACGAAACGTGTGAGGGGTGGGCCAAAATGGGCGTGGGTGACGCATGCGGGCGGTGGCACCGGGGCCTTCGCCGGAACTCCCTATGGGCCACGAAACGTGTCAGGGGTGTAACGAAATGGGTGTGGGTGACGCATGCGGGCACACCCACTGGGACCTTCGGTGGAAATCCCTATGGGGCCACGAAACGTGTGAGGGGTGTGCCGACATGGGGCGGCGCCGCCACGCGAACTGCACCACTGGGACCTTAGGTGGAACTCCCTATCGGGCCACGATAACGTGTGAGGGGTGTGCCAATATGGAACAGCGCCGCCATGCGCAGTTCGCCACTGGAAAGGGGCTCATTGTGAGGCCACGAAACGTCTGAGGAGTGTGCCAAATTGGGGCGACGCCGCCGTGCGAATTGCGCCGCGGGGCCCTTCGCCACGAAAGGTGTGAGGGGTGTGCCAAAATGGGGCGGGGATGCCATGCGAGCTCCGCCACTGGGACCCTAGGCGGAGCTCCCTATGGGGCCACGAAACGTGTGAGGGTGTGCCAAAATGGGTCGGGGATGCCATGCGAGTTCCGCCACTGGGACCTCAGGAGGAGCTCCCTATGATGCCACGAAACGTGTGCGGGGTGTGCCCAAGTGGAGCCGGGATGCCATGCAAGTTCCGCAACTGGGACCTCAGGTGGAGCTCCCTGTGGGGCCACGAAACGTGTGAGGGGTGTGCCAAAATGGGGCGGGGATGCCATGCGAGTTCTGCCACTGGGACCTTAGGTGGAGCTCCCTACACAGCCAGGAGAAGAGTTATAACGAAATCAACAAGATGATCGTCTTGAATGATCTGCACACGGCAACGCCCCAAGAGGACCATCGAGTGACATTCGCCGTTCAATGTTGGCACCGTGCGCAGGCGTGCACCATGGGCCAGGTCATTGATATGCCATGATTTGGCTTGCGCGCCCGGTGGCGACATTGGGTGGCGGACGCAACTTAATGCCCAAGTGCTCTTCCAAACTAATCCTTCACACGGCCGTTGGCGTGGGCGGTTTCACGTTCTGCCGTGCGGCTTCGTTCCCACAGTCGGATGGCGAACGTGCACCGCGCAATGCAGACGATACGTCCTTCCGAAACACTGCCAGGCCGATGTCGCTTCGTGCGACGGGCCCTGCCTGGTCTGATTCAACATCGTTTTGGTTTCCATCCTTGTGCCAGTTTTGTTATAAACTTTGTTCACGGGGATGTATGGGGCCACGAAACGTGTGAGAGGTGTGCCAAAATGGGGCGGGGATGCCATGCGAGTTCCGCCACTGGGACCTTAGGTGGAGCTCCATATGGGGCCACGAAGCGTGTGAGTGGTGTGCCAAAATGGGGCGGGGATGCCATGCGAGTTCCGCCACTGGGACCTTAGGTGGAGCTCCCTATGGGGTCTCGAAGGCGTGAGTGGTGTGCCGAAACAGAGACATGCGGAGGGCAGAGGCAAAGAGGGGGAGGAGGGAGGGGGGGGGGCGGGAGGAGAAGACGCGGGGCGCTGCCCCTTCAAAACAAGGACCCAACACCACAGGATGGTTGGGAATAACTGGCAACTGCTTCACAGGTGGAGCGCGGTTCCTTTTCAACATGTGGCTCTCGCCTTGGCGCCGCGCACATGCGTTTCAAAAGATTGCACGCGTTGCACGGATGGACGGTGGGTGGTATTCAAAATGTGGCTCTCGCCTCAGCGCCGCGCACATTCGTTTTCAACATGTGCAAGAGCTTCACGGATTGTGGGCGGGTGGTATTCAAAATGTGGCTCTCGCTTTTAGCGCCGCGCACACTCGTTTTAGATAGTTGCCAGGGTTTCGAGGTTTCCCATGATCAGCAAGCCAGAAATTGCGTTTTGGAAGGAAATCGGAGTATGAGGGCGCAACGGTTGCGTTGATTCGCTGTGGTGAAGTCTTAGGAATGGTGTTCTGGCACGAATCAAGCTCGTCAAGACGCAACCGTCAGGTTGATCCGTAGCGTCGGGGTCCCGAGATCATTGTTTTGGCATGCTTCAGGGTCCTCACACGTTTGTTTTCCAACGATGCAGTTCCCTCCATGGAGATGAACCGTTGTAGGGGCCTGTGAAGATGGAACTTGGAGGCAGGGTTTATTCCAACATCGTTGATGATTCCTGGGTCTCCACTGGTCCTCCTCCTCCTCCTCCTCATTCTCCTCCTCCTCCTCCGCCAAAATTGGGCGGAGATGCCATGCGAGTTCCGCCACTGGGACCTTAGGTGGAGCTCCCTATGGGGTCTGGAACGGCGTGAGGGGTGTGCCGAAACAGACACATGTGGAGGGCAGAGGCAAAGAGGGGGAGGAGGGGGGGCAGCGGGAGGAGGAGACGCGGGGCGCTGCCTCTTTAAAACAAGGGCCCAACACCACAGGATGGTTGGGAAAAACTGGCAACCGTTGCACAGATGGAGCGCAGTTCCTTTTCAAAATGTGGCTCTCGCCTTAGCGCCTCGCCTTAGCGCCGCGCATACTCGCTTTTAACCATTTGCAAATGTATAACGGATTGACGGCGGGTGGTTTACAAAATGTGACTCTCGCCTTAGCGCCGCGCACATTTGTTCTAAACATTTGCAGGTGCTGAATGGATTGAGGGCGGGTCGTTTTCAAAATGTTGCTCTCGCCGTAGCGCCCCGCACGTTCATTGTAAACATTTGCAAGAGTGTCACGGATTCCCATTACTAACAAACCAGAAATGGCGTTTTCGAAGGATTCTGGATTATGAGGGCGCAACGGTTACGTTGATTCGCTCTGTTGAAGTCTCAGGAATGGCATTATGACACGGATCAAGCTCGTCAAGACGCAACAGTACAGGTTGATCCGAGGCGTCGGAGTCCTGGGATCATTGCTTTGGCATGCTTCGGGGTCTTCAAACGGTTGTCTTCCAACGATACAGTCCCCTCTGTGGAAACGAACCGTTGTAGGGGCCTATAAAGAGGTAGCTTGGAGGGAGAGTGTATTCCAACTTCGTTGATGACTCTTGGGTCTCCACTGGTCCTCATCATCCTCCTCCTCCTCCTGCTCCTCCTCCTTCCCCTCCCCCTCCTCCTCCTACTACACTTCCTCCTCCCCCCCTCCTGCCCCTCCTCCTGCTACACTTTCTCCTCCTCCTCCTCCTCCTCCTCCTCCTCCTCCTCCTCCTCCTCCTCCTCCTCCTCCTCCTCCCCTTCTCCCCCCCTCCACCTGCGCGGTCGGGGGGGGGTCCTCCTCCTCCCCCTCCCCTCCATCCGTTTCCCTCTTTCGGGCACCCCCGAACCCAAGAACCCCTTTGACATCATCCTTCAGTCTCCACGACGCCTCCCTACGCCAGAAGCCCCGAAATCGGCACGATCACCAATATCGACAGTCGCTTTCAGTTAGGGAGGATGGCCCCTCAACGCGGTGGTAAAATTGAAGCTGTTGAAAGGCCCGAGCATTACCACCAACACCGAAATCAACATTCCCAATTCCCTCGGTGAAGATGGCCGCCGCCGATATTGGCGCATTGGTGCCAACCTCACGGCTCTAGCTAGGCCCCCTCCTCCTCCTCCTCCTCCTCCTCCTCCTCCTCCTCCTCCTCCTCCTCCTCCTCCTCCTCCTCCTCCTCCTCCTCCTCCTCCCCTCCTACGACGACCACCACCACCACGACGCACACGAGTCGTGGGCGTGGTGGTGGTGTTGTCGTTGGCCACGACCACGATCATCCTCCTCCTCCTCTTCCTCTCTCTCCTCCTCCTCCTCCTCCTCCTCCTCCTCCTCCTCCTCCTCCTCCTCCTCCTCCTCCCCTCCTCCTCCTACTCCTCCTCTCCTCCTTCTCTCCTCCCTCCTCCTCCTCCTCCTCCTCCCTCCTCCTCCTCCTCCTCCTCCTCCTCCTCCCTCCTCCTCCTCCTCCCCTCCTCCTCTCCTCCTCCTCCTCCTCCTCCTCCTCCTTCCTCCTCCTCCTCCTCCTCCTCCTCCTCCTCCTCCTCCTCCTCCTCCTCTCCTCCCCCTCCTCCTCCTCCTCCTTCTCCTCCTCCTCCTCCTCCTCCTCCTCCTCCTCCTCCTCCTCCTCCTCCTCCTCCTCCTCCTCCTCCTCCTCCTCCTCCCCCATCCTCCTCCTCCCCCTCCTCCTCCTCCCCCTCCTCCTACAACGACCACGACGACGCTGGCCAGCACAGGCGCCGCGCGGCGCGGCAGGGCTCCAGCGGCCTGACGGGCACCGGTACGCCCCAGGAGGGCACGCGAGAGCATCTCCGGAGACGCGGCGAGGCGAGGCGAAGACCAGCAACTGCACACGACGTGTGCTCTCCGCGCGCTCCGCTCGGAGGGCCTCCCGCGCGGGCAAGGCATGCGTCCGTATCCATCGCGTCTCGGATGTCCGGGCCGCCTTCCCCAGAAAGCCGGGGACGCGGTGGATGTGGACAACACTCTGTCCTCTGGTGAGGCTTGACCTCTATCGATACCCACAGCGTCTCGGGCTCGTGGCATGCCCTCCCGAAAAAATCCCACAGACGCCGTGGATACGGACACTAATCTTGGCCGCATCCCACGAAGAGGCCTTAGGGGGTCCAGGGCTGGCTGTGAGCGGATGCTGGCTGCTGGGGCAAGGCGAGCCCCTCAGATCCAGGAGTCGTGGCACAAAAAATTGCGACGAGCCTCTTTCGCCCCATCTCGGGCCATGGGGACCCTCAGGGATCGCCCGGATCGAGAACGGAAGCGGACAGATGGGGCCCAGGTCTCTGGTGGCGACTCTTGCCGCGACACTGGAAGGTGGATCTGGGGGCCACTGGCCCTGGCCAGGTCCATCCTGGGCTCTTGGCCTGTGCAGAGGCTCTCCTGGCTCAGGGAAGCCCAGGAGAGTCTACACACCGACTCGGGGCCCGCCCAGGAAGTTGTGAAGAAAATCGCTCGGCAACTTGAGACCCGATGTACGTCGGATCCACGTCGGATTTACGTCGGACCCACGTCGGATTTACGTCGGGATCACGTCGGAGTACGTCGGAATTACGTCGGATGTACGTCGGATTGACGCGGGAACATCGCCGCGCGAACGTCGACCTATAGCTTACGGAGATGACGTGTGTATTAGATAATACAACTATTACGCGCCGCGCGAGGCATCCAGGATTCTCCTCATAAAGGAAGGGCCTCGGCCCAGGCCAGTGGTTGGTGGTGGTGTGCAGTTGCTGCTCTCCGACCGAGAGCGGGGTAGAAGGCTGCGGGTGGGGTGCGTCACCAGCTCGAGCCGAATATCAGTACGGGTGAGGAGGAGGATGAGAAGGAGGAGAGAGGAGGAGGAGGAGGAGGAGGAGGAGGAGGAGGAGGAGGAGGGAGGAAGGAGGAGGAGTAGCGGAGAGAAGGAGGAGGAGGAGGAGGAGGAGGAGGGGAGGAGGAGGAGGAGGAGGAGGAGGAGGAGGAGGAGGAGGAGGAGGAGGAGGGAGGGGGAGGAGGAGGAGGAGGAGGAGGAGGAGGAGGAGGAGGAGGAGGAGGAGGAGGGCAGGGAGGAGGAGGAGGAGGAGGATGAGGAGGAGAGAGGAGGAGGAGGGGAGGAGGAGGAGGAGGAGGAGGAGAGAGGAGAGGAGGAGAGGAGGAGGGATGAGGAGGAGGAGAGGAGGAGGAGGAGGGGAGAGGAGGAGGAGGAGGAGGAGAGGAGGAGAGGAGGAGGAGGAGGAGGAGGAGGAGGATGCAGGAGGAGGAGGAGGAGGAGGAGGAGGAGGGAGGAGAGCGGAGGAGGAGGAGGAGGTAGGAGGGGAGGGGGAGGATGGGGAGGAGGGAGGAGGAGGAGGAGGAGGAGGAGGAGGAGGAGGAAGGAGGAGAGAGAGGAGGAGGGAGAGAGGGGAGGAGGAGGAGGAGGAGGAGAGAGGAGAAGAGAGAGGCGGAGGAGGAGGAGAGAGGAGGAGGAGGAGAGGACGAGGAGGGGAGGAAGGAGGCAGGAGGAGGGAGGAGGGAGGAGGCAATGAGCATCCCCCGATCCCGGCCAGCCCCATCCCTGGCACGCGCCCTACCTGGATCGGTGCACACGCCCCCTCCGGCCTGGCCGGGAGGGCGTGTGCTCGACCATCGCGGGCGCAGGGCTTGGCCTGGCCGGGAGCGGTGCCTGCACACGCGGACCCCCAGGAGAGGCTTCGGATGGGAGAGGCCACCAACTCGAGCCCCGAGAGCGCGGGGAGGAAGGGAAGCAGCACGAGGAGAACAGGAGGGATGAGAAGAGGGATAAGGAAGGGGCGCAGGGACACACACACACACACACACACACACGAATGAATAGGCACAGATCCCGGGATCCCCAATGTTCTTCCTTTCTTTTCTGGACTTTCGTCTTCCCCCCCCCCCACGTCCCAGATCTTCCCATGTGGCTTCTCCCTCCTTGGAGGAGGAGGAGGAGGAGGAGGAGGAGGAGGAGGAACAGAAGGAAGAGGAGCAGGTGACACTCAGTCAGAGAGGAAGCCCGGGGACAGCATCCAGAGATGGGCACAGTCTCTGCGGGGTCCCCGAGCGGCGACGCGTCTGCACAGAAGGCTTGCCGCGAGGGGGAGACGAGGGGCAACGGGAGGGAGGGGCCCGCTCTGGCAGAGAGGGGAGGGGCGGGCGGAAACACCGACCTGGAATCGTCGACGCATCGGCGATAGCCCCCCGATGCTCAAGCAGGGTGGAACCGTCGGCCCCCGCTGAGCCCACGGCCAAGAACTTCTGCTCAGCGCGTCGCCGCGGCGGCCCCGGCGACACGCTGTGCCTTGCGAGCGGATGGCGCGCCGCTCCGCTCCACGGGGCGGGGGGCTCGGAGAGGCTCGGGACGACGCCGAAGCCTGCGGGCTGGGAAGCGGCTGGCGCGTCGCGCCGAAGCGTGGCAGTGGTGGGCCAGACCCGGCAGAGCGACACGCCACCCGAGCGCTCCCGACCGCAGCCCCCCCCAGCGCTGCCCCCTGAGAGGAGGGGGGGCCAACGGGCAACGGGCCCTGGACCCCAGAGGCTTCCCCAGGACCTGGCTTCCGCCGTGGATCGCCCCTGGCTGACGGCCCCCGGGGCCCGGGAGCGCCCTGCCGGGAGAGGCCGAGGCACCGATCGGAGTGACCTCGGTAGGGGACCGCATGCGAACCCTACCCCTACCCCCCACGATTTCTGAGGGGGAGGGTGGGGTTCGCTTCGCTTGGGAGCTCCCGAACGCAGTGAACCCCACCCTCCCCCTCAGAAATCGTGGGGGGTAGGGGCAGGGTTCGCATGTGGCCCCCTGCTCGGGGCCCTGTCCCCCACAAGAGGTCGACGACTGCTGGGAGCTCACCCTTCCGTGGCAGCTCATTGGGCGCCTCCCATTTCGCCCTGCGGGCTCTCTTGCGAATCGACGCCAGCCCACGATCGTCGACGCCAGTGGACGCTAGCTCGACGCTTATCCGACCAGCCATAACTGGGGGAGCTGTGGTCCTGACCCCCCTGGGAGAACCCATCGCATCGACGATCTCTCGAGAGGGGTGTCGAAATCGATGGGCCCCCCAGGGGGGTAAGGACCACAGCTCCCCAGGTTGTGGCTGGCCTGCTTATCGGCGCGGAGCCCGGTGCTCTCTCAACGATTACCAGACGCTGGCGCACGCGAGTGTACTCTCGAGCTCGGGCTTGCGAGGGCACGCCAGGCTCCTTTGAGTTGCTGCTGAACTACCCCGTGCCCAGGGGCCTCCGCGCGAGCACAAGCGCCCAAGTCGGCCCCCGCCCGGCAGGTCTGGCATCCAGGGGCTATTCGCAGCTCTGCCCCTGCTCCTCCACCCTCCTTGGTCCTTATTAGAAAGAGACTGAGAAAGAGATAGAGAGAGGGGGGAAAAAGAGAGAGAGAGGGAGAAAGAGATAGAGAGCGAGGAAAAAAAGAGAGAGAGAGAGAGAGAGAAAAAAAAAAAAAAAAAAAAAAAAAAAAAGGAAGCCAACATTACAAGAACGCGCCGTGCTTTCCCATGCTTCGGACGACTCCCTGGCTGGCCTCCGCTGCCTACCATGAAGTGATGTCTACATTTCGAGAGCTGCGAATATCGCGTACCCCAGTGGGATGAGTCGAGATATAATCGGATCGGCCGCGCCAAAATGCACAGCAGCGCCATGCAAGCTGCTAGCACCGGCCCGCATCGGATCGTCGGAATAGCGGAATCGAATCGCATCGAGCAGCCATCATCGATATCGCATCGGATCAATCGGGTCAAAATGAACCCCGGAGACATCGCAAGCTGCGCGAAGCACACGGAGCCGTGGCTACGGCACGTGCGCGGCCCCTTGACTGCGGCAACGCGCGGCGGCGGGCACCTGCGTGAGCAGGCGGCCGCGCTCGAATGGCGGGTGCCGCCCGCGCCGAGACAGCCCAGAATACAATCATCGCACTACGGTTGGGGGGCGGAAAGATACGGATACGTGTTGTCCCCGGACCTCTCTTGGGGTGCGTTCTGACCAGAATTTCGAGGCGAATCCAGCGGTGACAACGAGGATTCCCCAGGAGGGCCAGGAAAGGCCGAAAACGAAGGGGGACAACAGGTATCCGTACCTTTTGCTCCCCCGATACGGCAGACTCGTGCCGTGACGATTCCGGCGTTGGCCTCCGACACTGCGTGGACCGCTCCACCTTGACAGATCCGCGGCCTCTCGATCGCCGGCTCGTTCCCTATGGGCAGGATCTGGGCCGCGGGCGGCGCTCTGCCTGG
The DNA here is from genome assembly GCA_963575745.1 of Prorocentrum cordatum. Lineage (NCBI taxonomy): Eukaryota > Dinophyceae > Prorocentrales > Prorocentraceae > Prorocentrum > Prorocentrum cordatum. The sequence continues at coordinate 127,071 of CAUYUJ010018209.1, forward strand.
AAACGCCCGCGGCGGGGCCGCCGCCGCGCCGACACGACGCGAACCTGCCATGGCCCAGCCTGAGGAGGGCTGAAGTGAAGGGGCCCCAGGACACACAAATAAAGACACACAAGTAAAAAGATTCCCCATATGTTCCCATATTTTCTGGGTTTTTGTCTTCCCCCCCACTTCCCATATTTTCCCACATTTTCTGGGAATCGACGATTAATTGTGTCTGTGTGTTTTTTCCCTCCTGATGAAGGGGCAGCGGAGAGCCTTTCTGGTCACGGCGCGCCCCCGACCACGAGCGGCCCGAAATCCACAGAGCCCCTCCTGCGCCCCATCTGGTCCTGATCTCAGCGTCTTGACTGCGAGGGCCCCCCCCCCAATCGCGCGCAGCAGGCGGGGCGCACAGGAACGACCCAGGCCCCAGCGCGAAGTGCCGACCGGGCGAGGCTGACCCCTGGGCACCGGCCGGCGGCTCATCGCAGTGGGAGTCGGAGGGCCCATGCCACGGCATCCGACCTTGCGGAGCGTCCACGCGGCCGTGGATCAGCCCGCGACCGGTGCTCTCGGAACTCTCGGCATCCTGCTTATACGAGCCTCGAACCGTCCCTGGGTAGGAAGGCATATACACCAACACCGATCCTGGCCCAGGATCACCCTGGGCCCAGGATCGGTGCATACGCCCTCCTGCCTTGCGCAAGAAGGCACATACACCGATCCTGGGCCCAGGGTGACCCTGGGCCAGGATCGGTGTTGGTGTATAGTTGGTGCCCTCCGAATTGCGGAGCGTCCACGCGGCCGTGAATCAGCCCGCGACGGGTGCTCTCGGAACTCTCGGCCTCCTGCTTATACGAGCCTCGAACCTCCCTGGGTGCGTGGATGAAGCGGGGTTCGACGATGCGGCGTCTTGCTGCAAGCCCGCCTTTTGCCTCGACCGCGCCCGCGATCCGCAGCCCGCCCGCGCGACCTGCCCGGCGACCTCCATATATGGCAATCGCATGACAGCTTCAGCGCAGCGAAGCCGCCATCGTGGGAGCGGCACGCTTGGGCGTGTTGCGTTAGAACGCATGTTAGCTGTCTTGTACACCCTGCGAAATGCTTTAGAAATCATGGGTTAAGAAAGTCATAGTCTCAGAACTTGTATAAAAACCAAACGATTTCTACTAAAATCCTAAGATCTACGTTGAAACGTTAAGAATAATCGAGACTCTGGCCGAAAACTCAAGTTTTCTTAATCATCGCCTAAGGTGTACAGCTTCAGCTCCGCGAAGCCGCCATCGTGCGAGCGGCACGCTTCGGCGCGTTGCGTCAGAACGCATCTTAGCTGCCTTGCACGGCAGGTTCCTGTGGCGTGGCGACTCCGGAGCTGGTTTCTGCCACCACCCGCGTGGCTCGCTCGACCTTTTAGCGATCGGCGGCTGGCCTCTCGATCGCCAGAGTGCTCCTTTTTTGACCCGTTCCGGACCGCGGGCGGCGTTCTGCCTTGAGGAGGAGGAGGAGGAGGAGGAGGAAGAGGAGGAGGAGGAGGAGGAGGAGGAGGAGGGCCAAGAACGGCGCGCGCAGGCCGAGGTCGACGCACTGCCGAGCGCACGTGGATCGGAGCGGCGTTCCTCGAACGCTCGCGTCAGGGTCGCAGCCGCGCCGAAGTAACACGAGCCTGCCGCAGGGTTCTCTGGTTTTCTACCGGTTGGGACCCCAGAAAATCGGTCAGGTGCAACACCGGTCCCCCAGACCCCTCCGGGGGTTAACCTGGTGTAATTTTTCACCCTGGACGCGACGGTCCCAGGGCCCGAAAACGGCCCATGGAGGCACAAAAAAACAGCAAAACTCTGCGAACCCAGAACCTCGAAGCTTCCTGCTCGCCGGAACCAGTGATGGGCCACCTCGGATCCCCAGCCGACTCCAAGCAGCGCGGCCCTTGTGGAACGCTGCTCCGCTTTACGTGATGCCCCCCCATAGGCCCCAAGAGGGCCCAGGACGGCCGCGAGATGTGTCTCGGACACCGGCCTGACACGGCCCTGAGGACCTGCCAGAGGCCTCGGGGTGCTCGCAGGAGGCCGCCCGGGGAGGCGCCCTCTGGCAAGGTCAGTGAAGGTCAAACACACCGCAAGCCCGCGGCTGTTCGAGCAATGCCGCCTGCTTCCCAAGATGTTTGACCTAAGACACTCCTGAAGAGTTCAGACAGCATTAAGTGGCCCCAGAGAGCCCGCGAGAATCGTCCATGACGGCCCGATACGGTCCCAGGCGAGTCCCAAGATTAAGCGACAACCCTAAAAGACAGCCCAAGACCGCAAAAGGAGGGCTCCAAGACTCAGCAACCACATGTGAACCATCCTCTGCAGGTCAGATGTCTGACACATTTCAGCCGAATGAACTCCTACGGGGATGTCCGATACCCTGCTGGCGATTGGGCCCGCAGGGGTAGGTTCGCAAGTGGTCGCAGAATGACGACCCCAAGACCAGTCCAGACGGCCCCAACATGGTTCTACCGAGTCTCTTAGAGACGGCACGACAGGATCGTCTCGCCCAACACGGCCGCAAGACCCCTTAGAAACAGGCCCTCCAGAAGTCACCCAGAGGCCATCGTGAAGGCCCTCGTGAAGGCCTCTGAGGCCCCAAAGAGGCCCCAGAGAGGCATCCGATAAGCCTCCGATCAGCCCCCAGGAGGCAAGCAAGAACCATGCATGACTACTGCCACGGCACGCTGCAGCATCGTAGCGGTGCTCTCCAGACGACACGGAACTGGCTCTTGGCCCTGCGTGCATTTCGAGGCTGCGCTGTCACGGTGCAGGGCGTTGCCGCAAACAGCCAGATCCGCCACCGCGCCTTGCAGTAGACGCATCAGGCAAGATACCAGCCGCCCGCAGTTGCTCCACGGAGATTCGGTATCCTCCGATGGGCCCTGGTGACCTACAGACAGCCCAGACACCTCGGGAAGCTCAAAGAATTCCAACGAATTCCCAAGGGATCCTGTAGGGATGCCTCCGGATTCCCTAAAGATCCTAACGGTTCCCTAAGGATTCCGAAAGATCCCGTAGAACGCCCTAGGGATTCCCGAGGGATTCCTGAGAATTCCCTCGGGATGCCTTAGGATGCCTAAAGACTCCCCGCGGTGCGGTGCGGTGCGGTGCGCTGCGGTGCCCGCGGTGCGGTGCGCCCAGTACGGTGCGCGCGGTGCGGTGCGCCCCCCCCCCTCCCGCAGGGGGGCCGCTGAAACACGGCGTCGTCAAAAAAACAACAACAACAACAACAACAACAACAACAACAACAACAACAACAGCAACAGCAACAGCAACAGCAACAGCAGCAACAGCAACAGCAACAGCAACAGCAACAACAACAACAACAACAACAACAACAACAACAACAACAACAACGACGCGCTCGCGCTCCTGCAAATTCTTGAGACAACCATCATTGTTTCAACTGCTACATTCAATTATGCCAAATGGGCCTCTCTCACGGCATGTCGAAATCATTCGAACGCCTTTGCGCGCGTGCTGGGGGGGGGCGATCCGTGTCAAGTAATAACAACATGCGGGCCATTCTCGCGCGTCGGCCGCGCGCGCAGGTCGAACCCCCTCCAAAACCTTCATCACCGACGCGAAAACGCCGTCATCGTCGCCGGTGTGATCAGCATCGGCGCCGTCACTGGCCTTGCCGTCGCCGTTGCCACCATCGTAACCAACATCGCTACCATCATCATCGCGTCTACGGTTGTCGACGATGCCATGAGACCGCGCACGCCCAAGTCGCCGACTCGCACAGAAGCGCCCTCTGGGAAGTGCCCAGCGGCCAGAGCCACCGCGGCCGCGTCGGTCGCGCCAAACCAGCTGGACGCTGCGTGCGCAAGCATGCGCGGGCTAGCGCGGCCGCAGCGATGCGCCAGCCAGTGCCGAGCCGACATCGCAATCGTCGCCGCACTGGCTTTGCAAACCAAGTTGCGGGTGGGTGGGTGGGGTAGTTGCGTGAGCAGTGGAGTTGGCAACTTCAAGTTCGGAAGGGTGAATTGCACAACATGTATGGCACCCCGTAAAGTTTGCTCAACATAGGTTGCACCATTCAGCTCGCTCCACATAGAGAGCACCACATACATTCCTAGAAACACACAGTTTGAGATTCACATTGGCTAATCTTTTCTTCACAGAACACCCGATGATGAAAAACTGTCAGCTTCCCAACTGATGGGGAAGAAACTCCACCAGGCAAGAACAGGACGAAAAGGAGGAGGACCAGGAGAAGGAGGAGAGGAGGGGAGAGAGGTCAGAGGAAACCTTATTGCGACTGATACGCATTTGCCCTCAAAACTCGTCGGGCCGCGGATGCAGACAATGAAACACGCAGTGTGGTGGTGTGGCCGCACTTTCGCCCAGCACTCCACGAAACCAGCGCCTCCACCGACACAGGGGCAGGGGGGCGGCAGCGGCGACTCGCCCGTCTCCGATAGAGGACGACGAGGGCGGAGCACCTGGACCCCTGACCGAGGGCGCTTCCAAGGAAAAAGAGAGAGACGGACGACGACGACGACGACGACGACGACGACGATGACGACGACGGCGGCGATCTCGACGACGGCGGCGATCTCGACGGCGGCGGCGGCGGCCATGGCGGTGGCGACGACGACGGCGGTGGCGGTGGCCAGAATCGGCTCAAAACGGGTATCTGGACACCTCCTGGGGTTTTCGAGCTGCGTCCAACCGTAGCAACGAGAACCTCCCCAACGAAAACTTGAGAGGACACCCGAAACGACGCAGCAGCGATGGCCAAAAACAGCTCAAATATGATCTCTGGACGCGTCCTGGGGCCCAGCCTGGCCAGTTTTCCGCGCTGCGCCCAGCCGTGGCGACGAGAACCTCCCAAAACTCCCAAACAACATCCGAAACGCAGACGCCGGCGACGGCGACGGCGACGGCGACGGCGACGGCGGCGGCGACGGCGACGACGCCGACGACGACGACGACGACGACGACGACGGCGGCGGCGGCGGCGACGGCGACGACGGCGACGACGGCGCCGACGACGACGACGACGGCGGCGGCGGCGACGAAGAGCCGCGCCGCTCTCTCGCCTCGAGGCAGGGCCCGCCCAGCGCGGAGGCGCGGCACTGCTCCGCCATGGCGGCCACGGCGAGCCAGCGACGACGGCGACGACGCGGGCGGCCGGCGTCGCCGCGGTGGTCGCTGGCTGATCACCGCCTCGGCGGTGGAGCCGCTCGCGGCCGAACGGGCGTGCCCCACAATCGCACGCGCGCGCGGGGGTGGGGGATCCGCACCCTGCGCGCCATGGCGAGGCGCCCTGAGGAGGTCGTCGGAGGTTGTCAACGCCGTCGTCGTCGTCGGTCATCAGCGTCGTCGTCATCAGAGGTCGACATCACCGCCGCCGTTACCGTCGTCGTCGCAATCGCCGCCGCCGTTGTCGTCAGCGTCGGCGTCGGCGCCTTCGTCGTCGCTCACAGAGAGGCCTAGGGAACCAGGGAAGGAGGGGAGCAGATGGGGAGGGAGGGAGGAGGACGGGGGGAAGGGAGGGGCGGAGGGCCAAGGCAGGGGACATGAGGAGGAGGCGGAGGAGAAGGCAAGTTGAGGCCAGGTGAGGCAACGCAAAGCAGGGCAAGATTGTCTGAGGGCGGGTGCGGAGCCGAACGCTTTACTGAGCCCTCCGCGTGAGGGATATAGGGCGACGCAACGCGTGATCGGGCAGGAGGGGAAAGCACTGAGGAGGGTTAGGAACAAGAGGAGGAGAGGGAAGAGGATAAGAGGAGAATGCGAGGAGGAGGAGGAGGAGGACAAGGACGAGGAAGACAGGGAGAAGCAGAAGGAGGAGGAATCAACGGCCTCGGTCCCGAACGCGGGGCGAGACAGCCAGTGGCGTGAGCGAGAGCAGGAGGAGGATGAGGATCGGGAGGGGGGGGCGACCAGGGGCGGGGGGGGCAAGGAGATTGAAGGCCTCTCGCTCGTCCACCTCGACCTCCCCGCCCCTCGGCCTCGTCCCCTGCTTTCGCGCCCGCGTGCTCACCCGCGCGCTCATCCTCGTTCGCGTCACTTTGCGACTTCGCCTCGCCGTCGTCGTCGTCGTCGTCGTCGTCGTCTCGTCGTCGTCGTCGGTCGTCCGTCTCGTCGTCGTCGTCGGTCGTCCGTCTCGTCCAAATCCTCTTGCTTGTCCTGGTCGTCGTCCTCCTTGGCATCGTCCTCCTCCTCCTCGTTCTCCCTCTCCTCCTCCTCCTCCTCCTCCTCCTCCTCCTCCTCCTCCTCCTCCTCCTCCTCCTCCTCCTCCTAATCCTGCTCCTCCTCCTCCTCCTTCTCCTCCTCCTTCTCCCCATCCTCATGCTAGTCCTCGTCGTCGTTGCCGTCGTCGTGTTCGTCGCGACTTCGTGCTGCCAGTACTGCGAGTAGTGCTCCACTTCACCGTCCTGCATCATTTTACCAGTTGCACGCCTGAACTATACCACGTACACCACATTATCATGTAATGCGTTATCATCCTTCTCCTCAGCCTCGTGCTCACGCTCCTCCTCCTCCTCATCATCCTACTCACATGACCATCATCAACACCATCACCACCACCATCATCATCATGATCAGCAGCAGCAGCATCATCATCAGCATCAGTATCATCATCATCCTGATCATCAGCATCATCATCATCATCATCATCATCATCATCATCATCATCATCATCATCAGCATCATCATCATCATCATCATCATCAGCATCATCATCATCATCATCGTTACCAGCAGCATCATCAACATTGGCATCGTCATCCTCAGCATCATAATCATTCACATCAACATCCTCACCAGCATCAGCAGCATCATCAACATCATCAGCATCATCAGCATCAGCAGCATCATCATCATCATCATCATCGTCGTCGTCAACATGATCATCAGCATCACCACCACCAGCAGCATCATCAGCATTATCATAGTCAACATCAGCATCATCATCAGCACCATGAGCAGCATGGCCATCATTACTATCATCATCATCATGAGCACCATCAACAACATCATCAGCGTGGTCATCCATACCATCCGCGTCAGCATCGCAGGCATCATCAAGAGCGGCAGCATCAGCATCAGCATCACCGTCATGATCAACCCCCTCATCCTCATCACCCTCGGCCTCATCCTCCCCATCAGCGTCGACAGCATCGCCATCGTCATCACCATCATCATCATCCTCATCAGCACCAACACCATCGTCATCAGGATCGTCACCTCATCATCAGCATCAGCATCGTCATCAGCAGCACCAGCAGCACCATCATAATCACCATCACCATCAATAGCATCAGCATCAGCATCCGCAGTATCAGCCTCAGTTGTGTCATCGTCATCGCCAGCACCATCAGCCTCATCATCAAAACCATCGTCGTCATCATCATCAGCAGCAGCATCGTCGTCAGCATCAGCATCATCATCGACAGCAGCACCATCAGCATCATCACCATCATCAGCATCATCATTACCAGCATCAGCAGCACCACAATCATCGCCCGCATCATCGGCATCTTCAGCATCAGCAGCATCACCATCACCACCAACATCAACATCAACATCAACAGCAGCAACAGCAGCAACAGCAGCAGCATCCTCACCACCGCCAGCGTCTCCCTCCTCGCCGTCCTCGACCTCATCGCACGCCTGCTCCCCTTGCTCAGCGCTACGGCTGCTCCTCAAAACCCTCATCCTCACCCGCGCGCCCCTCCCGTCCCCATCGTGCTCCTCCCCCTCACCCTCACCCTCCCGTCCCCATCGTGCTCCTCCCTCCCTCCTCCCCATCGTCCCTCCCGTCCCCATCGTGTCCTCATCCTCACCCTCACCCATCCTCATCCTCCCCCTCGCGCCTCTCCTGCTCCCGCCCCCATCGTCCTGCCCCGATTCCTCCCACGCAGTGTCACGTTACGGTGCACGGTACGTATCCTGGCGCGCCGCCCTCCGCATCCCCCAATCCTGTTCCTCTGTTTCCACGCCGGGCGACCTCTCGGGTGCTGGGGGGGGCAGCACGGTGTGGCGTTCTTCTGCCGCGTGTCGCTAGCTTCTCATCCTCCTCCCTCCCCCCCTAGCCTCCTCCTCCCTACCTTCTCTCCCTCCCCCCCCGCCTACTCCGACGCCTTCCCCCCTCCCTCCCCCTCCTCCTTCCTCCCTCTCCTCCCCTCCTCCTCCTCCTCCTCCTCCTCCTCCTCCTCCTCCTCCTCCCACGCCTCCTCCTCCCCCGCCTCCTCCTCCCCCGCCTCCTCCCCCGCCTGTCTTCCTCCTCCTCCTCTTCCTCCTCCTCCTCCTCCTCCTCCTCCTCCTCCTCCTGTGACCGGCGCTGCAGAGTTAGCGCCGAGGGCACGCGGGAGGCGAGGGGGGAAGCAGCCTCATGTCGCCGCTTGTGGGTCACGTCGGTCCTGACCAGAGAGCGGGAAAGAACCGCGGCGGGGAAGCAGAGGACGTTGGCTCCTCATCCTCGTTCTCCTCCTCGTCGTCCTCCTCCTCACAAGCCTCATCATGAGAATTCGACCCGCTTCATGAGCAGCAGCAGCGTCAACATCCTCACCACAACCATCATCATCAGGATCAGTATCATCATCGTCACCATCATATCGACCATTGTCACCTTTGTCAGCGACACCTTTTCCTTCACCACCATCACCAACACCAGCATCATAACCATAATAACCATCATAAGCATCTTCAGCATCATCGTCATCATCATCACCACCATCAACATCAACGTAAACGTCAATATAAGCCAGCATTGACTGCAAATAGACTGGACGACTCAAATCAAGGAATCAGAGGAATCAAGCATGCTTGGAATCCACAACTCAGCAAGCAAGCAAGCGTGCAAGCAAGCGCGCAAGCGCGCAAGCAAGCAAGCAAGTAAGCAAGCAGGCAGGCAGGCAGGGCATAGGAATTAGGGGGGAACAACGGACCAATAGGTATAAATGAGGCAGGACTCCTATAGGGCAAGCTTATGTGAAGAACATCATTATTGTCACCATCATCACCATCAGCATCGCCATCATCACCAGCAGCATCGGCAACAACATGAACATCCTCTCATCGCTAGCATCACTGTCATCATCATCGAATTCATCATCATCAGCAGCAGCATCCCCATCCTCAACAAAAAATGTGATACGTTCGCACATGTTCTTCACACCCGTCGTCAGTGTAATCCTCGCCAACATCATCAACATCATCATCACCACCATCACGAGCATTATCGCCAGCAAGATCATCATGAACGCAATCCTCGCCATCACCACTATCGTCATTGTCAGCAGCACCGTCATCGTCGCATTCGTCATCGCCGTTCTTACCGTCATCATCGTAGTCACGACCATCATCGTCACAATCATGATCAACACCATGATTGACATAATCCTCCCCTTCCTCATGTTGCTCACCCTCCCTTCTCCCCTCTCCCCCATGTCATTCCCTCCTACACTCACGCAATCGTCTCTCCCCGAAGGCTATCTGAAAGGGCCCCCGCCTTTCTCTTAGATCGTGTGTTTTGCAAGCGTGGCTCTCCCGAGTTGGCTTTTTCAATTGTGCTTGGCCCTTCGAAGGTGAAACGCCCACAGCAGCGCTTGCCACATGCAGTGATCTCCAAAAAGCGCCCGTCCAATGGAACGACGCTCTCTCGCCGTCGCGCTGGCCGAACTCTTGCATCAGTGAACGTGGCGCTCCTGCTGCTGGTCTCGCCATCGTTACGACAGCCCGTCGATCTTCCGTCCAAGGGAACGACGCGTCGAAGCGGCAGCCGTACTGCTGCACCGGCGACACCGGCGCTCCTGCTGCAGCTCGTGCCACCTTCATGCTTCCACAAGGCCTCCCTCTCGCGGAGCGGCACTCCCGCTGATCATCGCTCGCTCGCTGCAGTCCTGCGTCAGGACCTCTGGCATTGCCGCAGCAGAATGTGCCACGACTGGATGCCCAGCAGGCTTCCGTTTCACGGAACGACGCTCTCGCCGCGGCGTTGGCCGCGCGCCCTCCATCTGCATGTGGCGTGCGTCACCCCAGAGTGGTTCTGGCATGCAGTGTGCTTCATGTGTGTAGTGGCAATGATTCGATGTGTGTGTATGTGAGAAGGTGTGTGTGTGTGTGTTGGTTACGTCCAGCCGCCGTTCGCTCTCTCGCCGGCGCAGGTCACATTTCTGAACCGGCGCATGTCGTATCCCCGAAGTGACTCCTGCCTGTTCATATGTCTGCGCGTGTGTATGGTGGGCGTCGCGACATCGTTTGGATGTGCGCGGACGTTGCGTATTCTGCTCATTTTCGGCCGGTCCTCTTGCGTCGAGGCTGGTCACGCTCATGCTTGGCTCCGTCTCTGGTGTCCCGAGTGGCGGTCCCGTCTCAGCGTCCTTGCTGCTTGCCCCCGAGGCCGTCATTCGGCTCAAGGTCGTTCCTGACAGCAGATTTTACGAGTGCATCAGATACGGCGCGAGCGCACACAGCTAGCCGTCCTCCCCCTCTCACCCTTCCCTCCCTCCTCATCCTACAGCTCTTCCTCCTCCTCTCCTCCTCACCCTTCTCGTCATCCTGGCCTTACGCAGCCTCCTATCTCTCGTCCTCCTCGGAATCTTCTTCGTCCTCATCATTCTCCTCCTCCTCCTCCTCCTCCTCCTCCTCCTCCTCCTCCTCCTCCTCCTCCTCATTCTCCTCCTCTTCGTCCTCCTCCTAATCCTCATCCTCATCCTCATCCTCATCCTCATCCTCACCACCACCACCACCACCACCACCATCAGCAGCAGCAGCAGCATCAGCATTAGCATCATCATTATCAGCATCATCAGCATCATCACCATCATCATCATCATCAGCAGCAACAACTCCTCCCACATGGCGCCACCTTTCCTCCTCTGTCCGACCTGTCCTCATCCCTCTTACCTCCTCGTTTCCCCTCAGTCCCTCGCCCCCTCCCTTCTCTTTCCTCCTCTTGCTGCCAGGGTCGAGGTCCACTGTCGTGGGCCATTGCCGCAGCGCACATGATTACGGCTGTCTAGGAGTTCCTCGCTCTGATATGTGTACACCTGTGACAAACACTAGCGCGATATGTGATTCAGCTAATCCGAAAGCCCTTATAACGGCGACGAGGCGACGATCGAAAGCAGTGCCCCGGCACTGCTTTGAACGCGTTCAAAGCAGTGCCCCGGCACTGCTTTGAACGTATGATATGATGATATGATGATGATTATGATTGATGATGATGATGATTTTTCCAGCGTACACTGTCCGCAACTGCGGCAATCAACATCATGCTCCACTTGCCCGCAACTGCGGCCATCACCAACGCTGCCCCTCGAAGCTCCGCGGAGGGCGCTCGGCAGGTCGCCCGCTCGAGCCCCACTCGACTTCACGCTGAGGAGGCGAGCCCTCAGGGGCATTGTCCGCAACTGCGGCATGATCAGAGGGCCACCACTGCGCGCCATCAGCGCCCCATTCGCTCGAGCTCCAGTCCCACCAGGACCAGCCCTGCCATCTCGTGGCGGGACTGCGCGCCTCCCATGCGCCGCTGCCGCTGGCGTCCCAGGACCCAGCCGCCACTGCGGCACAAGAAGGGGTCGCATCGTCGCCGTTGGCAGCTTGCGGCGGTGGCGTGTTCCCAGCTCGCTCAGCCCCAGCGTCTCTCCCCGCAACTGCGGTTCCCATCTGGGGTCGGACGCCCTTCCCCGCAACTGCGGTGTCCGCGTAGCTGCCCTTCTTGCCGCCCTTCTTGCCGCCCTTCCTGCCGCCCTTCCTGCGTTCCAACCTCGCGGCGAGTCTTTCAGGTGACCTGCGGCACGTATTGTGCGTGAAAGCCACCAGAGGGAAGTGCGCTCCGTGCCTCGCCCTGCCGAAGGCGCCATGCCATATCTTGTCGTCGAGGTTGCCCTGCTTCACTCTGAAGGGATGGCGCACCCAATCGTCGCGTTCCCTGCGCGCCATCCTTTGCTCGAACTCCGCAACTGCGGTCAAGGATTCGCCAGATGGCGTCAGGAAGGCGCGCATCTTGTTTTCAACGGGCTCAGCCTTGGGCACGTAAGTCTGAAGCATCTTCCCAGGGCCATTCGTGTAGTCGAAGACAGGGAAAGACGGATCATGCTGGGTCGTCAAGAATCCGCCCTCACGGTCGTGCAGAACACTCAGGCCATGGTGAAGCTTGTACTGCCCAGGACAGTTTATGAACAAAATCGCCATGCTGTCTGCCCTGGGCTGGCCGCCTGCTGTCTTCCAGGGGGTCCACGCGGCGACGTCCACAGTCAGGCCGCAATTGCGGCACCAGGACACAAGCTGGAACATGCACATGTTGAAGTCCCCCATGCAGACCTTCACGTCCCATTCCCTGACGTAGGCGACGAACCAGTTGTAGAACTCATGGAGCTTCGTGACGCCCCAGTCTTGGTTGGCCAAGCTGTGGTGGACGTGCACCGCCATGACGTTGAAGGAGCCCCCCAAATGGGTCACGGCCTGGTCCAGGTGGACGCGCACCACCATCGCCCTGGAGTACTTGTTGTGCAGCTTTGGCGCAGGAGCCTCCGCAACTGCGGACTGTTTCTTCTTCTTCTTCGTTTTGGACTTCTCCTGCTTGTGGAAGAGTCTCGCAAAGTCTACGTGTTCAATGTGGCCGCCACTGCGGTCCCTCATGCCAACAAGGAGGGTCCCTGATGGCTCGCCGCCCTTAACGCACAGGTAGTTGTATTGAGTCCGACTCCGAAACCTATCGTCCGCAACTGCGGCTGCACTGTCCCTCGCGTCGTGCTCCCCACTGAGTACCGCGCAGGTCTCGTCGTCGCACTCGCAGAGGGCGATGATCTGGGCAGGGTTCGCGCGGAGCTGCGCCCACTCGTCCGCGCGTTGCGTGGGTCTAGCTGCAGTCCCTCCGAAGTTGGCCACGTAGAAGCCGACCCGTCCCGCTTCGAACTCCGTTTTCTCCTCCCATGCGTCGACAAGAGCTCGTTTTTCCGACAGATTGCTTGTCTCGATGATGGGCACCCGTTTCCAGGTTCTCCGCGACGACAACACTCTCGGCATGTAGGAGTCATGTGCTGCCGCAACTGCGGCTCCCGCACCTCCCCGGGACTCAGCCTCGTCAGCGGAGGCAGCCGAGGACGCGACGGTGCTGTCGCCATCTTGCGTCCGCTGGTCGTCGTCATCATCCGCAACTGCGGCTTCCTCGTCTTTGCCTCCCTCCTCCTCCTCAGCGTTGTGGATGAACACCGTTCTGGCGAATCGAGGTCCACGGTCCATACTCCCTGAGGATGCGCTCGGGCGCGCGGGCGGCCACATGCTTGCGTCTTCGCGTGCGCCACCTCGAGCCACGGTGGCTACGGAAATGGATCGTGAATGGGCATGGGGTCGGATGGAGGGAGGAGACAAAGAGGATTCGAGGAGTGGCAGAAGGAGGGCGAGGACTCAAAGGAACCGAAAGAACAACAAATGGACTGGCGGAGAAGCAGAAGGAGGGCGACGATTGCAAGGGACTGTGAAAGGATTATTTTCACAGCAGCAGGAAGACCGCAACTGCGGTTTTGCCTCATCTCCTGCCCGCGCGGGAGCCGCTTGGAAAAACAACTTCCCTCTGGACTTCCTGTGGGTCCGCAACTGCGGCCTGCATCACGCTAGGGCTGGGATTACCAGCGCCATTTGCCCTCCCAGGGTTCTCACTGTTTCCGAATGCACGAACTGCGACAGCGCCGAACGGTTCCCAGACGCCGCGTCGTTCGCGACTTTTTGCAGCCACCCAGCAAACGTGAGCGGCCATTGCTCCTTGTGCTGCTTGCACATCTCCTCGTCCCAATGCGTCTTGAACCATGCCCACTCCCCCCTCTGCTCGTCTGAGAGGACGCCTTTTCCGCGAGCCAGGCGATCCAGAGCTGCCATCCTGTTTTTCTTGATCTTGAACTCCTCGGGATTCCACTGCGCTAGGGCGTGTTTGTTAGCCAAAGCCGTTTCCACCGCAACTGCGGCCTCCTTCTTTGCCCTCAAGGCGGCCTCGGCCTCTCGAATCTGCTTCTTGAGATCGTGCAACGCCTTCGTCCTGTCGTTCGCTTCCAGAGCCAGGCGCCGCTTTTTCGCCACCACTGCGGCTTCGTGGTCTCGCTGGGCAGTCAACGCTCGTAGGACCTCGTTGTCCTCCCGCGCCAGCTCTCTCAACCGCTTCTTTTGTTTGTGTCGTTGCTGTCGGCAATCCTGCGCTAGTTTCTCCATGCCCACTTGGCGCAGCATATCTTCCGCCTCGCGGAGCGTTTCTGCCAAGGACGTCGCCACTGCCACCTGCTCGGCCGCCTCTGCGTCGACCACGCAGTCCATGGATACCGAGGATCCTTGAGGCCCAGGTGCCGCAACTGCGGCATCGCACTGTTCCGCAAGAGCCTCGGCCCACGAGGCCTCCTCTTGCTCTTCGTCCTCCTCGTGCTCCTCGTGCACCTCCTCCTCCTCCTCCTCCCCGCCCTCCTCATCGCCCTCCTCGTGGCCTGGCTCCTGGCCTAGCGCTTCGTCGCCGAGCTTCTCCAACACGGAATCTGTGGCGTCGTGTTTCTCGTATTCGTGTATGAGACGCAGCACGTCATTGTAGGACCATTTCAAACGTTTCTGCTCGCATTCTTCCCTCACCTCCGCGACTGCGGTGTCCACTTTTGCTCGCAGCCCCCCTGCTTCCCAGAGTTCCGCCGCCTCTCGGCAAATCTCGAGATCTCCTGACTTGTCGAAGGGCGCTCGAATTCCCACTTTCAGGAAACCTTTCGCGGCGTCCAAGTGCAACTGCACATTCTCCAACACTGACAGCATCAAGTCGGCGCAATCGGAACGCCGCAACTGCGGCACGTGCTTCCCCAACGCCATTTGCTGCACCAGCGCTTTGGTCTCGAGGGCAATGTACCGGCGCTTCACGTGCTGGTTCAAGTCCGTGTCCACGGGCTGCGCAACTGCGGTCGCCCCCCCGCCGTGAATGATCAGCACGTAGCCGCGCTGCCAGGCGAGTCTCCGCACAGCGTCTGCTTTGTGCGGGGAATGGTCGTCGGCCATGAGGATGCGCCACTTTCCCCGCAACTGCGGGTCGTCGGGCCAGGCCCGCAAGTGCCGCTGCAAGAATGATACAACGTCGTCTGCGCGGTAGGACCCCTTCTCGGACGTCGCCGTGCTCACCCAAGACGGATAGCCGCGACTGCGGGCATGTGCGGCCAAGCCCTCAGCGATGACAGATCCCCCCTTGAACATTAGCTCCGCCGGCGGTGGTCCGCAACTGCGGATGTCCTCCGCGTCGCTCGACACCGTCAGGTTCGCTGTCCACCGAGCCCTGCTGTCGTCATGCGCCTCGACAAGCGGGACAATGCCACCCTTCACAGCCAAGGTCGGCTTCGAGGCCGACGACGACTCGTTGTGGTGAAAGGGCGACTGGTCCCAGTTCAGGATGTGCGGGTCGTACCCCAGAAGCTCCTCTGCAGCTGCGCGGACCCTGGCCACGTTCAAGATCATAGTCTCAAAACGAGATTGGAGCAACCATTTTGGCACCTTGTACTTGCGGTTCGGCTTCTTCATGCTCAGGCCGTAGGAGCGCCGCCACTTCACCCACCACCGAGGCCGCAACTGCGGCACCATCGGTTTGCCTCCCCGCTTCATTGTCTCCACGCAGTAGTCCGCGACGAGTTGCTTCGCCTTCGTAACCAGCAGGGATTGGGAGAACCTGGCCAACATCTTGGGCCTCTCCTCCGCAACTGCGGTTCGCTTGGCCACCGCCTTCCAGTCCACGGAGTACCTCATGTGGGACCACCACTCGTACAGAGCGGCTTCCAGCCATGGAGCCTTGTTCGGGCGCCCTTGGTTGCCCCGCGCGCGGCGTCGGCCATGCACGCCCGCCGTGCCATGTCCACCTTGTGTGCGCCAGTTTTGAAACCACTTGGAGACGGCCTGGCGCTGCTGGACGACCCCCATGCCCTTCGGCCACGTGAACCGCCCGCAAAAAGACGCGATTGAATTCCGTGGCAGAACGCCCTCGCCCATCCAACCACAACTGCGTGCGTGCGCCTCCAGTTCTTTGCAAACCAGTTCGCGGTCTCTGAGCATGTGCGGGCACACGCGCCGCTTCTGTTCCGCAACTTCGGGTTTTGGGCGTGCGCTGGCCAGTGCGTGCGCCCTGATCTGCTCCTCCTGCAACGCCTCGGGCATAGCCTCAGCCATGGCAAGCAATATGCCCATGTCCTGCACGCCCGTCTGCCACTCTAACGCCGCCATGAGAGCGGGGCGTGGCGCGCTCGCCTCTCTCGGCGCCTCTGCTGGTTCGCCCTCGCCCTCGGAGTCGTGCAGGACCATGGGTCCAGCAGGGCCGCTGGCCCCGCAACTGCGGTACGCCCGCACCTCCTCCAAGGTTAGTTCCTGCGTGACAACGAGCATGTCGTGCAACCACGGTTCGTCCCAGCGGCGCACCCCGAAATCGTACAGTTCCTCCCGAAGCCATTTGCGCGTCTCGGCATTTTGCGGTTTCTGCAACATCATCGCCATAAGGTCAATGCCGCAGTTTCCATCGCAAACAGTCCCTAGGACCCATTGTCCCAGAGGACCGTAGAACCTGTTCAACGCGTCCGCCCCCTCAGAGCACACGCCACCCACCGCAACTGCGGCCACCCAGTGGCGCACCTCATGGAGAGGGTTCTCGGGAGTCACGGGCCTGAGTTCCACCGTTGTCCATTCCCCGAACAGATCCTCAGCAGCGGCGAGTACGCACGCCACGCCGTCGACGGCGCATGGCTCAGTGCACTTCTCCTTTGCCCAAGGCATGTAGAAGTCAAGGAGGTCCTTGCGGTTCTCGCCTTCCCACACGTAAGGTCGACGCCCGAACCGCAAGGCAAACAGCATGAAAGCTGAATACCCTATGTAGGAATTCTCGGACAGAATCTGCCTCAGGAGAGCCATCACGACGTCAGGCACCGTCGCCGCCACTGCGGCCTGGATCTTTGGCGCGTCTTCCACAGGTACACCTTTCTCTGGCGCCAGGGGTGGCGCCGCGACTCGTGGCCGCAAGGCGTCGCCAACAGGCGCCGCAACTCGTGCTGCAGCCTTTGGGTCTGGGCACGGGAAGAATGCGACCTGCGTCTTCGACCAGTTCTCTGGCAGCGGCCGCGCTGGTGGCAAGCGTGCTGGAAGTGGTGTGTCTTTGTCCGCTTCCACTCCCTCAGGAGCTTCAACCGCAATCGCGGTCTCCTGCGCAGCAGGCGGGTCTGGTGTTGCGTGCACTTGAGCTGGAGGAGCTGGAGGGACTGCTGCTGCGGGTGCTTCGGGCACAGGGGCTGCTGGAGGTTTGGGTTCTGCGGGTGCTTCTGGTGCTGGAGCTGCGTGTCCTTCTTGCGCAGGAGCTGCGAGTTCTGCTGGTGTTGCTGGTGCTATGTGTGCAGGGGCCGAGGGAGCCGCAACTGCGGTGCCGCCTGGAGCCGCAACTGCGGGGGGTGGCGTCGCGCCCGGTCGCCAAGCAGACGGCCGCAAATGAAAGCGAGGCGGCTCAACAAGGCCGTACTGCGACGCGGGCCACTTCGCTAGGCACGGAAAATCCGCACATGCGTGCACCTTTATCTTCTTGGGGCACGGAACGCCGCTACTGCGGCCCAAGATGTTGGCGAGCCCAGTGGTGCCATACTTCGTTTTCCTCGGTGCGCAGCCGCTGTCGTAATGGAGCCACTCCACCTCGAAATGCGTTCCGTCCTCCTCGCCATACCATGTCCGCCCCACGGGAACATCCATGAGCGGTCGCGTGGCGAACGACTCGGGCCGGGCACTCGGCTGCGGGCTACAGAACTAGGAAGAGGGAGGGGAGGAGGGAGGAGCAACTGAAGACGATGCGGAGGGGCGAAGAAGGAGGTACATTTCAACAACGCCCGCGCGGAAGCCCCAATCATCGCGCGCACAGGGTTTCGATGCTTCACTCCATGCTTCTCTAAGAAAAACGCTCGCCCACACAAGTTGGCGCACTAAGGCGTGCACCCGTGGAACACCCTAAACCTTCCGCCTGCCTCCTCACACCGCCTCGCCCTCCGCGTGTTCACGCGCACCCAGCCACCCCGCAACTGCGGGCACTCAGTAGCCCCACCGCAACTGCGGCCCATACGGCTTCGGGCCTCAGTCGAACAGACTGGGGATTTGGAGCTCGAGGTAATCCAGAGCCGCTTGCTTGCGCTGGTGCTGCGTCATGCCCTCCCACTCGTAGTCGTAGCCCTTCACCGACTGCGCCGACTGCCACTTCTTCTTTGTAAGTTTCTTCACATCCATCTCGATCCTTTTGCCCTTGTTGGCACACTCTCGCGCGATGGTCGCGACCCAAGCGCCCTTGAAGTCCCAAACGACGGTGAAGCCAGAGCCGCTCCCCTGCGCCACGGGGGGGTCGACCTCCTTTTGCTTCGCCAGCGGGGTGGCAGGGTCAACCGCCGTTGCCCAGTCCCTGTCCGCCACTGCGGCCTCGTCCTTGTCGCCGTCGCCGATGTCGGGGACACCGCCGAGGCTCACGTCGTCCACGATCATGTCGATCAGCCACCCAAGGTCTGCAGCGTCCAGCCACAACGTCCTCCGCTTGAAGCTGGCCACCCGCACGTTTCGAACGGCCGTGTCGTGCGGAAACTTCATGGGGCTCTTTGCGGGCATCTGTACAGAGTGCACAGTGGCTATGGCCGACTCCACGGCCTCGCCCCTGGGCAGGCCAGTAGTCGCCGCACGCGTTCCAGTCTTCTGCTTCTTGGCGCTGGTCGGGGTCGCTGCCTGCTTCTTCGTGGCGTCCGTGGAGCTGACCAGGGCCGACATGGGGTCATCTGCTTCGTCCCCCGCGTCGCCGTCGCTCTCATCGTCCGCAACTGCGGCGCCGCCCTGCTTCGCGACTTCTTTCTTCAGCGCGTCCCAGGCCTTGGAGGCCTTCAAGGCCCCTGCGGTCGGTTTACCTTTGGCGCACACCTTGAGCAGCCAAGCCTTTTGCATGTTCACGTGCACGAAAGTTATCTCTCCGAGGGGCCATGCGTGGAGCACCTTGACATCCTTTTCGGGGACGGGGGTGGTCTGCGCAAGCCAACCTCCACGGATGCACAAGACCTTCTCAACGCACACAGGGCTCCATTCGCTCGAAGTCGGCATGTGTGCTACTGCGCTGGACACAGCCGCAACTGCGGGCAAGGCGGGGGTGCGGGCAGTGGGGCCGCGCGCGGTTGAGCCAGATGGCGAGACGAACGCCTCCCTGGAGGGCCTCCCTCGGTCCCTGCGATCCTCGCGCCTCCCTGGAGGGCCTCCGCCCTCAGAATGCTTCAAAGCAGTGCCGGGGCACTGCTTTGAAGCACCTGGGTGCTTCAAAGCAGTGCCGCGGCACTGCTTTGAAGCATTCTGAGGGCGGAGGCCCTCCAGGGCCTCCGCCCTCAGCTCCAGGGAGGCAGGGCCTCCAGGGCCTCCAGGGCCTCCAGGGAGGCCCTCCAGGGCCTCCAGGGCCCTCCAGGCCCTCCAGGGCGGAGGCCCTCCAGGGCCTCCAGGGAGGGAGGGAGGGAGTGAGGAAATGAGTAGTTTCGGCTTCCAACTTGGGAGGAAGGGGAGAAAGGAGGAGGAGAGAGGGAGGAAGTGGAGGAAGGGCGAGGGAGGAGAGGGAGAAGGGAGGGAGGAGGTCCGTTTCGAACCTCCGTGCTCGATCGTCAGCGGTCCGCTACTGCGGCATCAGCTAACAGAAGCAGTGACACTGCAAACTACACGAGCGCTCCGCAACAGCGGTCACGCGTGCGCCCCCCCCTTCGGCCTGTTGCCCGCAACTGCGGTCACGCGAGCAAGCCGCCCTGACTGCCGCCACTGCGGCTTCTTAATTAATTAGAGCGACATCTTCCCGCTTTCGTCGAACCCTTTCTTCGATTTCTTCGGCGCGGGCTGGCCCGAAGGCTTCCCTTTGGCCCTCTTGGCCGCGTCCGTCTTCCACGTCTCCTCGGCCGCCTTCTTCTTCGGTGCGGTTTTGGGTCTCGCCTCCCACAGGAGCTCTTCTCCTTTCTTCACGGCCGTGGTATTCACCAGCACAGGGACATTCACGGCGAGCACGACCCCGCCTGTCCCAGGCACGCACACCGCCAATTCTTTCGTCTCCAGCTCCATGTTGATGCGCGCAACTGCGCTTTCATTACGGCTGTTTCTCTGCTGGATCTCCTGTTCCGTGACTCTGTTGACTGCCCAGAAGACGTGCATTGTCTCTTGCGCATCCCACTTCCATGCTCTCAACCGCACATCGTGGTCAGCCACGTCGGCGGGCGTCTTGTCCGCAGGCGGCTTGAACTCGGGGTGCAAGTAGAAGGTCGTGGGCGTGGCCCCATTTGGATCTCCTTTCACCCAGACTTGCACGGCCACCCTCTCGGGGTGCGTGCTTGCGGCGTGCACCTTGGATGCCTTTGGGACGCACGGCCACAACTCGATGCATTTTTCGTCGTTTGCAGCGGTTGCCTTGACGGTGCGTTTCTCTGTGTCAGCGTCTTGCAACACCTCTACTTGCGCTTCCGCAACTGCGGACATGTGGCGCGCCCAAAGGCACAGCAACACTGCGCTGACCAAAGCAGGCTCCCGCCCCAGCTCCTTCGCTGCCGCTGAACGCCTCCATTCGGCGATTGGCAAAGGGAAGGATCCGCGTGGAATGGCCGTCGTGTCCCTGCTGCGCTGGTGGTTCGTTGGTAATTGCGTCGTGGGGTCAAAGGAAATGACCGTCGGCATCAACTCGTGCTCCTCTGCGGAAGCCTTTGTCTTCCCCGCCACTGCGGGCTCATTCGGTTCTGGGCGCGGCAACGCGTTGAAATCGAACCAATCGGGCTTCCCGCCTCGGACTCCCACTTCGCCGAGGGCCTTCTCAAGGGCGTCCCGATTGGACTTCGGCTCCACCTTCCCCGTGGCCTCCGCGCAAGCGCGGAGGAGCGCCTGACGATGTCCTGGGATACTTCGTTCCTTGACGTGGGTGTCCTTCAGGTACTGCATGAAGCCGTCTGCGGTCAGTATGCACAGGTTCGCCTTGAACTCGATCGCCTTCTCAGGGCCCATGCCGTCGATGGCCTTGCTCAGCGTGAACAAGTACAAACGGAGAGCCGAGTTCATGTCGATGAGGAAGTCTCGGAACTCCTTCTTCTTCCACGATTGTTCTGGGTCAGGGCACCACACAGGAGTGTCAACGCCCCTCTTCCTCGCAGGCGCGTTCCTGTAGCATCGCATCACCACGGCAACCTTGACCCACGGCACTTCGTCGGGAAGCTCGCTGGCTGCCCCGAAGGCACCGAGCCGAAGGGCCCTTCTCCTGGAGTTCACGTAGACCTCGCAGAACTGGAGCAGCAAGGGGATGAACTGCGCTTTCGTGCTCCCGAGCCCAACAACGAACGAGAACAGCTCAATGAAGTCTGGGTCCTGAACGACTCGATCGAGTTCGTGCATGACGGAGAGCTTGACCTTTTCAAAGGCAACCTGATCCGCAACTGCGGCGTGCAGCTCCGCGTCAACAGCCTTGCACAGAACACGGAGCGCGGTGAGTTCAGTCGTTCGCAACGCAAAATCGGCTCCTTTATTGAGGGACTGGCTGATGAGCGAAGCACCAGTGGGTTCCTCGTCCATGATTTTCCAGCTAAGCACTTCCATGAGCATACCCCCCTGCACGAGTTTCTTAGCGACAGGGTCATGTTCCGCCACTGCGGCCATGTCGAGATTGCCGTCCTTATCGAGCACGCGCTTCAGCCTCGCGCTCTCGTCCTCCGTGAACTCCATGCCTTGGGGGATGGGCCACTTGGCTCCCAGGGCGCACGCCCGCAACACGAGGCACAAGTGGGAGTGCGAACACGTCCCATACGCAACGTCTGTTCCGCAACTGCGGTCGAAGCACGCAGCGAGGTGGCCGGTCGCTTTTTCCAGATTGTACTCTGTGTACGTCTGGAACTTCGGGTCCTCCTTTTTTCTCAGCACCAGCTCTTGTGCTGGGTACATCTGAACGCAGACACCTTCGTGGTCAGCTTCGGCTTGCGTGAATCCAGCCAGGAAGATTTTCACAGCGAGTTCCCGAACCCTTTCCTGCTGAGGGTAGTGCCCGCCTCGGTTGCCCGTGTGCGGGGCGAGCATGAGCACAGGGAGGCGCACCTTGTCCCCTGTCCTGAATCTAGACCTCAAGGCGTTGGCCCTCTGAAAGATCCCTTGCGTTCCGCCTGGAACTGCGGCTGTCTCGTCCGCCACTGCGGCTTTCTTGTCCGCCACTGCGGCATTATCTGTGCCGACGCTGTCGTTCATATCTGTGCCGACGCTGTCCGCCACTGCGGCCCGGAGCTCCGATATGGCGGACTATGGCACGACGTCCGTCGCTCAGGGTGGAGGCGTGTGTGCCAGGAGCCCAACGACCTGCTGAGCCGAATGCCTGCGGACGACTGAAGGCTCAGTTTTAATCCAAAATATCGGGCGAGAGCTTGGGGGGGGCGCAGGCTGGAGGAGGGAGGGGGGTGCAAGCTGGAGGAGGACGAGGAGGGGAAGGGGAAGGAGAGCTAGGACGGAGGTGGCGGGGGGATGCGGCCTGGAGGAGGACGAGGAGGGAGGAGGGAGGAGGGAGGAGGGAGGAGGGAGGAGGGAGGAGGGAGGAGGGACGACGACGACGACGACTGCTGACGACAGACGACAGACTTGACGACGACGACGACCGACGACGACTGCTGACGACAGACGACAGACGCGACGACGACGACGGCAGCGACGACGACGAGGACGGACGACGACGATGATGATGACCCAGCGCGCGCACACTTATTGCAAACTGCGGCTTCGCAACCGCGTGCTCTCCTATTATACGCAACCGCAACTGCGGCTTGGCAACCGCAACCCCGCAACTGCGGGCTATCCTACACCGCAACATGCACTCCATCGCTAATGGGATGCACTACGCAGGCAGCAGGCGCCCAGTAGTACCGAGCTCTGTTCCGCAACTGCGGCTCCTCGGTCTTGCCGCACTCACCGCTCGTCCGCAACTGCGGCAGATCGCGGCTCTTCGTGCTTCCGCTTGCTCGCCCGACTTGCGCGTCCGTGGCCGACGAAGACGATGTTTTGGTGGATGCCCTCGCACCAGTGCGTGCTGAAGGTCTTCTCGTTGAGCTCCTTCTGAATGACCTTGCCGATTGGGGGCAGCGCTGCCAAGCCGAGCTTTTCTCTGACTCCGCTACTGCGGTCAGGGTCATCCTCCCACTTGGGCATGTACTTCGCTGGGACCCAGCGCCGAGAGATGATGGAGTCGCTTGTTCGATGCATCCAATCAGGGAGCCACTGGGGATCGTTCTTCGACGGCCTCCCTGCAAAATCCAGGTTGTAGTCCGCAATGCGCACGTCGCACGGGCCAATGGGGAGGACGTAATTCGGATGCATGACGCGTGTGCCCTCCACAATGCCTCCGAACAGGGCGGGTCCAGCCCTGAACACCACCCCCACCGGGCAGGTGTAGCTGGCTCCGCAACTGCGGCCAAATGCTGCGAGCTGCTCAGGCGGGATGTCAAACAGGCCGCACAAGAACCGCACATCATTTTTATGGATGGAAGCAACCGCGTCCTTGAAGAAACCTGGCTGCCACGCTGTTTGTTCTGTTTGCGTGATCTTCTGTTGGAGACGTTCGGTGACTGCGTGTCTGGACACGACGGCAAAACGGATCACCGCGGCAGGATTCATGTCGGAGCCCTTCAGGCGAAAGCGCAGGATCGTGACGGCGTGGGTGGCCCCAACAACATGACCCGCAACTGCGGTCTCTGCGATGATGTGCGGGCGCACGAGCACCACGCCCGTGTCTCTGAACAGGGCAACCGTCGTCCAGTAAGGCTCCGCGGTGTTGTTTTTCAAAGTGACAGCGTCTTCGACGGCAGTCCTGAGTCCAACGGGAACGTCGTAGCTGCAAGCGCCTTCGACGTTCCCCGTGCGGAACAGCTCGGGGTCCCATGCGACGAAGACGACCGCCGCAGTTTGGTGCAAGATGCACCTGAAGACATCTTCCTTTGTTGCCACCTTCGTGATGACCACCACGTTGAACACCAAAGCGATGGTGGACGGAACCCGATTGCCGTCTTCTGTACGAAGGAATCCTTCGTTCCACTTGGGGCGTTCCCCAAAGTAGTTTATCCCTGGAGGGGACCTGGTCCGCTGCTTCTTCCGCGGTGCTCCCGCATCTTCCCGCAACTGCGGTTCCGACGGAGGCCCCGCGCGACCCCGCGACTGCGGTTCTGACAGCGGCGAGTCTTCCGTGGGAGGCGGCCTTTTCCTCGGCCGCGAATCGGCCGAGGCGGTTGTCTCGGCGGCTTTCTCCTGGGAGGCGGCCTCGTCTTCGGGTTGGGCGCCTCGTTTGGACTCGGCTGCGAGCAGCACGGCCGAGGGCGCGCTGCTCCCAGATGAGCCGCGCGCGGCACCTGGCTCGCCGGCCACCCCCGCAACTGCGGTCTCGGTGGCGGCTCCCGTCACTGTTGGTTGGTCCTGCTGCTTCGTCGGCGTCTGCGCCCGAGGCCCCCATTTTGCCTTGGGGGTCAAGTGCGCCCTGCGCAACTGCGCCTCTTCGCGCCTCCCACCAGCAGAGCTCCCACTCGCAGCGCTTATCGGCGGCGGCGGCCGATATTCCCGCGAGGAGCTAGACGACTGCGGGGAGGCCTCGCGCGGCGGTCGCTCGGGGCTTCCGCTACTGCGGTCCTCCGTCGGCTCCGCGACTGCGGCATCCGCGGCAGCCCCTTGCAGGCCGAACCTTTCCCGCAGTTGCTGCTTCAGCTCGGCGAACCGCTTGTCGACCTCGGCTTTGCGACCTGGGTCCATGGCGTGGCCGCGCGCGGCCCCCGTCCGACGGGGGAACTGCGGCCGGCTTGGGAGAGGAAGGGCAACGAGGGAGACGGCGGGGATGAGGACGAGGAAGGCGAAGAGGAGGATGGAGAGGACGCGACGGAAGAGGATGGCGCGAAGAGCTCAGACGAGGGTGAAAGGAGCAAGGGGACTGCGACGAGGATGACGGGGCAGAAACGGAGGAGGAGGAATCAACAAAGTCCGCAACTGCGGCCCTCGGGGGGGACTGCGACGAGGACGACGGGAAATGACTCGGCCAACGGAGGCGGGCTACGGCCAACGGAAGGAACTGCGACGAGGAGGAAAGGCGGAGGGAGGAGACTGCGACGAGGACGACGGGGAAGGGGCGACGAGGACGACGAACAACTGCGGATCCATCTGTTTAAGTACCTGTCTCCGCAACTGCGGCCGCGCTAATTAACGTCACGAGTGCTTCAACGGAGGTGATGCGCGCCCGAAGCACCTAATTACAGCGGTCAGTCGTGGGAGCGCCGCAACTGCGGCCAAGCTGTATGAAGTCGCTAGAAGGCAGCGCCGCAACTGCGGCCGAAAGCGCGCATAGTGAGTCAAACGAGCGCGGCGTCACGCGATCGGTCCCCGCAACTGCGGTTCCATGGCTGCGCAATCCCGCAACTGCGGTGTCAAGGCTGCGCGGACCACCGCGGTTGCAGCTGCGCCCCCTTGCTCGCGTCGAACCGCCCAGGATTCGGATGGGCGTGCAGCATCTTCCAGAACGTGAACGTTCCGTGGCCATCGCTCTTGCCGAGACCTGCCCTCGGGCCCCGCACGGGATGCGAGTGCGGCTCCACCTCATACGTGTTGAACTTCGGGCTAGACCAGGATGGGTGGACGCGAATGCCCGAGCCGTCGTCGCGGATGAGGACGAAATCCCACTGGGGCAGAGGGATTCTTTGCGCCTGTCCTCTGTCCACCCCTTTCGTGTGCCTCATGTTGTCGAGACTGCTAGGGCACGGGCGGCACTCGCAGCGGACCAACCCGCGACTGCGGTCATTGTCAGGGCCGCACACGACGCGCAGCATTGTAGGTCCATCCATCTGCGCGACCATCTCCAGCCAAGACCACGGCACTTTGACAGTGTGGTCCCAGTCCCAATCCCTGTTGTCCTGCGCCTTCCCCTTTGCGCGGTACTTAAGGATCTTCGAAATTTCCTCCGCAACTGCGGTACCTCCGAAGACGGGCGTGCGGCTGCCGAAAGGGTTTTCTCGGTCTTCGTACTCGTCTCGGAACCACTTCAAGGCCGCGTTGTGCTGCTTATAATTGCCGTTCCAGTTCGCCCTGAAGTTCTCGAAGAATTCCAACTTGAAAATTGGCAGCGGCTCATTGCGCACAATTTGAAACAGCGCAACTGCGCCTTGTTCTTCGCGCCCTGGGGGAAGCAGGGGACCGCCTCCTTTGCCCGCCGCTGTTGCGGCCGCGGGCTCCGCGGCAGGAGAACCTGCCGAGGCACTCGAGCGGCCACCTTCCCATGCATTCCACCAGCCACCCTCGTCGTCCCACCAGCGGGCGCCCTCCATTCCCCAACCCTCGCATCCGTTGCCGCCCCATCCGCCGCCCTCCCATCCGCGACTGCGGTCACTTCCGTCGCCGCCATCCTGCGCTTTTCCTCTCCATCCGCCAAGAGAATCTCCGCCGCCCCAGCCGCCACTGCGGTCACCTCCGCCGCCGTATCCGCCACTGCGGCCGCCCCAACCCCCACTTGTTCCCCAACCGCCGCCGCTGCTCTTTGAAGAATCCGCAACTGCGGCCCGTGTTTCCTCTTCCGCTTTGTCATCCCACCCTGCACGCATCTCTGCCCCGACTGCAGGCCGCGGAGGCGGGCGCGAGCCCGCCCAACCGCCGTGAAACCTACCGTCGGCGCGGGCTTGAGCCGAACGTGCATGGAGGAGGAGGATGAGGAGGAGGAGGGTGAATGTGAGGAGGATGATGCGTTCCTGGGAGGTGTGCCTTCGCGTGCAACACAAGAGCCCTGAGAATTCCTGAGGCCCCTCCAACAGCCAAGGACGCGGATGACAAGAAAGTCGAGAAGATTGGGAACCGATTGAGGATTAAGAGGCGTGCGACGAAAGGGATGATGATGACGAAGAGGAAGATCAGTGAAGGGGAGGAGCGGACAGGAATTATGGAGGAGTGATAGCAGAGGAGGAAGAGGGGGAAGGGGGAGGAGGAGGAGGAGGAGGAGGAGGGAGAGGAAAAGGGGGAGGAGGAGGAGGAGGAAGAAGGTGAGGAGGAGGAGGAGGAGGAGGAGGAGGAGGAGGAGGAAGAGGAGGAGGAGGAGGAGGAGGAGGAGGAAGAGGAGGAGGACGACGACGACGAGGAGGAGGAGGAGGAGGAGAGGGAGAAGGAGAACGGGGACAGGAGGACAAGGACGGAGAAATATAACAAATGAGGGGGAGGAGGCGGAGGAGGAGGAGGACGAGGAGGAGAAGCAGGAAGAGGAGGAGGAGAGGGGGGAGGAAGAGTGCGCGTGAGACTGGGAGAACGAGGTAATTAATTAGAGAGGGAACGGGGGAGGAGGGAGGACAAGGAAGAGCATACAGCGACGAGAAGAGGAGAAGGAACAGACGAAGGCTCCTGCTGATCGCATTTCCGCATCGTTCAAAGCAGTGCCGGGGCACTGCTTTGAACGACTGGTGATGTTCAAAGCAGTTCCCCGGCACTGTGTTCCATCGTCGCCGTTATACCTCGTCCCTCCTCTTCTCCACTCCCTCACGTTCTTCCCCACTGCCTCTTACCTCCTCCCTCCTGCCCGTAGCAAGAAACATCCAGAAACACTCCAAGGCATGAAAACGTCGGAACCTATTTGATGACGGCCCGACCACGTCTATTACTTCGCGACGCCTCCGAATCCTTGCAAATCCACCCGAGACACTTCGAAAATCATACGACATTCTCTGGGACCCTTCGAAAACATCGGATGAACCGCTGCCGAGACGCAAGGCACGAAGCGGAGTTCGCGAAGGTCATTTCGAGCTTTCTGTTTTGAATATTGTAAGACTGTGTTCTCGCTTTTCTTTTAGACTCTATCGATGTTGTTCCTTGTTTGTACAAGCTGTCAAGGGACCCCGATCCCCTTGGGCACTTTTGTGCACTGTTTGGACGTTCCCGGGCGCGCTTGGGCACTCCTGTGCGCACTCCGACGCCACTATTATTCTGTGCACTCCTGGGCGCACTAGTGCGCTGCTGGGAACCCCGCGCGATCTTTTCGGAGACCTCGGAAGCATGGTTGAGATCCCACGCGTCCAATATGGCCTCAG
Source organism: Prorocentrum cordatum (assembly GCA_963575745.1). Taxonomy (NCBI): domain Eukaryota; class Dinophyceae; order Prorocentrales; family Prorocentraceae; genus Prorocentrum; species Prorocentrum cordatum. The sequence goes on from CAUYUJ010018209.1 coordinate 155,107, forward strand.
ATGAGGGCCTGTCCTGGAGCCCGATTGGGCGCACCTCGGGCCGTCTTGGAGGCTCCTAGGCCCGACCCAAGAGGCCAAAGTAGTTGTTGCACATACTTGTCCTGCCCTAGCAACGTCCAAGACGGTCCAAGAGGCCCCGAAGCTCGCTCCAAGACGGCCACAGAATGGACACCTGAGGGGGAACACGAACTGACATCTCGAGCCCTTTCCCACACCGCGAGCAGACCCCCAAAAGCTCCCCCAAGAGTCCGTCAGATGACCCCTGGGAGGCGCCCACAAAGCCAAGACGGCCAAAGAGGGCCCCAAGACGGCCCAAGAGGCCCACAAGACTGCCCAAGAGGACCCCCAGAATGCCCCAAGAGGGGGAAGACGAACTGACATGTGGAGCAACCGGCCCCAAGCGGACCCACGAGATCGCCAGCAGGCCCCCAAGAAGCCAAGCAGCCCCGAAGAGACCCCCGGGAGGCCCCCTGGATGCCCTACTGGGCCCCCGAGAACCCCACAAGAGGCCTCCGAGAGGCACCCCAGGAGACCCCTAGATTCGAGTAGGGGATCGACTACAGAATTGATTTACCCCCAAATCGTTGTTTTCCGCCGAATCTGCCAGAAATGCGAAGAGTGTTCAGCAACTCTACGGAGCATTATATGTTGTAGATTCGACAGAAAATCAATGTGTGGGTAAAAAATGATGTAGTCGATCCCCTGTTCAATCTATGCATCTGAACGGCCTCGGACCCACGACCTGGGCACAGTGGCGGGATGGACCGAAGGCCACCCGACAACATCCCGCCTTCCCACGCTCTCGCGACCAAAGGGACCCGATTGAAATGTATTGAATGGCTGAAAGACATATGTGTTGTACAACAGTTTACTAATCATGAATGCATCAATTGGTTTCGCTTGTGTCTGCACAGTTTTGTAATTGTTGTACGATTACAAATGGTTTGCATGCGCAGGTACAGCGATCACAGCTTCCTCCACGGACTTCAAAGTATGGCGTCTCAACGTGGCATAATTCCCAAACCTTGTTTCAACAAGGTTTAATAGCTGCACCTGCGCACGGAAATCCGATTCTCAGCTTGAAAAACTAAAAGGCTGTACAGGCGCAAACAAAACCAATGCTTTATTAGAAAATAGCATAACCACTGTAAAAAAGTGATTCCGCCAGTCGGCAAAATTGGATAAATCTCTTTCTGCGGCAGACTACAAGGGACTCCTTTTGTACAGAGGGATTCCTTGTGTAGCGAAATACCAAGTTAGCCTGGCGAAGGACCCGACCATATGCAGTTGTGAATACCGCAATTGTGAACATCTTCGGTGGCGCTCCCTGTGGGGCCGCGAACCCTGTGAGGGGTGTGCCGAAATGGGCGCGGCGGACGCATGCGGACAGTGGCACTGGGGCCTTCGTTGGAGCTTCCTATGGGGCCGCGAAACGTACGATGGGTGTGCCGAAATGGGGGTAGGGAACGCATGCGGGCGTTGGCACTGGGGCCTTTGGTAGAGCTCCCTATGTGGCCACGAAGCGTGTAAAGGGTGTGCCGAAATGGGTGTAGGGGACGCATGCGGGCGGTGGCACTGGGGCCTTCGGTGAAGCTCCATGTGGGGCCACGAAACGTGTGAATGGTGTGCCGAAATGGATGTGGGGGACGCATGCGGGCGGTGGCACTGGGCCCTTCGGTGGAGCTCCATATGGGGCCACGAAATGTATGAGGGGTGTGCCGAAATGGGTGTGGGGGACGCTTGCGGGCGGTCCCACTGGGGCCTTCGGTGGAGCTCCCTATGCTATGGGGACACGGAACGTGTGAGAGGTGTGCCAAATTGGGTGTGGGGGGCGCATGCGGGCGGTCCCACTGGGGGCTTCGGTGGAGCTCCCTATAAATCCACGAAACGTTTGATGGGTGTGCCAAATTGGGTGTGGGCGACGCATGCGGGCGGTGGCACTGGGGGCTTCGGTGGAGCTCCCCATGGGGCCTCGAAACGTGTGAGGGGTGTACCAAATTAGGTGTGGGGGACGCATGCGGGCGGTGGCACTGGGGCCTTCGGTGGAGCTCCCTATGGGGCCACGAAACGTATGAGGGGTGTGCCAAATGGGCGGTCCCACTGGGTGCTTCGGTGGAGCTCGCTATGGGGCCACGAAACGCTGTACTGGGTGGGTGAAACGCAGGGAGGAGGGAGGGGGAGGAGGGGGAGGAGGAGGGGGAGGGGGAGGGGGAGGGGAGAGGAGGAGGGGAGGAGGAGGAGGAGGAGGAGGAGGAGGAGGAGGAGGAGGAGGAGGAGGAGGAGGAGGAGGAGGAGAACGCGGGGACCGTCTCTTCAAAACGAGGACCCAACACCACAGGATGGTTGTGGGAAAAACCTTTTGTTGCGGCATACTAATAGATTCCTTTTGTAGCGGACTACAAGCAAGAGTTCAAACCAATTCCTTGCGTAGCCGAATACACAAGGATTCTCTTGGTGTCGGAATGCAAAAGGGCCCCTCTCGTGGTTGGAATGCAAAATGGCTCCTTCTGTAGCTGAATTCAAAGCATCCCCCACCAATCCCGAGGACGACCCCCCTCCCGACAATGAATGCGGAAAGCTTCTCATTATGGCTGCTGTCTTGCAAACTGTCATGAATCACTCCCTCCTCCTCTTCTTCTTCCTCTTCTTCGAGCGACGCGGCAACGATGCCAAACACGGCGGGGAGAACCCGCAGCAGGTGAGGACCTCGGCACGTCCAAGGTAAGGTGCGGGCGGCCGCCAGATGGCCCCGTGAGGCGCGCGCGGCGCGCGCGCGCGCGTCCTTCGACACAGAGGCTCGGCTGCAAGCCGCCGCTGTGGCCCTCCGGGGGGTCCCCAGGGCTGGAGGGCTCCGGAGGGCTGTCCGAGGCAGGTGGACCTGCACCGGCACGAAGGGAGCCCAGATCTCCGCTGACCAGGTGGCGAAAACAGGACCCTGCCGCCCCTGGACGAGCCAGGTGGCAGTGTGGGAGGAGGAGGAGGAGGAAGAGGAGGAGGAGGAGGAGGAGGAGGAGGAGGAGGAGGAGGAGGAGCACAAACATTGAGCGGATGGGCCGCCAGCCCTCACAGTGACCGAAGCAGGAACAACTGCACAAACATAAACTTGCTAGGTCCTCGCAGAGTTCTCGGTTCGGCTCTGGCCCCCCCCTGGCGCCGCCTTTGGCGCCGCCCCTGGCGCGCTCCGCGTGCCAGGGACGGGTGGCGACATCCGAACCCTACCCCCACCAAACATCGATTCTCCTGAGTCGATGGGGGGCCGGGGTAGGGTTCGGGTTTCGCCATGTGTTCGACGAACTCCGAACCTACTCCCGCCGCCCATCGAATTGCCTGAATCGTTGATCGGCGAGGGTACGGTTCGCATTATTTCGCCGCCGAGATGACACGACATTTTCAACCCGCAGTTCTTCCTCCATTTCGGCCCTCGGGAGCCGTGTTAGGGCCCCAATGCGAAGAACTACCCCCTCTACCCGCATGGAGGTGGTCGGGACCTTTGGGGCCGCCAATTGAAACAAAAATCCCACCAAAGGACCTTAGGGGGAACGGCTGGGAGCGGCTCGAAGTGTACACCAAGCCGTCTGGTCGGCCAAGAAGCTCGGTATATGAGGACGCCCCGGCTCCTAAGCTGCGGGATGCTGGAGTGTCTACACACCGGATCCCGTCGCCGAGTGCACTGGGTCCTTGGCCGATCAGACGACCGTGGTGTATGCATCGAGCCCCCTCGAGGCACAGCGCGAGCGCGTCCCGAGTGGAGCGGGCCCCAGGAAGCCATGGCCTCTGTTCGGGCCCCTTGGGGCTCTTCCGCGGGCCTCGGGGCCGTCGAGCACAGGCTCTGGGTGACGGGCGGCAGCCCCGGGCTCTGTGCGCCCAGGGCCCTCTGACGCCTCGCCGCCGCGACACGAGGAGCGCGATGGCACGCGCGCTCCTCGCGCAGCCGCCCCCGGAGAATGGCCCCTCCCCAGGCAAGCCCGCGGAGCGCGGCTGCCAAAAAGACTCGGCCGCAGGGG
>CAUYUJ010018209.1:164110-166610 GCA_963575745.1 Prorocentrum cordatum
CCTCAGTTATACCCTAGTCCGTCGAAAGCTGTCATGCTTAACGTCAGTTTGTTTCCGATTGATGGGTGGCTGCAAATAGGTTCTTCCCTTTGGATTTGCATGTAGTTTGCTGAACCACCGGGCGGTGTCGGTACTTGGGGTTCACCTCGCCGCCCTTGCGTATGTCAATCCGACACGTGCCTACGGAGGCCGTGCCAGTAACAGAGCAGCAATATTCCACCGATCCTTTCTCTTAGGCATCGCGACTCCTGAACTGCTCCATCTCCCCCTCCTCCCGGACCTTCAACGTGATCTCTGGATCGAGCTCACTCCCTGACGCGTCGTCCCAGGCCCTTGCTCTACCATCCTCCCGATGAACTACGCATATGGCACCCCTTGTAACTGGGCGCACTTCTGAAACACTTTCGCACGCCGAACACGTCCCTGGAATTCTGAGTCATCCCTGGTGTTGGCGCCGCATTCCACAGATCCGCTGATGTGGCTGGACGTCCCAGGTACCGCGGCAGGTGAAGCTTGATCTCGCCAACCGCCCTGTCCTCGAGCAGCCGGAAGGCGGCCATGCACTGAGTGACTCGGCGCAGACATGAACTCCATAATGGTTCTGAACTTTCTGGGGGCATTAGGCGAAGTCAACACAAGCCCACGGCCATTTTGATTTTCTTCGTGCACGACCTCGTCAATTTCCGTTCCCTCGTTTGGCTTGCTTCACTTAACTCCGGGGCCACACGCTCTGAAGGCACGCCCGATCATGTCCGACGGCAAGAAGTGGAGGTTTCAAGAGTCAACACATTCCGACGTTCCCGCCCTGAGCGGCACCAGCGGTTTCCTGAAAGACTTGGATGAAACCTCCGACGCTTTACTGCGTCGCCGTGCTGCGAGATGTTTTGCTGGGGAACGAGTCGAAGATGGGATCGGCACCGTCTCCCTCAGGGCCCTGCTGCGGCAGCTGGAGGCAGTACCACAGGGACGGCGACTTGGGGAGCTGCTGGTCTCAGTAGCTGCAAGTGGTGCCTGGCCGCGTGAGGGGCGGGCTCAGGCCGCAACCAAGACGGTCGTCTGCTCAGATTGCCTGCGGAGCCGAGGCAAAATTGACACACCTTTTCATCGTATATGGAAGTGCGAGGCTAACAAGGGCCAGGAGATATTTCGTCTCACTAGCGAAGTGTACATGCAGGCCCAGAGTCGCCACGAAGCCGAGTCAGCCTTCTGGCTCCGTGGGGTGATGCCTCGGAGTTCGGCGCAAGTCCCAGCCGCAGCGGACGACGAGGAGTGGCACTACGCGGGCTTCGACGAGGGCGTGCTCGACGGCGCCCTCGGCCCAGGTCCAGCTCGTAGGCCAGTGCTGGTCTTCTGTGACGCGAGTTGGGGGCCCACTCACGGGACCCTCACTTCAGGCGAATGGGACTGTGCCTCGTACACTGCGCCAGCAAGGTTCAGTCCGGCATCGAGTCGTCGTTGTCAGGTGCTCATCCTGCCTGGCCCCTATACATACTGTTCCTCGTGGAGAGCTGTACATGTTCTGGGTCAGCATACGGTCAGGATGCAAGATTTGATGCTGTAGGTCACAGACAATCAGGTGGTTTCTGACGGGTGGCATGCTCGTGCCCTCGAGCGCCCAGCTGGTGAGCACGCACTTCTGTGGGCCAGAGTTGGTCGAGAGCTTCGACATGGACGGAGGGTCGAACACGTCACGGCCATGTGCGTGAACTCCCGCCTGGGCAGCGAGGGCGCCAGCTTGGCTCGTGCGTGGACATGCGGCGGCGGACGCGCCTGCAGCTGAGGGAGCCCTTCGGGCCCGCCTTCCTGAAGCTGTTCGTACACTCGACCAGGATAGTAAGGATGCGCAGTAAGGGTGCAAGGGCCCTGGAACGCCATGTTGACGTCTTCCGTGCGGGGCGCAGCCGAATGCCGAAGGATGCCGAATACCGAAGGGGCGAGGATGCAAGGGTAGCCTTGGAAAGCTGCCCCATCCTTACTATCATGGTTGACTGTAGTCGTGTCCTGGAAAATGAGAGGTTGGGGAACCTTATGCGCCTCAGGGTCGTGCGCGCCAGCCTGCACGCCCTCGAGGCGGAGCGCGTGGCCGGCCAGGCCCCGAGGACCTCGAGGCACCCGCGGGGCAAGGGGCGCGAGAGGAGCGTCGTAAACGAGGACGTCTCTGCTCTTGCCGCTGCTTCCGAGAGGCCTCCTCCTGCTCCGCCTCCCGCGCCTCCGCCCGATCGCGAGGCCTTGCCTGTGCTTGAATCTGCTCACGCTCTCCCGTATTGTGGGCGGCGGTGCCTGCTTTGTCGGAGCTCCGCGTCGGCTGCCCGCGTTCGGGAGTGGCGTAAGACCATGTGTTTCAAGCTCGTTGTTATAGATGGCTCCCTTCGTGCTCCGCACGAGGGGGAGGTGATTCACATTGCTGGGGGGGTGGACCCACCCCTCCCATTGTTCCTGAGGCTGCACCAGGACCTAGGTTTATGGTTCTCTGCTAGCTGTGGGATGCATGGGGATCTAC
>CAUYUJ010018209.1:169110-191610 GCA_963575745.1 Prorocentrum cordatum
TTCATCATCACCATCATCAGCATCATCGTCGTCACCGTCATCGGAGAGAACGCGTTTCACGGGCTCTTGCCTTGGGAACATTCGGCGGCGCGTTTCGAACCGGGGGATGGCCCCCCCCCAACACTCGGCGCCGTCGATCAAAACCAGGGGGACTCCCCTCCCCCAAAAATCCCCCCCCCCCCTCCCGAACCCCAACCCCTCCGCCCCCCGGGGAGGGAGGGTTCAAACCCCCCCCCCCCCCCTCGGCGCCGGCGCCGGCGGCCGCCAGCAGCGCCGACGGCGGGGACGCAGCGACGATGACCAGACGCAGCTCAGGGGGGGGGGGTCAAACCCCCACCCCCCCAACATGGCGCCGAGGGGGAGAGGGGGGTTCAATCCCCCCCCCCTGCTTGAGCGCTGCGGCGCTGGCGCCGGCGACGGCGGGGACGCAGCAACGATAACCACCACTACCACCACCACCACCACCACCGCCTCAACCACCACCACCACCACCACCACCCACCACACAACCACCACCACCACCACACCACCACCACCACCAACCACCACCGCCACAACTCACCATCACCACCACACCCACACCAGCCTACAACGCCACCACCACCACCGCCACAAACACCACCACCACCAGCAGCACAACCCACCACCACCACCACCACAAACAACCAAACCACCACCACCACCACCGCCACCACCACCACCACCAGCACAGCCTCCACAAACCACCGCCACCACCACAACCCATCACCATCACCACCACAACCACTAACCACCACAACACCACCACCAAACCACCACCACCACCACAACCCACCACCACCACCACCATCACAAACCACCACCACACCACCACCACACCACCACCACCACCACCACCTCCACCCACCACCACAACCACCACCACCACAACAAACCACCAGACCACCACCACCACCACAACCACCACAACCACCACCACGGCCACCACCACCACCACAACCCACCACCACCACCACCACCGTCGTCCTCGTCGACGCTCCCCGCCGCCGCCGCCCGCCGCCGCAGGCGCCGGCGCCGGCGCCGGCCCAGAAAAGGAAATCGTCGTCCCCGCCGCCGCCGCCGCCAGCCGCCACCGACGCAGGCACTGGCCCGAGGAGAGGGAGAGAGGAGAAGTAGGGGAGGAAGCGGGGGGGGGAGGTTCGACCCCCCCCCCCGCCCCTGTCACCGGTGGGGGGGGGGGGTTCGAACCCCCCCCCCTCATTCCAGGGAGGGGGGGGGTTCGGTTCCAAGCCCCCACCCCCCCTCCAAGCGACCACAGACCGTCATCGCCGCCATCATCATCACTATCACCATCACCATCACCATCACCATCACCATCACCATCACCATCACCATCATCATCATCATCATCATCATCATCATCATCATCATCATCATCATCATCATCATCATCATCATCATCATCATCATCATCATCACCAACATTCCTATTAATTCCTCATCATCATCATCATCATCGTCGTCATCATCATCATTCCCATTCATTCCTCATCAGCATCATCATCAGCAGCATCGTCGTCATCATCATCATTCCTGATCATTCCTCATCAGCATCATCATCATGAGCATCATCACCACCACCACCATCATCATCATCATCATCATCATCATCATCATCATCATCATCATCATCATCATCTACTGCCTCAACAAGATACACTCGCCGTTGGGGGGGTGAAATTCCCGAATATGCCTGTCTGAAATCACCGCGCCACCGCTTGAAGCGAGCGTTTGCCCCCCTCCACACGGGCAACACACAGCCGCAAAAGCTAACCCGACACCAGCAACATACGCCCCCAAGGCCCAGGCATAAGCCCGATCCGAAACCCGACCGCAGCCAAGTCGCCAAAGCCGCTCAAAACAGCCGTGAGGCCATCAAACAAATCCAGGGGGAAGATGGCCCGCGACAAGATCTGGCAGAGTGCCAGCACAGCCCCGCTACCAGGGTAATTTCTACGCCAACGCGCGTACCCCAGCGCAGCTGAGGCAGCTGTCGGACTCGGGCGCCAACGCACTTCTCAGCGCTGAGGGGTTTGAGCAAAAATGGCTAAGCGGAAGTGGGGGCACGACTGGTGGGAAACAGGCGGGAGCGATGAGGGACGGGAGAGATTGGCCAGGAAGGGAGGGGGGCAGGGGCGAGGGAGAGGGAGGGGGCGGGAGAGTAAGCTCAGATGGACAAGGGAACGACAAGGTCACGAGGGATGATGGCTAAGAGGCCCGTACCTTCCCTCCACCCCTCTTCATTCCCATTTTTCTAATGCACCGTACCTTCCCTCCACCCCTCCTCATTCCCCATACCTTCCCCGCATCTCCCCTCCATCCCTCCTCACCCCTCCCATTTCCTAGTGCCCCGTACCTTCCCCCCCCCCCGCAGCCGCCACATTCCTCATTATCTAGTGCCCCGTACCTTCCCTCCACCCCTCCTCATTCCCCATCCGCCCTCCTCTGAACTCCCACGTGGCCTCGTTGCGACCCGACGGCCCGCCTCCTATTCGATATCATCCTCTGCCCTCTGCCGTGCGCTACACGCACCAACATCATGATATGCTAAGTTATGTGTTCACCTACGGTCGAACTACGGACGAGTCCCATCTTGCACGAGCGATGCACCAGGCGTCCTGCTGCTGGCCAGTGCATCCAACTACCAGCCATGAACCAACACAACACGTACCAGCAATCGATGATGCGATGCTGGCGGTGCCGCCCACCCTAATCGAAATCTTAGCTCCCAGCGTACGTCACGCTGGGAGCTGTGGTCATGTCTGGGCAGTGGCGGGCGGCATAGTCCACAATACAAGGTATTGTGTCGAACCTCGTGCCGTCGCATCCCCGTTTTCACCAGAGAAGGGGCGGGGGCGAGGGAAGGGGTGTCTCCCCTGCTGGGCGCATCTATGTCTGGAGGCACCCTCGTGCGAGAACGAAGGGGGAAGGAGCTGCGACGGCAGAAAAAAAAGTGAAGCGAGCTGTCACTCATCCCCTCGACGAGCTCGCGGCTGCGGCGGCCGCCTGCTCCTCCTCGTCCGTGTAGTGCTTCAGCAGGCCCTTGATCGGGCAGTGCGAGTCGTCGAGGTCTTTGCTCTTGAGGTACTTCTTCCAGGCGAAGGCCAGGACGAACCTGAGCGCGTTGTCGTAGCTGCCAGCCTCGAGCCACGTCTTGGACTTGTAGTGCGGGGGGATGTGGACGTGCCACGCGCCCGTGCCTGTGAGACCCCTCCACAGGCTCGCACCAGGTGGGAGGAACTTCTTCGCCTCGGAGTGCACGATCCCGTCCTTGGGCGGCTCGATTGGCCCCTTCCACTTCTTCAGCTCCTGCTTGGTGCGGTTCTGATCGGCAGCCTCGGCAGTGCGCACCGCCTTCACCTCCTTGCGGTAGACGTTGAACTTCGCGGTGTATTCCTTCCTGATCTGCTTCTGGGCGCCCTTCTCAGACAGCGTCTCTCTCGTCATCTCCTGCTCTTCCTTCGTCGTGCAATCCATCGCCCCCTGGATGTCCACCAAGCCGTCCTACCGACGAACTTCACGAAGCAACGCTTCCGCAAGATTTCGCACAGGTCCAGATCTGTCGGCTTCAAGACGTGCGTCACCAGCGCCTGCAAGGTCTCGAAAAGGTCGAGGCCGCCAGGGGGGTCGACGCAAAGGTCTTTGTGGAATGTCTTCAACACTGACAATCCCAGATCCCAAAAGGCGTTCTTGGCAGCCACTCGCAACAGACTGTCAGCAGGCCCAGTTGGTTCGAGCCTCATGCAGTACTTCTCGATGCCACCTGGCAAGCTGCGCCCCCCCTCCGCGACAAACTGCATCAGCGGTGACGTCCAGGACAAAGGCAGGGCATCCCACTCCGATGGATCAAATACGTAAGTCATCTTGAGCGGGGCCGCAGCGTCGAAGTCGATCATGTAGAAGTCGCGCCCAGACCTGTATTTGAAAGGCTTGAGCTTGGCAGTCAATACGCCGATGCCGCACATGTCACCCATGACGATGCCGTAGTCCGAGTCGGGGGACCCCTTCATTTTGATGGCGACCTTGCCCTGCTTCGCCAAGGCGCAGTACCAGTGCTTCTCTGCGGTGGAGACGTTGACGCCGTTGGCCCTGCAGAACTCCAGCATGTCCATCTCGAAAGTCGGCTTGGAGTCGTTGGCAACGCTCTGGTTGGACCACTTCGGAGACTGGTTGGGGCCAATGATGTTCTGGAGGCCGATCGCCTTCACGTCGTCGGGAGTGTTCTGATACACCTCTTTGGGGATCCTGGGGTTTCTGACGAGCGGCTCGAACTTCCAATTGATGTCCTTGTGGCGGTGAACTTTCGAGACGACATCCTTCACGATCAAGTTCGCGAAATCTCTGTCGATCCCTCGGTCTTGGCCCAAGGCGTGCTGAATGTCCTTGGCTGACCTGCAGAAGCAATCCTCGGCGATCTGGGACAGCAGTGGCCTCGTCCGATTCTCGCTGAGGAACTCCATGTACCTCGAGGTCCTCTGGAACCCCGATTCGATAAGAATGCCGAGATGCTGCCGAACTGGAACGAGGTTGAAAGGCGAGCTCTTCTTCAAGCGAGCCTCGGGGCGGGCGCGCGTTTGCTAACGGGCATTCTCAGGGAGCTCGAGATTTAGGCCGCTTGCGCGGCCAGAGGGCGATGTGATTTCAGGGGCCCTTAGAAGTCATATCGACGCTGCGCCCTTGTCCGTGTTTTAAGGCCCTGTTTCACCCCCCCCCTAACGGTCCTTAGGGGGGGGGGTGTTTTGGAAACCAGTATTCGGGGCCTTCACGTACCCCCCCCCCCCTTCGGCCTACTACCTCTGGTCGGCACGGCCCCCCTGAACAAACTGGCGTCGATCCTTCTGGAGGATCGAAGGTTGTGTGAGCCGGAGAATCGAAGGTTAGTGCAATCCGAGGAGATAACTGCAGACAGCTGCCAAACTCACAGCACACGTGAAACAAAAACTGGAAATTGTTTGTCGCAGGGGGAGGGCCCAATGGATGATGGGCTCTCGCTCAACACCATAATCCCCGACAGAGCCCTGAAGCCAACCGTGTCGTCGCCGAGTGCCTTCCAGTTCTCGTAGTCTTGCTTGAAGAGGGCGAAGACCCTGTCCTGGGAAGCGAGGTCACCGAGGGCCGCCACCAAGTGCTTGGGCCAGCCCCTCATCAACTTGAAGAGCCTCTTGAAGCGACAAGCGTTCAGGACGAGGGAGTAAGTGCCGATCAACTCGGCCATGTCACCCTCGATCTTCAGAAGCGGGTGGGACGCGGACACTTCGTTCACGTTGACATGGCTGTGATCCACAGCGAAGCCGAGGTAAGCCATCATCCCCTTGCCATCGAACGGCACAGACATGGACTCCACAAAAACTTTGAGGAGCTTCCCGTTGACGATTTGGTCCACCTCCCAGTCCGTGACGTTCGTGAGATCCCTGAGGTGCCAATTGTTGTGGCTATGCCATTGAGCCCACGGCTCGCGGATGGCGAATGTCGCCCTGTCGATGTTATTGTTCTGCTTGTTGTTGTAGTAGACGATCGCAACCTCCACTTGGTCCCGCGTGGCCATCCTCACGCGCTTCAGCTCGGCGGCCACCGACTTCATGCTCACGGCCTGGTCGTTGCCCCCGTGCTGGTTCGGTTCGCTGTACAGCTCCTTCATCTTGACTCCGAGCTTCTTCGTGCTCGACTGCTCGCGCACCATGACCGCGTAAGAGAAGCAGACGGCGCGCATCGTGAACTGATCGCGGTCGATGCGAGAAGCATAATGGTCGCCAAGCCACCTGGCGGGGTTGTCCTTCCTGCCAGCCACCTCGCCGAAGCCGACTTCGGTCATGCCATTCCACACCTCCTCCTCGATGCCATTCTCCATAATGCGCGCGGGCTCTCCCATCTCCTCGAGGATGGCAGGCAACGCCTCGCAAAATATCGGGCACTTGAGAGGGCTGACGAACGTCTTCACCTCCTTCGCGATGTCCTTTAACTCCTTGAACCTCCTGCCCTCGTCGAAGGGGCCATAGATTGCGTTCCTCGCCAACCTCTGAAGCCTCCGAAATGCCCACAGACCGCACTTCTTGTCAGCTATGTTGAAATCGTTGTCGATGCCGTGTGCCAGATCATCGTCGTCGTCAACATTGAACAGGCCCTCCGAGCTCTGTAAGAACCACTTCAGGCACTTCATGTCGGGGCCCTGGTCGGAGCACAAGTGATCGCACTTCCAATCGTAGCAGTCCTTCATCTGGTGGTACTGTTCTAATGTGATCTTGACTGCCCCAAGGCCCTCGCCGACGCTCACGAGGCGCATGTTGTGAAGAGCCTTCCCAGCCATGAAGGAGTCCAATCTGCACCTGCGCTTGACCTTTTCCATCCGTGGCAACTCAGAGGAGTTGCACTTGATGCCCAGAAGCTCCCTGGCCCGCTCGATGTGGGTATTCTCGTACGTCTGCACCGCCAATGCCGTGCTCTCGCTGTCGTACATCTGCCTGCCGCTGTAGACTGAGCTCACCTGAGGGTCTGTCTCGGTCGCATCCCGATCGCTCGCAGCTGCCCTGCAATCGCGACTTCCAGACTGTCGATCGAACCGAACGGACCCCTAAGACCCAAGCGGGACCCCACCTGGAGAAGGAGCCCGACGAACCAGGATCCGATACCTGAATTTACCAGGATATTCCTGGCATACGTTCCCCTTGATGTGCCAATGTCTCGAGCCAGAGCCTCGGAGGACCCAAGGATATCCGGAGCTCCCCCCCCCTGAAACTACCAGGATCAGGATCGCCGATCTACCTGGGAATCCCAGCTTGCCCGCAACACCTGCGGTGGGCAAATGGCCACTGTGTTGTTCGGCTTGAACACAGCGCCGTAGAACTTCTTCTGGTGGTCTGGCGTGGAAGCGTCCATGACGAAACCGAGGTTCATGCTGTCGATCATGGTGCGCTTGCTGACCTTGAGGTACCGCATGATCACCTGCGCAGCGCCGTGGTTGCCAGATACCGCAACGTCTACGCTGGAGTCGGGCTGAGCGTCAAGATCGTCCGAGAAATCGTACCTGAAGTCGGGGGCCAGCTCGACATCCTTGCCCTTGGCCTTGGCGATCTTCGCGTCGACGAGGTTGCCTAGGCCCCAGACGAGCTGCATTGCAAGCTTGGCGTCCCTGTTGCCAGTGAGGATCTTCTGAATGACGTCAGACGGCTTGAAGTCCTCGCCCTCCTCGCGCTTATCCCAGACGCCAGCATCTTCCCAGCTCACTGGCGTACCGTACTCATTGAAGAAGGACTCGACAACGGCGTTGAAAGACTTTCGTTCAAACCTTCCAGCCTTGATGAGCACGACCATGGGCCGCACGCCTGCAATGTCGGGGCCGCACCTCCAAGCGAAGCCGTCGACGTTGACCCTGATGCTGCCGTTCTGGATCATGTAAGCGAAGCTGTCAAACAAGTCGTTAGCCGAAGCGCGATCTGTGTCGGACTTGAAGCGCGAACTTTGATTCTCCGACCCCCACTGAATCATCAAGCACATCATGCCGACCACGCTGACCGACGGGAACTTCAGGATGCGCATCGCGAGCTCCTCACTCGACAGTGCCGCTCTCTTGTTCGCGCACGGGCTGCTCTGGCGAAGGTGGTGACGAAGCTGCCACGCGCACAAGCACCGCTCCCATGCGCCCCGACGGTTCGCGAACCAAGAGCCCCCGCTCACGTTGACATGGAGACAAAGCATGTCGAACACGCTCCAAAGAGAAATCCACACCGACGAATCATACTGAGCATTCTCCCACACAGCGACCATCATGTACCTGGTGGTCTGCGTCCCAGCGGGGTGTGCGAAAGCGAACTCGTCGACCCTGTGCATGCCTAAGAAATTCTCGATCCACTCTGGGGAGTCGCTGTCCGTGGACTTGACGAACGGCCGGCCCTGGTCTGACACGAAGGCGTTGTGCTTGAAGAACTCCGTCACCTAGAGACGGTCAGAAAAAAACATGCCACCGAAAAATGACTGCCTAAGGGTCAGTAGGCCGAAGTGTTCAAAAAAACAGTCGGTGCCACTTCCTCCGTCTCTTCCGTAGCGATTTTGGCTGAAGCCATTTTGGCTCAAGGGGGCCAGACGGACCAATTTTGGAGCGGCGTTCCGTTTTCTGCCCGCCTGCTCAGGCGGGCAGAAAACGGAACGCCTCCAAACTTTACTTGGGCATGGATTTTGGGCAGGTAGCAGATGGCATGGTTTTTTTTGGCATGGATATTTCGTTCCGGAGCAGAATCACCCAGTGCGACTCGTCTGGGCGATCGATGTAGGCGTAGTTGTCCTTCAAATCAATGACCCAATAATCCGTGCCCGCTGGTGGGGCCAGTATCTTCACGGTCTCGTGGGTCAGCTGATTCTTCAAATAGTGATGCTTCTTGCCAGGGTCGATCCAGAGCTCGACGATGCCGTTGTGCGCCACCTGCACGCCGTGCGCATCGCCAGCCGCGCCGACTGCAATGGCGGCCTGGGGCGCTGACTCACCGTCGCCGATGTCACCGTCACCGTCGCCCGCTGCAGCGCCCGCGCCCTGGTCTCCCAGGGGGGCCAGGACGCCCTCGTCGACCTCCATCGCCAGGCGACTGAGCCGAGGTCGCCTCGAGGTCGACGCGCACGGGCTGCGCTAAGAGCCTGCGCTGCTATGACGGAAGAGGGAGTTGGTGGAAGGGCGAGGGCAGAACCGAGCGGAGCTCCGCCGCCCCCAAACTTCCCCCCACCGTCGCTCGCCCCCCTCGAGACCCCCTCCGAACCGACAGCGAGAGGGGCTTTTTTACAAGGGGGGTTCTATGTTCTCTCCTTGCACGCCGTCCGCCTCGCTGCGAGCGAGGTTGCCAGCTTGCCCGCTGACCTCGACTGCTGACGTGCAAGCGACGAAAGGCGAGACGGTGGGGGACGAAGTGGGCGACGAGGAGGATCAGCGTCGGCGACGGCAATCGACTGGAGAAGGGCGACGATTGCGATCGGCGTCGACGTCGACGTCATCGTCGTCGTCCTCGTCGTCGTCGTCGTCGTCGAAGTCGCCGCCGACGCCGATCGCAACCGTCGCTCTTCACAATCGTCGGCAACAGCAGCAAGCAAGAACTCGATCAACGATGCTTCGATGGCTCGATGGGATACGCAATGTGGAAATCTTGTCTGAACGTTGATGGCAACCCCACGCTTTCGCAAGCCATAACGCTGATACCCGAGCGGACATCGGATCGTGCACTGGCCTCGAGGGCACGAACCACGCAACAAATGAAAACATATGGGTAGGTTTCCGATGGAGCTTCGTTCTCGCATTGCCCTCGAAGCCAGGCCACAAGAGCTCTGTGGCAGACACCACATCAGCTCTATCGCCGCTCAAATTCAAAGAAAAGCTGCTGCTCAAAAGAGCGCCCAGTGAGCCTGGGCTTTGAAGTGGTGGTGGGCTGGGGCAAGAGGGAAATGACTCAATCCAGCTCACACTGATGGCCAGTCTGCTCTGGCGCAGTGAAGCTCGTTGGCCGAGCCTCAAGACTAGCAGGCATGGCGTACTCAGGGGGGCCCTTCCCGTGCCTGCGCCTCGAGTCCTTCTGTACCTCCTTGATAGTATCTGAAATCTTCACGTCGGTGGACAAGGTCTTCGCAAACTCCTCGTCAAGATCAGTGCTGACCTTCTGGACGTAGTGCTTCAACTGGCTCGATGGGCTTTCGGCGAACTGATACCACGGCTGGTCAGCCTCGCCACTGAACCGGGTGAAACAAGTGAAGACCGAATCCCCGTCGGTCCCCTGCGCAAACCTGCCGCTCCAGTTGTTCGTGAAATACCATTCTGAGTTGACAGTCATGTTCTTCGGCACCGTCGCACGAGCACCAGCAATATGAATCAAGTCCGAAATCTTGCCGTTCTCGTTTGGCTCGCCGCACCTGTACACCCCGAGAAACTTCCAAGTCAAATCAGCAGGGTTAGGAAATAGAACTCGAAACGACGGCCAGCGAGAACCAAACGCAACGTACAGGACTTCAACGACGCGGGCGGTGAGCTTCTTGTTTTTCATCTCCTCGAAGATTTTGTATGTAGACCTCAATCCAGTAAGACATTCGAGGAGCCTCCTGAAGTTGTCCCTGTGTTTCTTATCGATAATCTTGATTGCGGTGCTGCTGAAATAGCTCGGATCTTTCGCATGGACCACTTCCCACACCCAGTATTTTGGCAACTGGCTGAGTTTCTCCATGTCGGCCCACAGCTCGTCGATGTCGTCGTCGACGGCCTTGCTCGACTTGGACTTCTTGAGAATGGGCCCACGGCACATATCATCACCCTGCACGGCGTGAAGTGTCGGCAACAACTTTGCTGGCGATGCCAGCAGCTCCATGCACACGGTGGCAAATACTTGCGGCAGCTTCGATGTGGAGGAATCTTGAGCGCACTGCTTGTCGAATTTCGTTTTCTCTTTGACAACCATGGCCCAGGTAACTTTTGCACCGCCAGGGCTGCTAGCTGACGGGCTGCCGGATGTTGCCGAGCGTTTCTTGGTCGACGCCTGCTTATCTTTGGAGGGCGTGGCGAACTTCGAGAGGACCATGTTGGTACTCAGGTTCGCCGTGGGGACACGGCGCGAGAACACGCCTGGCGGAAGCAAACTCCCCTTGGCCAAAATGGCTACGGAAACAAGGGATCCCATTCGCAGTTGCGTCGGCGACGCAACTGCGAATGCCAGGGCCGCCTGGTAAACTGGATGGTTCAGGGGGGCATCGTGCTGGCTTTGCATTCTGAGAAAGGGGTCAGTTGACCCTCCACGCGCATGGGGTCCTCCAGAGAGCCACGAGCCCATGGGTTGCCGATTTCACCTGGTGTAATTGGTTTGTGCTGGCTCACCCCTCTTCTACAAAAAACGAGGCCATAAGAACCTAGATCAAATCAAACATCAACCAGGAACATCACGGACTGAACAACGCATATGGGGCCCCAACGCAAGCGCATCAAAACTAAATGGCAACGCGCGCCAGAAGCGTGAAGACCGCCCCTCCGAAAATCTGCTAACATCCACCTCTACAACACCACGGATACGTTCCTAGAGTGCGAATGGTGTTGACGTTGCGTGTCGTGTGTTTGGTGGCGTGGTAGTTGTTGCTGCTGTTTGTTAGTTGCATGCCGTTTCCTTTTGTGTTGCATGTTGTAGGTTTGCTTGTTGTTTGCTAATTGCATGTCGTTTGCTTGTTGTTTGCTAGTTGCGTGTTGGATATTGTTTGCTAGTTGCATGCCGTTTGCTAGTTGCATGGTGTATGCTAGTGTGCTAGTTGCATGCCGTTTGCTTGGTGATTGTTAGTGGCATGTTGTTGTAGGCGCCCAATGTGCGACCAGCCGTTTTTTTGTTGGTTGCATGCCTGGCACCCGAGAACGCCCCATCCATGAACAAAGACGCAACGTCAAGATATCGCCTAGACCTACTTCGGCATCATGAGCACCCTCCCCCCTCACCGTGGTTCGTCTTCCCTGCTACTCCTCGCGATCACACTGCTGCCCACCCTCCTCATTCATGGGTCCATGGGTTATCCTTATCGTCGCCGTCGGCTTCCCTTTCCTCCTCATCCGTATTATTTCGCCCCTCCTCGTCCTCCTGGTCCTCCTCCTTTTTCTTACGGATCCACGCAGCCCTTTCGGACGCGCATTACCGTCTGATGTTGGCGAAATTGCTTCGCTAGGTAAATCCACCCGCCCGAACGGCGAGTGTATCTTGTTAAGGCAGGATCATCATCATCATCGTCATCAGCATCAGCATCAGCATCGCAATCATCATCCAAGCGTATCGTCCTGGACTCCTCTCCCCACTGATCGACCGCGCCCCTGCCTGCACCTGTCGGGCCACACCGCGCCGCCCTCTTCTCCTCATAGCGCCCGCAGGGGGAGGACTCGCGGCTCAGCCGCCAGGCGGAGCGCCCGCCGCGCGCGCGGCAAGGCTTCGGGCTTCGCACGGACAGCCCCCGCGCGCGCGCGCGGCAAGGCTTCCGGCTGCGCACGGACAGCCCCCCGCCCAGGTGGTCCTGGCTGGCCTCAGTAGCCGCCGGCCCCTGGCAGTCCCAGCTGCGCGACGATCCAAAGCGGATCTCAGGCGAGATGGCATAGCGACCCGACGCGAGGGCTTGCGCGGGCCGCCAGCGTGGCACCCGAATCACGTGGAGACGAGAGCGCTTCCGCGCGACCTTGCGCGGGCATCTGACGCGCCAATGTCGGCGCAGACGATCCAGTTTTTTTGGCCTCGCTCGGCTGGCCTCAACCAGGCCCCCCGAATGGTCTGGGGCGGTCTCAACACCCCGGCACCGCCTCCAGCGGCGCCCCTGGGGTCCTCTGCGCCCCAGGCTTGGGGTGTTGAGACCGCCCCAGGCTCCTCGGGCGGCCTGCTGATGCCAGCTAGGAGTGCTCGGGGGTGGCCTGTCGAGGCCAGCCAGGGCTCCAGGGGGGGGGCTGTCTGTGCGCAGCCGGAGCCAGAAGCCTCACCACGCGCGCGCAATACCCAGACCCCCGTCATCATGAGTTCTGCCACAGCGTGAGGCCCTGGAGGTATCGACCCACTGCCTGGGACCAACTTCTCATCCCGAATCGTTTCTCTTAAGCTCCCGGGGCCTGGCGAGGATGGCAAAAAACGGTCCGCTGTGGTGACGCGCGGGGGTCGGCCTCCCTGATGGGGTCCGATGAAACGGGGTCGGAGGATCGCGCCGCATCCCCTATGCATCGCTGATGCATCGACGATGCAACGGCAACGTCGGCGACGTATCAGCGCCATCGGCGTGCAGAGACTCGGGCCCCACATCGAGCCGCATCGCCAATGCACCGCCGATGCGGGGCGAGCCTTCAAACCCACCTGCTCCGACCCCATCTGGGAGGCCTAGAATCCCAGCCCCCGACGTCACGAGCTGTTCATCACGTCGACCCCCGGAGGTTTCCACCAATTCCCCGGGACCGGCTTCTCATCCTGAGCCGTCTTGTTGACGGCCCCAGGGCTCGGGAAGGGCCCTGAAAGGCCGAAAACTCGCAGACATCGCCCGCCGTGGTTCCTTCATGACCCGATGGGGGCCTGGGATCGGGTCGGGCGAAAGGGGGGGATAGCAAAGGGGGGGTTTGAGAATCAGCTCACGTAGCTGATTTTCCCGGCGCCTCCCGGCGCCGGGAGGCGCCCATGTATCGAGGAGTGGGCCCCTCGGCGAGGCCGAAACCAGCTGCATGCAGCAAATTTCGTACCCCCCCCTTTCCCAATCCCGCCCTTTCGCCCAGCCCGATGGGAGGCCTACACAGAGCGTGGGGACGACGGCCCCTCAGCGCCGCCGGCCCGGGCCCCTCCTCGGGAGGGCGCCGGCGGCACGCCTGCACCGAGCCTGAGCGGGCTCCTCCTGGGGCCCAGGGGTCGGCGCGCACGCCCTCCTGAGCTTGGGCGTGGAGGCGTCTTCCGATCCTGGGCCCAGGATCGCCCTTCGGGAGCGGCCAAGAGGGGGGTGTCCAAGAGGGGGGGGTGCAAATCATGGCCGGCGGCATGTGCGCGGCCCAGCGGGGGGGCCAGGGACGTCATGAAACAAGAAGAGGCGCCATGAAATCTGGGGAAATATCATGCCCCCCGCCATGATATCCCCCCCCCCCCCTAGTCATCACCCCCCTCTTTTCCGCCCCCGAGCCCCCGACCCCTTCCCCGGGACCGGTTTTTCATCCTGAATCGTTTTTTGACGGTCCCGAGTCCCGGTATGGGCCCCCAGAGGCCGAAAATGGCGAAAAACCTCCCGTCGTGATTTTTTCATGACCCGAGGGGGTCTGGGGCCCTGGCCGGGCTCGGTGTGGGTGCACGGTGGTGCCCTCCAAAAGGTCCTCTCGGCGCCCCGGGCCGGGCTGCGCGCCGAGGGCGCCTGCCGCGCGTGCCCGCGCGGGCCCGGCGGCGACCTGGAGCGGCCCTCCGCCGACGCCCACTCTGCGCCGCGGCCCCTGCCGGGCTCGCGCGCGTCCCGCCGCCTCGGCCGGGTCGGGGGAGGAGGAGGAGGAGGAGGAGGAGGAGGAGGAGGAGGAGGAGGAGGAGGAGGAGGAGGAGGAGGAGGAGGAGGGGGAGGAGGAGGGGGAGGAGGAGGAGGAGGAGGAGAGGAGGAGGAGGGGAGGAGGAGGAGGAGGAGGAAGAGAAGGAGGAGGAGGGTGAGGAGAGGGAAGAGGAGGAGGAGGAGGAGGAGGAAGAAAAACAAAGAAGATGAAGAAGAAGAAGAAGAATACTAATACTAATAATACGAAAAATAATAATAATAATAATAATAATAATACTAATAATAATAATAATACTAATAATAATAATAACAATAACAATAATAACAACAATAATCATAATAACAACGATAATAATAATAGTACTAATAATAATATTAATAATAATAATAGTAATAATGATAATAATAATAATATAAATAATAATAATAATGATAATAATCAAAATAATAATAATAAGAAGAAGAAGAAGAGAAGGAGGAGGGGGGGAGGAGGAGGGGGAGGAGGAGGGGGGAAGGGGAGGAGGACAAACTATGTGCGATCGCGTCATATCTGACGTTTTACCCCTCCCTCCCATCCCTTCCCATGGCGTAGATCTCTTCTTTATTCATCTAATCGGACGTGGTAGCATGGCATTGCATTACATTGCATGGCATGGTGTTGAATATCAGCGCGTCACATGACATAGCATGGCGTGGGGACGCTCCACAGTGGAGGGGGCTTCTGCGGCCCAGAAAATCAACGAATCGACACCGAATGCGAAATCACTTTCGACGGTTTCTTCGGGGGGGCAGTTTCGAATTGTTTGGGGCCAACTTGGACGGACCGAAACCAAGAATGACGCCAACGCTGCAGCGGGAGCACGATTCGGAACGACCGGAAGCACGGAGAGGAGGCCAGCGCCGCAGCGGGAACACGATTCGGAGGGCGCGGGGCCTGGCATAGCATGGCGTGTCAACGCCCCAAAGTGGGGGTGGGGGCTTCTGCGACCCAAAAAATCGACGAATCGTCATCGAATGTGCGATCAATCACTTCCGATGTTTTTTTTTTCGGGGGGGCATCTTGTAGATATTGGAACGCATTTGGTAATACCGAAAACCATGCCGTGGCATGGCGCTGGACATAATGTCGCCAGCGCTGCAGCGGGAGCACGATTCGAAACGAACGGAAGCACGGAAAGGAGGCCAGCGCTGCAGCGGGAACACGATTCGGAACGAGCGGTGGCCCGAAATTGAAGCCAATGTCCCAGCGAAAGCAGCTGTCAATGTTTCATGTATAAAACATGCGCAAATAGGGAGGAGGAGGAGGAGGAGGACGACGACGAGGAGGAGGAAGAAGAGGAGGCGGAGGAGGAGGGGTAGGCGGAGGAGGAGGAACAAGAGGAGGAAGAAAAACAGGAGGAGGGGGAAGACGAGGACGAGGACGAGGACGAGGACGAGGAGGAGGAAAAGGAGAAGGAGGATGAGGAGGAGGGGGAGGGGGAGGAAGGGGAGCAGGAGGGAGAGGGGGAGGAAGGGGAGGAGGAGGAGGAGGAGGAGGAGGAGGAGGAGGAGGAGGAGGAGGAGGAGGCTGAGGAGGAGGAGGAGGCGGAGGAGGAGGGCGAGGAGGAGGAGAATGAGGAGGAGGATAATCGGGGATAATCAGAAAGGCGCACCAGGGTGCGGATGAGGGGGACTCGCCGAGGAGGAACTCCAACCTCGCCCCCTGCAGCACTGCTCGGGCGCCTGCCGCGCGCTGCGAAGACGATGAAGATCTCCCGCAAGCGCCCGAGGGCCGCTCTCCTCCGCCCCCCCGCGGGGCGCGTCGTTCGCGGCGGCGACGCCGAGGCTGGGGGCGAAGGGAAAGGCGTCCAAGAGGAGGGGCGCGCGTTTGGGCAAGGAGGCGTCGCCCACATCCATGGCGCGAGCCACATCCGCCGTGGAGCTCAGGCGCACGTCAGGAGCATGAGGGCGGCGAAGAACAGCCCGAGAAACAGCTGCGCCCCGAGGAGGCGTTCCAACGCGCTGGCACCTGCGAAACTATCGTCCGCCTCCGCGCGGGGCCCGTCGTCTACGCCGAAAGCCGCTCGCACGGTCGCCATCGCGACCGTCAGGATGATATCGTCGTCGTCGTCGCCGAAGGCCAGCATGCTCTTCTTGAAGCGGAGGAGCGCCCACACGAATGACACGAGAGGGTTGGCTTGCTCTGCGTGCCCGCGCTCCCCGCGCAGCGCGTGGCCTCCCGGGTCGCGCCACTGCTCCGCCACCTTCCCGTCCTCGTCCTCGGGCACGTCAGGCACGTTGGAGTACGGGTCGCGCTCGCCCGTCTGCGGCGCGCCCGGGCCGTCGTGGGGACGACCACGAGGAAGCACACCAGCATCTGGACGAACTTCGGCGTCGTCGGCGCGAGGAACACTACCAGGACGAGGAAGGTCCTCGCCAGGATGGGGGGGGGGGGGGCCAGCGGCAGCCTCCTGGGGTGCGCCAACGGAAAGGGGCGAGGCGTCCAAGCGCTTGGCCTCCGCGCCCAGCTGCACCCCGACGGTCGGCGCGGTTCCGCAAGAGGTGGGCTCAGCGCCGCCCCTGCCGAGCCTGGGGCCTGCAGAGACCCACGCGATGCCCGCCGCGGAGCGTGGGCGAATCCGCCTGGAGGGACTCGCTGAGCGTGCCACGCGGCGTTCCGGCGGTGGCGGCGGGAGCCGGGGACAGCGCGCCCCTGGGCAAACAGCACTAGCGCCAGCCTCGCGTTCCGCTCCAGGAGCCAGGCTCGCCGCGAGCCTGCGCGAGGGGCTGGATGCAGCCTCGCAAGCGGCTCGGCGCCGCTGTCTCGCCGCACGACGGGCGGCGGTGGCGCCGAGCGCGGCGATGTCGCGCCACCTGGGCTCCGAAGGCCGCCGCGCTCTCGGGCCGCCCCCCGTCGCCATTCCCGTTGAGAACAAGGCCCCGCTCCCCCCTCCCTCACGCCCGCCGCGTTGCCCTGTGAATCTGGGGTTGCAGGGTACGCCGAAGAAGAGTCCAAGAGCGGGAGGCCAACAGAAGAGCCAGAGCCAAAATGGTTACGGAAAGAAGGAAGAAAAGGATGAGGAAGAGAAGGAAACGGAAGAGTCGTCGGAGGAGGACAAACAAAAACAATTAGCCTGGCGAAGGACCCAACCATATGCAGTTGTGAGTACCGCAATTGCGAAAATCTTCTTCAGTGGCGCCCCCTATGGGGCCACGAAACGTGTGACGGGTGTGCCGAAATGGGTGTGGGTGAAACAATTAGCCTGGCGAAGGACCCAACCATATGCAGTTGTGAGTACCGCAATTGCGAAAATCTTCTTCAGTGGCGCCCCCTATGGGGCCACGAAACGTGTGACGGGTGTGCCGAAATGGGTGTGGGTGACGCATGCGGGCGCGGGCATTGGGGCCTTCGGTGCCCCATAGGGAGCTCCACCGAAGGCCCCAGTGCCCGCGCCCGCATGCGTCACCCACACCCATTTCGGCACACCCTCACACGTTTCGTGGCCCCATAAGGGAGTTCCACCGAAGGCCCCAGTGCCCGCGCCCGCATGCGTCACCCACACCCATTTTGGCACACCCTTCACACGTTTCGTGGCCCCATAGGGAGCTCCACCGAAGGCCCCCCGCGCCACACCCCTCACACGCACTTCGTGGCCCATAGGGAGCTCCACCGAAGGCCCCAGTGCCCGCGCCCGCATGCGTCCCCACACCCATTCGGCACACCCCTCACACGTTTCGTGGCCCCATAGGGAGCTCCACCGAAGGCCCCAGTGCCCGCGCCCGCATGCGTCACCCACACCCATTTCGGCACACCCCTCACACGTTTCGTGGCCCCATAGGGAGCTCCACCGAAGGCCCCAGTGCCCGCGCCCGCATGCGTCACCCACACCCATTTCGGCACACCCCTCACACGTTTCGTGGCCCCATCAGGGAGTTCCACCGAAGGCCCCAGTGCCCGCGTCTGCATGCGTCACCCACACCCATTTCGGCACACCCATCACACGCTTCGTGGCCCCATATGGAGCTCCCACGAACCGTGTGAGGGGTTTGCCGAAATGGGTGTGGGTGACGCATGCGGGCGCGGGCACTGGGGCCTTCGGTGGAGATCCCTATGGGGCCACGAAACGTGTGAGGGTGTGCCGAAATGGGTGTGGGTGACGCATGCGGGCGCGGGCACTGGGGCCTTCGGTGGAGCTCCCTATGGGCCCGCGAAACGTGCGAGGGTGTGCCGAAATGGGAGAGAGGAGAGGAGGGGGAGGAGGGGGAGATGAGGAGAGGAGGAGAGGAGACGCGGGGCACAGTCTTTTCAAAACGAGGACCCAACACCACAGGATGGTTGGGGAAAACAAAAAAAAAAGACGGGAAACTGTTGGTCGTTTCCGGCCCATGGCCGTCAAAAACGACTGGGGATGGACGAGGAAGAGGAGGAGGAGGAGGAGATAATGATGATGCTGCCGCCGATGATGATGATGATGATGATGATGATGATGATGATGATGATGATGATGATGATGATGATGATGATGATGATGATGCGGATGATGAGGATGCGGATGATGATGTTGATGCGGATGCCGATGCTGATGATGATGTGGATAGATCAGTGTGATGACGGTTTTGCGTATGATGATGTTGTTGAGTGTGATGGTGATGGTCAAGATGGTAATGGCGATGGCAATGGTGGTGATGATGATGGTGGTGATGCTGCTGATGATGCTGGTGTTGATGTGGGTGCTGGTGTTGATGATAGATGGCGGGTGCTGCATTATGGTAGATGGATGATGGAAGGTGAAAGATGTAAACTGGATGATGATCATGAAGATAGCAATGCTGATGGTTATGACGATGATGCTGCTGGTGATGCTGATGATGCTAGTGGTGGTGGTGGTGATGACGATGACGATGATAAGGGGACCAAAGACTATAATGAGGATGATGATGACGATGATGATGGTGCTGACGATGATGACGACGATGACGAAACGATGACGATGACGATGCTGGTGATGGTGATGGTGATGACGACGATGATTATGAGAGATAAGATGGCGATGACAATGAGGACGATCATGTTGGATATGGTGATGATAGTGATCACGATCATGATGGTGGAGGGAGCGCGTTTCACGGGCGCTTGCCTTGGGAACATTCGGCGGCGCGTTTCGAACCGTGGGGTGGGCCCCCCCCCCGAACACTCGGTGCCATCGATCAGAACCAGGGGGACTCCCCCTCTACCCCCCCCCCCCCCCCCCTCCCGACCCCCCCCCTCCCAAAAGGGGGGGGTGGGGTCGAAAACCCCCCCCCCCGTCCCCCCCCGGCGCCGGCGCCGGCGCTGGCGGCCAGCAGCAGCGCCGACGGCAGGACGCAGCGACGATGAGAGGCAGCAGCCAAGGGGGAGAGGGGGGGTTCAAACCCCCCCCCCCACCTGGGCGCCGGCGCCAGCGCCGGCGCCAGCGCCGGCGCTGGCGGCGGCCAGCAGCGCTGGCGCCGGCGCCGGCGACGGCGGGGAAGCAGCGACGATTACCACCACTACCACCACCACCAACACTACCACCACCATCACCACCTCAAACCAGCACCACCACCACCAACCAACCACAAAACCACCACCTTCACCGCAGCCACCCCCACCACCACAACCACCACCACAACTCACCACACCACCACCACCACCACAACAAAAACCCACCACCACTACCACCACCACCACAATCTACCACACCACCACCACCACCGCCACAACCACCACTACTATCAGCAGAACAGCCCACCACCACCACCACCACAACCACAAACCACCACACCACCACCGCCACCATCGCCACCACACACCACCACCAGCACCACCTCCACAAACCACCGCCACCACCACAACCCACCACCATCACCACCACCACAAACCACCACCACACCACCACCAAACCACCACCACCACCGCCACCACCACAAACCACCACCACCACCACCACCACAAACCACCACCACACCACCACCAAACCACCAACAAACCACCCCCACCACCACCACCACCACCACCACCACCACCACCACCACCACCACCACCACCACCACCACCACCACCTACCACCACAACCACCACCACCACCACAACAAACAACTACACCACCACCACGACAACTACCACCACCGCCACCACCACCACGTCCCACCACCACCACCACCACGGTCGTCCTCGTCGACGCTCCCCGCCGCCGCCGCCCGCAGCCGCAGGCGCCGGCGCCGGCCCAGAAAAGGAAGTCGCCGTCCCCGCCGCCGCCGCCGCCAGCCGCCGCCGACGCAGGCGCCGGCCCGAGGAGAGGGAGAGAGGAGAAGTAGGGGAGGAAGGGGGGGGGGTTCGAACCCCCCCCCTCCCATTCAGACCCCCCCCATTCAGGGGCGGGCGGGGGGTCCGGTTCCAAACTCCCCCCCAAGCAACCACAGAACGCGCTCTTCCTGATGGTGATGGCAATTATGATGATGGTGATCGTGATGGTGATGGTGATGATGAGAATGATAGAATGATGGTAATGGTGGAGGTGATAGTGATGGTGATGGTAATGACGATGACAATGCTGATGATGATGCTGATGAGGATGATGATGATGATGAAGATGATGATGATGATGATGATGATGATGATGATGACGATGACGATGACGGTGACGATGACGACGAAGATGACGACGATGATAGTGGAGGAGACCCGCCTCGCCGGCTCCGCCTTCTTCCACGGTGGCGTCGGCGACCGCCGCAGCGCCTGCGCGCGCGGCGAGATCGACCGCAGCACGCCGCGCGGCGCGCCCACCGCGCCGCCGCCCCGTGCGTAGTCCCGCGCTTCGGAATGGCTGCGCCCCCGGCGGGAGTACGGGTCCATCCTGGGAGGGGCGGCGAACGAAAGGGGTCTGCATCATCAGCATCATCATCAGAATCATCATCATCATCATCATCATCATCATCATCATCATCATCATCATCATCATCATCATCAGCATCATCATCATCAGCATCCTCATCATTACTATCACCATCAGCATCATCAGCATCAACAGCATCGTCATCGTCGTCGGCATCATCATCATTATCATCATCACGTCATCATCATCATCGTCAGCATCATCAGCATCAGCATCAGCATCAGCATCGGCATCAGCATCATCATCAGCATCGTCATCGTCATCACCATCATCGTCATGATGATGATGATCATCATCATCATCATCATCATCATCATCATCATCATCATTATCATCATCGCCATCATCATCACCATCATCCATCCCACCATGAGCATCATCATCTTCACCTTCATTACCATCATCATCAGCAGCATCATCGTCATCTTCATTGTCATCAAAATCAGCATCGTCATTATTCTAAGCATCGTCATCATAATCATCATTACCATCAGCATGGCCATCATCATCAGCATTGTCAGCATCATCAACATCGTCATCGCCAACGGCATCATCAACGGCATCAGCATCATCATCATCATCATCATCATCATCATCATCATCATCATCATCATCATCACCATCACCATCACCATCACCATCAGCATCATCAATAACCAAAGCATCATCATCATCATCACCATCCTCATGATGAGCATCATCATCATCACCATCGAGATCATCAACGGCATCACCAGCACCATCCGCATCATCAGTATTACCATCACCATGACCATGCTCATCACCATCATCAGCATCATCAACATCATCAGCATGTTCATCATCAACGGCATCACCATCGTCATCATCAGCATCAGCATCAGCATCAGCATCAGCATCAGCATCGTCATCATCAACGGCATCAGCATCATCAGTATCGGCATCAAAATATTCATCATCATCATCAGCATCCTCATCACCATCATCATCACCATCATCGTCATCATCCTTATAATCACCATCACCAAGGCCATCATCATCAGCATTATCAGCATCAGTATATCATCATCGTCATCATCATCCCCATCACCACCCTCATGATCATCAGGTTCATCATTGTCGCCATCGTCGTCGTCAGCATCATCATCATCGTCATCATCATCATCATCAGCATCATCGACATCAGCACCATAAGCATCGCCATCATCAACAACATCATCAGCGTCAGAATCAGCATACCAGTTATCATTACCACCACCATGACCATCACAATCAGCATCATTCGCATCATCAGCACCGTCTTCATCAACGGCATTATCATCAAAATCGTCAAACTAGCATCATTATCGTCATCAGAATCGCCATCAACATCAACGGCATCATCATTATTACTATTATCATCCTCTTCATCATCATCACCTTCGACATAATCAATAGCATCCTCAAAATAATCATCATCATCATCACCATCATCATTATCAGCAGCATAATCATCATCATGATTACCATGACCATCACAATCAGCATCATCAGCATCATCAGCATCACCAACAGCATCATCATCATCATCATCAACGACATCATCAACGGCATCATCACCATCATCGTCATTATCATCATC
>CAUYUJ010018209.1:199110-211272 GCA_963575745.1 Prorocentrum cordatum
ATGTTCCAATTCTTTGCGCAACGTCGGATCTGAGGGCATGTTACCTAGTTACCCGTCGGTCGGAAGAAGCGGAAGGCGGTGAGAGGAGAACCCACGCCCGTCCCCCGAAGAGGAAGGAAGAGGGGAAACCACGCGATCCTTGAAGCAGGGAGGCGACGGAAGCAGGCCGGGATCCGAAAATCCCGAACTGCCTGCTTTCAGCGACCGACGGGCCGCGTCACGCATCGCGCCCCGCGATGCGCGGCGCGCGGCAATGAAGGGGCCGCGCAGCACCACGACAGCCCCCAGCCGAGCCCATGCCTGCGCGGGCCCGACTCGGGCGGCGCGGGGCGAGCGAGGCCCAGCCCAGAGATCGGGCCCCGACAGGGGCAGGGGTGGCCTGCCTAAGTCCTGGCTGGGGTCTGGGATGGGCCGCCAATGGCGGGCGCCCTGCGAGGGGGCCGCGGCTCCGCGGCCAGCGTCGCGCCCCCGCGCCCCCGCGCCGCCCCCCCCCCACGGAGAAGGACAGCCGCGCCGGCGCGCAGACCGCGACGCGTGCAGCGCGGCAGGAGACGCGCGCAAAAAGACGACGCGCGCGGGAGAACCGTGCAGGAGAACGCGAATCGATACTCCAGATTTCGTAATAAAGGGAGGGGGGTCTCATTTCGGGGGGGGGGGTCTCTTCCAGGCTATCTTGGAGGGCCTGGGGGGTCTGGGGACGATGTTTTGGAGGGTTCTCCCACGGGGGAGGTCTGAAATGGCTTGTCTTGGAGGGTCCAGACCCCCTCCCTTTTATTACGAAATCTGGAGCACCCAGAGTCTTACTCAAGAGCCCACACAAGACCGCGCAAGACATCTCGCACAATGCCTCGCACAAGACCTCTACCCCCCCCCCGTGCAAAAAGCAGCTGGTGCTCTTCTGTACACCTCCCCCCCCCTCCAGCCCCCCATGTTCAGTGTTCAGTGCGGTGCCGATTTTTTTTCCGAACTTCGCCGGTCGCGCGATCAACATCAAAACGGGGGGCCGGGGGGCTCACCAAACTTAAGTCGGGCGTGTCTCCCTACAGGGGCATTTTGGGCGAAACAAAAAAAATACTCCAAAAATACCCTCCAAATGCTCCAAAATGATTCCAACAACAAAAAAATCGTCCCCAGACTAGTTCTTCACCATTTGTTTGAACATTCCCCCTGTAGAGGGACACGCCCGAGTTAACACCAAACACGAGTTGCTTTTCGCACGGTGTTGTAGGCCACTCTTTTGAAGGAAAGAGAACTATGCACATCCACCGATTCTGGCCAGGCCCATCCTGAGCCCAGGATCGGTGCATACGCCCTCCTACCTTGGCCAGGAAGGTATATGCACCGATCCTGGGTCAAAGATGGACGCTGTCGGGATCGCTGCATGTGCATAGTTCTCTTCGCCCGAGCGTTTCGGTATTGGGCAGAAGGGGGGCGGGGAGGTGGAGGGGGGGTCTGGCTCTGGACCTCTGCTTGGGGCGGCTGCTTGCAGCAGTGCGTCCTACGGGGGAGACTCCACCTGCTCGAAGCAGGCGACAGAACCAGCCAAGATCTACTCCATCTGGGGGGGGAGGGGGGGAGGCGAGGGCCCGCGCCGGTTGGCAAAACGATGAATCAGACAACGGTCAGTGCCTTTTCGATGCTTGTCACCGCGCGGACCTCTGGAAGCCTGAGCCCCTTCCCCGGGCACGGCCCTGGGTCGGGCATTGGCAGAACTGGGTTTCGTGGGGCCTGGCTTAGAGATGCGTACTGGGGGACGCCCCCCCCACGCCCACGTTCCACTAAGCGGAACTGCCGTCACCCGAAGAACACCAGCTACGGCAAACCTGGTTCAGTGCTTCTGGCCAATTTAGCAGCTCCGGGGCCCTGCCACGAATCCGGTCCCCTTACCTGGGGTCATGGCTATGCCCGACTGGGCCCCGGCGAGGGCCCCCGAAGGCCGAGGTCTGCCCGAGGCCTTCGGCCCTGACGCCTGCCCACACGGCGAGGCGGCGGAGGCCCCGCGTGCCTCCCACGCGGGCGCGCTCGGGCCAGGACCTCGGGGCGAGTCCGGCGGTGGCGACGCGGGCTCTCCGGGACGAGCAGCGGCATCGGTAGGCCTCCGCCGAGTGTATTCCATCCGCAGCCCCCCGTGGTCCCGACCCCTTCCGTCGGGCCAGTGCTGCGCCGTGGGCCCGTTTTGGACGGCCCAGGGGCGCGATCGGGGTGTCCTGGAGGCCGAGAGCGGAGCAACCAGGCGGGACTCCACAAGACACAGCATCGGAGACTTGGGTCCCCAGGACGAGCAGCGGCATCGGCACCTCTTCTTCTCCCTCCTGACGTCCAGGAGCATCCCGGCGGTCCTTGGGTCGTTTTCTGACGGTCCCGGGGTCCGGCAAGGGCCCCCAGAGGCTAAAACTGGGCTACAAGACAGTCGTGATCTTTTCGCGACCCGAGCATGTCTCGGGCGGCATCGGTACTGCAGGTTCGTGTCGGGACGACCCGGCGTTGGTTCCCCACACCCTGGAGATCGTTCAACCTTGAGCGATCGCGCGTTTCCAGAACGCCAGATCCTTGCTAGTTGGCTGACTCCAGGCTGCTGGCGGCGTCGAACCTTTTGAACGCCCGCGGAAAGGCACGACCAACACGAAACAGCCGTACCTCTTTTCCTCCCGTGGCGTCCAGGGCGGCGTCGCGGCCCCGGAGGCCCCAACGGCTTCATATGGGGTCAGCAGCAACACCAGCAGCAGAAGCAACAACAACGACAAAAGCAATCAGTTTAAGACTGTTGGCTCTGATCTTCACGCGTGCCATTCAATACGTATATCCCACAACCTCGATACCCGCCCCCTTGGTCTTCGATCGTACCCCTAGGGGGTATATCTTTCTTACCTGCAACGTGAATTTCGTGCAGCCCCGAAGGTAGGAAAAGAGAGGACGGATGAAAGGAAGGGACAAGGGGGAGGGAGGATGATGAGCACGAGAGAGAGAGTAGCAGGAGGGGGGCTGGGGCCAGAAAACACGTGGCAGAACCAGACGGGCAGATCGGGCGGGTGGACCCAAACAGGCGGGTCGGGAAGGCGGGCCCAGGCGGCCAGGTCGAGCAGGCGGGTTGCTGAAGCGTGCGTCCTGCATGAATCGTGAAGAAATGTAAAGCGACAGCGTTATGCCCAAATAAATCGTGAGGAAATCCACAGCGAGAACGTGATTCCTGAGTGTCGAGCGCGCAGCGTATGAATCAATTCCGAGGAAGTCCCAAGCAAGAGCGCGATTCCTGCAGACATTGCACGGAAGTCCCGCGCGAGAGCGAAACTTGGGAATAAATTGTGAAGGAATATCAAGCGGGAGCCGCTTTTGTTATACACAGGGGGCCAGCAACCCAATTCTGAGACTCAATACTTGCCCTGATAAAAAAACAGGCTGCAAGCCCCGGGAAAGGCACTTCAAGTGAAAAACTCAATGTGCCCCGGAGGGGGGGATCAACAATAATTATTCTTTAAATATGAAACTCAGCAACAACAACATCAGCAGCAGCAACAACAACAGAAACAAACTCTCGTCGCGATTTTTCACGACGCGAACATGTCTTGGGCAGCATCGGTACCTCTTTCCTCCCCTCCCAGATCATTGGACACCGGATCTGTCGCGATCGGTAGCGACCGATCGGCACTCCAAATCAGTCGAGACCGCGACTGATTTTGAAGCAAATCAGTCGCGATCGACACCGTAATTACAAGCAAAAATCGGTAGCAACAGGTCTCGTCCGTCGGCACCGGGAAACTACAGTATTCAGTGACCAGGGCTGGGCTCGATAACGTAACGTGCCCTGGAGGCCGAAATCTATGAAAATCCGAACAGGAATCTAAACAACCAAGTCGTCGGAGACCTGGGCAGCG
The DNA here is from genome assembly GCA_963575745.1 of Prorocentrum cordatum. Taxonomy (NCBI): domain Eukaryota; class Dinophyceae; order Prorocentrales; family Prorocentraceae; genus Prorocentrum; species Prorocentrum cordatum. The sequence goes on from CAUYUJ010018209.1 coordinate 202,983, forward strand.
AGGTCGCTGTTGACGACGAGCAGCACACACTCATACCCATAGGGGGGGTCGGAGAGGTGAGGACTGGCTATGGGAATGGGTGCGGGCTGCTGGACCCCAGGGGATAGGCTCCCGTTCGAGCGGGGACCTCATCCGACAAACACCCATGGCCAAAAAAACACTTAAACAGAAACTTTTGGAGGTCCGCGCGGATTTCTTTGATCCGCGCCGGAACCCCCTCCCCGGCGCGCGGAGCGCGCCAGGGGCAGCGCCGGAGGCGCCGCCAGGGGGGGCCCAGCGCCGATCCAGGAAATCCGCGCGGAGCGCCAACAGCTTTCGTTTATGCCGTTTGTTCTGCTTCGCTATGGGTACAGTCGAGGCGTTGACCTAGGGAACCCTAAATAAGGAACGGGGCCCCTATTTTCCATAAGTTAAACTTCGATTTCCTGTCGAAAACCTAAGGAAAATCTTAGGCAAGCTGCGAAACAATCAAGGAACACGGAGCCCCTCCCCAACGAAAAGGGTTCCTTCTCCAGGGCCCCGACGGTATCTCTTCTCCTCCCTCTGGCGTCCAGGGCGGCGTCCCGGCGGTCGTGGCCGCGCGGCGGGGAGAACTCCGCGGGGCCGCGGCCCTCCGGCGAGGGCCGGGCGCCGATGCCGCGGCGGCGGGGCGGCGGGTCCGCGCGCGGCTCGCGGGGGCCTCGTGTTGGAGGGGTCCCCGGCAGGCCGCGGAGAGCAGTGCTGCTATTCGCGGCGGCAGCAAGCGTCAGGGGGCCCAGTGGGCCCTGGAAACCTCCTCCCCCTCCTCCTCCTCGACCTCCTCCTCCTCCCCCTCCTCCTCCTCCTCCTCCTCCTCCTCCTCCTCCTCCTCCTCCTCCTCGTCCTCCTCCTCCTCGACCTCCTCCTCCTCCTCCCCCTCCTCCTGCCCAAGCCTTAGTGGGCCCAGGAAACGACAGGGCCGTTTTTGTTACCCGTTCCTTTTTTGCCGTTTTTGTTGCCGGTGCCGACGCCGTTGTTTTACCGGTTCCGTCGCCGTTTTTTGACTGGTTCTGGCTCCGGTTCCAATCTTGGAGCCGTTTTTGTTGCCGTTCCCAGTCGCCGTTTTTTTTGCCGTTTCCATTTTCAAGGGAAATCTTTTTGGAAACGGTGAAAAAACGGCCCTGCCGTTTCCGCGGCCCACAAAGTCAGTGGGTAGGGGGGGCAAGGGTGGCGGGGGGCATAACGTGCAGTAAGAACTCGACCACAAGAAGGCACCGTCCACAAGAAGCTCAACCCTGAGACCCCAGCACGTCCACTGCCTATTGGTGTGGGAGCGTCTCGCTTTCCAAGCGTCAGAGGGACGGGGTGGCTGGGGGTGGAGGGCGGGGGGCGACCCCGCCCCCCTCCTTGACAGACCGTTGTGCCAGACGCACTGCGGCAGCGCCGGGGACGCACAGGGGGGGAGGAGCGTTACGTCATGGGGGGGAAGGGAAGGGGGCATAACGCGCGTTGTGCCCCAGATGGTAATAATACAAAGAACACTCTCGTGCGAGACAAAGGTGTTATCCCAAGAAGACGGGGGCAATGCAATGCCTGGGAGGTCTTCGCAAGAGCGGTGGGGCCATCAAGCCCAATTGGGATGCCCTTGCGCTGGATAAGCTCAGCGCCCAGGATTAAGCCTGAATGGTGCAAGGATTAAGCGGAAGTAAGCAGGACAGTGCAGGATCAGGCCGGTGTTGGACCACGTATATACCAGCATCGATGCTGAAATTCATCTCAAACAAGATTTGCATCCTAAGGAGGGGTCCCAGACATGCCGTGGGAGCCTGGGACGTCCACCCAGACCTCCAACATCTTGAACGATTGAACTCGGATGTTTTTTTGTATGTGTTTCGCCGTTTCTGCGCCTCGGGGAGGTTCCGCGTCGCACGGCTGGAAACGCCAAGAAATCCTGGTCAGAACCCGTCTCGAGGTGGGAGGACGCCAAGCATACGCCAAGTCTGCCGGCCACTTCTGTGGGGCCATCAGGCTACGGGGGTTAGGTTTGCTGCGCCCTGCTCTTCAGTTCCAGTTTCAAGTCTCCAATGTCAGGGTCCTGCTGTCTGCTTACTGTTGTACATTGTTTCGGGACCGCGCGAGGGGGGGAGGCCAAGAGAAACTTTTTACCTCCCCCCCCCGGGGGTTCTCATAATTCCTGGAAGGGCGTTGGACATGTGCTGATATTCGGTATTCGCTTTATCGAGGCCACAACCCCGCGCACACTACACAGACTCCGCGCTCTCGAGGCCATCATCCCTCGCAAAGGCCCCCAAGACGGCCGGAGGGGCCTCCAAGACGGCCCGAGAGTGGTCCAAGGCGCCCAAGGATGGTTCCAAGACGGTCCAGGAGGGCCCCAAGAGGCCCCAAGAGCGCTCCAAGAGCATCCCCAAGAGGGGCCCAAGAGGGGCCTTCAGATCTTTGAAAGATTTTCGTATGCTCGCCTTTTCGGGTTCCCAGCGCTCCAAGACGGCCCAGGAGACTACCAAGATCGCTCCAAGGCAGCCCAAGAAGCTCCCAAGAGCGCCCCGAGACGGCCCAAGAGGCCCCCAATACAGCCTCAAGAGGGCCCAAGAAGGCCCTGACACGGCCGAAGAGGCTCCCGACACGCCCCAAGAAGGCCCCAAAACGCCCTCAAGAGGGGCCCAAGAGGGGGGACCCGAACCGACATTCCAAGCCCTCCGCTCCAAGAAGCCCCCAGGAACCCCCAAGAAACCTCCAAGGGGCCCCTACGACGCCTCAAGAAGCCCCCAAGAAGAGGCCCCAAAACAGCCCCAACAAAAAGCCACCTGCCTCCAAGAGGCTTCCCAAGCTACTTCAACACATACACAGGAGGCCTCAGACCTACAAACAAGGCAACGATATGCTCAATAATTACGCCAGAATCTCAAGATGCGCTGCTGATTCCAATCCGCCCTCGAACGATGCCCCCAGATGTCTCAAGACGGCGCCCAATTGCACCGAAACGACTCGAATAGATCACATCATGATAGAGAGGGGGCCGGCAGCAGGGGGCGAAGCCCTGACAGATATACACCTACCTATACGACCACCCTACGGGTGATAAGGAGGTTGGGGGGGGTGGAGGGCCCGAGCAATGGGCAACAGTGGTGATTTCTCCCCTGACGATGCCAGTGGAGATTTTTTTGTCGGAGGCCTGCTGAAGCCCCTCTTGTCGCCACTGACTAGATCGCTTCAAAATATTGCTCAACGGCTGCCCTTCGGCGGTCGAGACCGATGCACCGCCAGCATAGCTCTGTTTCCCTTGCTCAAACAGCGCCAACGGCTGGAAGCCCAGCGAAAGCGTGCCTCATGCAGTCAGAGAATACCGAAGCGCTGGCAAAGCCTGGCATACACCGCGCCCCCCTAATAGCACTAAAGCAAAGCCCGTGCGCTGGGAAAGCCCGCGCACTGCAGCAAAGCCCGCGCCCCCTAATAGCACTACAGCAAAGCCCCTGCCCTCTGGCAAAGCCCCTGCGCTGGCAAAGCCCGGCGCAGCCCGTGCCCGCTGGAACAGCTGCATGAGCACTAATAGCACGTCTGCGTCGATATAATCAATCGCCGTCGGCAGCGACGACTCCGAAGACGCAGTCCGGGCCACTGATTTGCCAACAGCAAAGGTCGCTCACTCGCTGGAACGGCTCGTAGACTCTGCAACGGGCGCAGGTCCTCAGCCCTATCAGCTCCTCATCCCTGTCGGCGGCGGTTTCCCGTGGGCGGCTATGTCCTGGCCCCGGCACCGCGGTTCGGTTGGCTCGGTTGGCCACGTCGGCAGACGTCCAGCACGTAACGCACGCCGCGCACAGCAACCACTGCGTCTCCGCTGCCAGAGGCCGGCCGCGCCTCCGGAGGCGCTTTGAAACCTGCGGCGGCGGGCGGCGGTACAAGCGCCTCGGCCGCTACGTGTTGCCGCCGCAAGCGCCGACGCCAGCTCCGGTTCCTACACCAGCACCTGCGCCCGCACTCCCGGCGCCTGCACCAGCAGTTGGACCAATCTCCAGGGCGCCAGGCTTTGCCAGCGCCCGCCGAGCCACGACCGCCACAAGCACTACCGCAGAAAGATCCTTTGGTCGTCGTTGTCAGTGAGCGGGCAGGCCGGACTGCCGAACCCCCTACCTACGTCCTTCACGGGCCTCGGTGCGGCGCGACATTGCACCGTGGATCGGCCCCAGAAGCGGCGCAACACTGTGCGTGGTGGAGGAGAACCTGAGAGAAGACCTCATTCGCTGTCTCATTCGGTCTCACTACCGATCTCACAATCGATATCACTATCGACGTCATCATCATCATCATCATCATCATCATCATCATCATCATCATCATCATCATCATCATCATCATCATCATCATCATCATCATCATCATCATCATCATCATCATCATCATCATCATCATCATCATCATATCATCATCATCATAATCATCATCAACATCATCATCGGGACACCGACGGGACACCGACGGGACACCGGCGGGACACCGGCGGGACACCGCGCGCCACGGCCGCCCGGCGGAGAATCATTTGGTCCGGCCGCGCCTCAGCCACAGGAGACTTTCCTCTCGCCCGCCCACGCAGCTTCGCCTCGCCCGCACGGCACGCACGAACACGAAACCGAAATCGATTTCCCGGTAGGGGGGCTCTCCGTTCCACTTCGATCTCACCCCCCAACCTCCGAAACCGACCCTGGCCGGGCCTGTCCTGGTATCAGGATCGGTGTGTACGCCTTCCTGACTTGGCCAGGAAGGCAGAAATATATATATATATATATACACATATACAAATATTAGATTCTACAACTACAAACGGAGGGAGGAAAACAAATAAATAAACGATCGCGAGCCCAGCTTTGGCCCCAGGGGCTGGGGCCTCTCTGGAAGAGTCCTGGGCATGCCGTGCTTGGCATGCCGTGCTAGGCATGGCGCGCATGTTGCTTGCTGGTCCGGAGGTGATCCCAGATGCGCCAAGATGGTCCAGACTTTCTGGCGCTGCCCTCGCTGGAAACATGCACACGTTCGAGCGACGCCAGGGAAGGGGGGGGGAAACAAGCAAACACATCAAGAACTCTTCTCGTCGGAGGTGCAGGGCCCGAAGCTGTGCGCCATCCGAGGCCCCTGCGCTGCCCGAACGCTTGCCAGGAAAAACAGGTATGCTTCGTCGGACCCAGCCATCCGATGTCTTGACTGTCTCAATACTAAAATAGGGGATCGACTACAGAATTTACTTACCCCAACATTAATTTTCTCGTCGAGTCTGCGCAGGATACGTGGTCTGCTTGCAGATCTGCAAGCATTATACGTATTGTTATGACGAAAAGTTCAAGTTTGGGGTAAGCCAATTCTGTAGTCTATCCCCTTCTCGAAATACGGGATCCCCGGAGGTCCCTGGACCCCTTCCCCAGGGCCAACCCTTCATCCTCAGCAATTTCTCGACGGCCCCCGAGGGGCACCCGAGGGCCCAGCAAAGGCCCTCGGGGGCCGAAAGCTGCCCAACACCTCCGCCTCAAGCTCCTGGGGGCGCTGGAAGTCTAGGGAGGTCCGTAATGGGCCGAGCTTCCACCACCACTACCGTAGGTAGGGGAGGGGGGATGCGGAGGAGGAGGGGGAGGAGGAGGAGGAGGACGAGGAGGAGGAGGAGGAGGAGGAGGACGAGGAGGAGGAGGAGCAGGAAGAGGATGAGGAGGAGGAGGAGGAGGAGGAGCACTGGTGTAAACCCAAGAGTCATCAACGATGTTGGAGTAAACCCTCCCTCCAAGCTCCATTTTCATTGGCCCCTACAACGGTTCATTGCCATTGAGGGAACTGCCTCATTGAAAGACAGCCGTTTCAAGACCTTGAAGCATGCCAAAACATTGTTCTCGGGATTCCAACGTCACGGAACAACCTGACTGTTGCATCTTGACAATCCTGACTCGTGCCAGAACGCCATTCCTGGGACTTCAACGCAGAGAATCAACGTAACTGTTGCACCCGGATAATCCGGATGTTTTCCTAAGCGCCATTTCTGGTACGTTGATGATGGGAATCTGCGAAACTCTTACACATGGTTTAAGCGAATGTGCGCAGCAATAAAGCGAGAACCACATTTTGAATAGGAACCGCCCTCAATCCGTGAAACTCTTGCAATTGTTTACAACGAGTGTGCGCCGTGCTAAGGCGAGAGCCACATTTTGAAAACCATCCGCCCTCAATCCATGAAACTCTTTCAAATTTCTGAAACGAATGTGCGCCTTGATAAGTCGAGGGCACATTTTGAAAACCACCCGCCCTCCACCTGTGAAACGACTGAAAAAAATTTGAAGCTTCAGAAGCAGAAATGGTGAGGTAGTCTCAGGCGAAACGCCGGGCCCGCCCTAAAAACAGGCCTCGGGGTGCGACACGGAGAAATGAACCATAAGGAAAAGGAGTGGCGGAGGAGGAGGAGGAGGAGGAGGAGGCGGAGGAGGAGGAGGAGGAGGAGTGAGGAGAAGGAGGAGGGAGGGGGGGGGGGAGAAGGAGGAGGAGGAGGAGAAGCAGGACCTCCCCATTCTCCCCATTCTCCCCCGTCCTACCTGTGGCAGCCGTGGTGGAAGCTTGGCCCGAAATGACCGGGGCCCGCGGCGCCCGCGCCGAGGCCTCCGCCCGCCACGGCGCCGAGGCGCGGCGCCCGCGACGGCCGCGGCGAGGCGGGGGGCGAGCGGCCGCCCCCGCGGCCGGCGGCGCCCGGGGCGGCCGTAGGGCCCGAGCGGCCCGGGGAGCTCCTGGGCGCGCCGGGGCGTCGGGCGCGGCCTAAGCGACCCCTAGCAAGCGATCCCCTTCGGTGACGCCATCCTTAGGCCTGCAGACCCCCTCGGGTCATGAAAAAATCACGACGGGAGGTTTTTCGCCATTTTCGGCCTCTGGGGGCCCTCACCGGGACTCGGGACCGTCAAAAAACGACTCAGGATGAAGAACAGGTCCCGGGGAATGGGTCCAGACCTCTGGGGGTCGCGTCATGAAAAAACCATTATCCCGGCAAAGCAACCTGACAGCCATGTGTAGGAGCATCTCTGGGTCGAACAGCATGTCGATGTATCATATGCACTAACTTAAAGCGGGCGCGTTACGTTAGGAGGAGGGATCAAGGAGAGGAGGCCGGCGAGGGGGGGGCTGTGCCCATCCGAGGGAACGGGGCAGCCCCCCCCGCCCCCAAAAATGCTTCGGCCTCTCAAGGCCCCCCCCGCTCCACGAATCCCATTGGGGGGTCGAGATCCCCGCTCTGCAGTGGGATTCGCGGAACGGGGTGCCCCCCAGGTGCTTGTTATCTTCGCGCTGGCGCCGGCAGTGTGCACCTGAGGGAGCGCGGGTTGAAATGAGTGAGGGATCAGGAAGGATGTGGAGGGGCGTTCCGCTCTGAAGCGTCCTCACAATCTGGCAAAACCGCAACCCCTCCCCGGGGGCACCGCGCGTGCTGGACCAGGCACATGCGTCGCCCTAAGTCGGCGCGCACATATGAGAGGCCCATGTTTGTGTGTCTGTCCCCCAGGAAGGCCCGACATGGCGAGCAGAAGACCCGAATAATTCGTCCGGTGTGTCTGTCCCCCAGGAAGGCCCGACATGGCGAGCAGAAGGCCCGAATAATTCGTCCGAGGGGCTCCCCAGAGGGGCTCTCCAGAAGGGCGCAGGGAGCCTTCCTCAGAGCCCTGGTGCGCACGACCTTGGCCGAAGGCCATCAGATATGCAAGTACAACAGTTCATGCAGGAATCTCTTGTGCATGTGCTGGTGCCACTGCTGCGAGCAGGCAGTGGAACGAGCGAGGAGGGGGTATCAACCTTGACCGCCCGCCCCCGCCCCCTTCCCTTGACCGCGCTCCGCGGCCGGGCGCAAGCGCGGCCGGTCGGGGCAGCCGGCCGGGGCAGCCGGCCGGGGCAGCCGGCCGCCCTCCCCTCCTGCTCGTCCTCCTCCTCCTCCTCCTGCTCGTCCTCGTGCTCCTCCTGCTCGTCCTCTTTCTCCTGCTCCTCCTCCTCCTCCTCCTCTTTCTCCTGCTCCTCCTCCTCCTCCTCCTCCTCCTCCTCCTCTTCCTCCTGCTCGTCCTCGTTCTCGTCCTCCTCGTCTTGCTCGTCCTCTTCCTCCTGGTGCTCTCTCCTCCTCCTCCTCCTCCTCCTCCTCCTCCTCCTCCTGGTGGTCCTCGTTCTCCTCCTCCTGGTGCTCTCCCCCCCCCTCCTCCTCCTCGTCCTCCTCCTCCTCCTCCTCCTCCTCGTCCTCCTCCTCCTCTTCCTCCTCCTCCTCCTCCTCCTCCTCCTCCTGGTAGTCCTCCCCCTCCCCTCCTCCTCCTCCTCC
>CAUYUJ010018210.1:0-27500 GCA_963575745.1 Prorocentrum cordatum
CCTCCTCCTCCTCCTTCTCCTCCTCCTCCTCCTCCTCCTCCTCCTCCTCCTCCCCCTCCTCCTCCTCCTCCTTCTCCTCCTCCTCCTCCTCCTCCGGAGCGGACGCATGACGAGCCCGCTCGAGCCAGTCCGCTGGTGGGCGGCTAAAGCCAAAGTGGCTGATTACGCACAGCTGGGGGAAGGGTGAGGGGAGGGGAGGGATGGACGGGAAGGGGCAGAGGGGAGGGAGGAGGGGGAGGGAATGGAGGGAGGGAGGGAGGGAGGAGGGGGAGGCAGGGAGGGAGGGAGGAAGAGAGGAGGGGGAGGGACGGGAAGGGGCAGAGGCGAGACACGGGAGGGGCAGGACGGGAGGCGAGGGGGAAGAGGGCACGGCGGCAAAACGAGGAGATGGGAAGATACGGCAGCGCATGACGGTGAGAGAAGAGGGGAGGCTACGGGCGTGCGCCAAGTCTCATCCTCCCCTGGGTATGTTCCGCCATCTACGCCGGCGCACTGCCCAGGCGCTGAAGCTGGAGCGGGCCCCGTCGAGACCTCGATGTGTGGTGGAGCGAGGGTGGAGGCGCAAAATGGTGTCCAGTCGGATCCGGCCCTGTAGAGCAGCTTGCAGCGGAGACCGCGGTCGGGCACTCTCGCTTGGCGCGTGGCGGCGGCGGCCCCAGCGACACGGCTGTACAATGTGTCGCTCCGGTCCGCCGGGCTGGAGGCTGAGACAGGCTCGGGACGTGGACGCCTGGAAGAGGAGGAAGAAAAAAAAGGTCCTAGCTCAACAAAAAGGCCCCGCGAGGGGGAGGGACACACATATAGCCTGGCCCACTGACAGGTACACTGCTCGAAGAAGTCTGCGTGATCGTGAGACGTGGACGCCTGGGGACTGGACAGCGGTTGCCGCGTCGCCCCGAAGCGCCGCGGACCAGCAGCAGCGGGGAGAGCCGCGCGAAGCAAACGTTCCCGTGGCAGGGGGGATGTGCGCTGGACTGACTGGCGAGAGGCGCCGGGCTCGTCCACCGGCGAGAGGCGCGGTGCTCCCTGGAGGCGCCGGGCTCCCTCTTGTCGTTCCTGTCGTCCTTTTTGCCTTCGCAGGGGGCCGCTGCTGCAGAGGCGGGCGATCCACAGCACAGATGCCAACAAATGTTTGAAGGGGGTGGGAAGATCCGTCGCTCTGAGGCGATGTTCGTCGGCACGCTCCTGCTGCACTTCCTCCCCTCCCCCTCCGCCTCCTCCTCTTCCTCCGCCTCCTCATCCTCCCCCTCCGCCTCCTCCTCCTCCTCCTCCTCCTCCTCCTCCTTCTCCTTCCTCCCTCCTCCTCCTCCTCATCCCTCCTCCTCATCCTCCCCTCCTCCTCCTCTTACCGTCATCAGCATCATCCAAATCATTATCATCATCAGCAGCAGCACATCCATAATGATCACCATCACCATCATCATAGTCATAATCATGATCATGAGCACCACCACCAATCGACAACAACATCAGCAGCATCAGCAGCAAGCAAGCCAGCCAGCAGCAAACAGCAGCAGCCAGCGCATCAGCATCAGCAGCTGCACCAGCCTCAGCAGCAGCAATTCAGTCGCAATCAGCATCATCATCATCATCCTCATCATCATCATCATCATCATTCATCATCATCATCATCATCATCATCATCATCATCATGATCATGATCATCATCATCATCATCATCATCATCATCATCATAATCATCATCATCATTATCAGCATCATCATCATCGTCATCGTCATCATCATCATCATCATCATCATCGTCATCATCATCATCATCACCATCATCACCATCAAGATCATCATCATCGTCGTAATCAGCATCACCATCATCACCATCACCATCACCATCACCATCACCATTATCATCACCCTCGCAATCATCATTATCGTCATCGTCATCAGCAGCAGCAGCAGCAACAGCAGCATCATCAGCAGCAGCAGCCGTCTCCTCATCCTAGTCCTAATAATCCTCGGCATCCTCATCATCATCAGCACCATCATCATCATCATCGTCCTCCTCCTCCTCGTCATCATCAGCATCATCATCGTCATCATCAGCATTCGCCTCTTACATGTCCACCTCCGCCTCCTCCTCCCCCACCCCTTGTCCTTATGAATTACGCCTGTCGTGCCCAAGACGTGTTGGGAGGGCGGACCAGGCGTTTCGCCTGAGACTTCCTCGCCATTTATGATCCTGAAGCTTGAGGGCGGGTCGGCTTCAAAAAGTTGGCACCAGCTCCTCTGATGGAGGGCGGGTTCAACAGATGGCTCTCGCGCCAGGGCCGCGCACACTCGTCGTCAAAGTTCGCAACAACTTCACTGACGGAGGGCGGGTCGTTTTCAAAATGTGGCTCTCGCCCCAGCGCCGCGCACACTCGTCTTGAAAGTTGGCACCAGTCTCAAGGATGAGGGGCGGCTCCTGTTCAGGCTGTGGCTCTCGCCGTCGCGCCGCGCACAGTCGTCCTAGAAGCTTACAGCAGCTTCAAGGGTGGAGGGCGGTTCCTTTTCAAGCTGGCTTTCGCCCAGGCGCAGCGCGCATTCGTCTTGTAAGTTTGCAGCAGCCTTGCAAGTTTGCAGCAAATTCGAAGATTCGTATAGTCGAATGGTGCTCTGGCACGATTTAGGGTTGTCAGGACGCGGCAGTAACATTGATTCGCGGTGCCCTGGCACGATTTAGGATAGTCGAGATGCAGCGGTCAGGTTGGTCTGCGGCTCTGGAATCCTAGGAACGGTGCTTTGGCAAGATTGGGGATTCTCAAACGTTTGTCTTTTAATGGGCAACTTCCTGCGATGATATTACATTCTTTATATGGACGTGTGAAGACGTGTGAAGAAGGAACTTGGAGGGAGGGAGGGTTTACTGCAACATCGTTGATGCGTCTTGGGTTTGCACTGGCCCTCCTCCTCCTCCTCCTCCTCCTCCTCCTCCTCCTCCTCCCCCATCTCCCCCTCCTCCTCCTCCTCCTCCTCCTCCTCCTCCTCCTCCTCCTCCTCCTCCTCCTCCTCCGTCTGTTCCTATTGCTCCTTCTCTCCCACGTTTCTCTCCATCCTCCATCCTCCATCTTCCATCCTCCTCCTCATCCTCCTCCTCCGCTTCTATCGCTCCCCCTCCTATGGAGGCGGAGGCTGCGGTGCTCCAGGAGTTTGCCGATCGGGGGCATGCCATAGCCCAGATCGGCAGCGCTTGCATTTGTACGGTGTGTGCCGGCTTCTTCGTCCTACTCCGAGGGGTCCCGGAGGCCCTCCAGGACCGCAGGGGGGCTTCGGACGTGCCCTCCAGTAGGGATGAGCAGCTGAAGCAGCTGGCCAGGGCCCTGACACCCGTCCACGGGAGCTTCCCTGGAATAACTTGTCGGCGTCAATCCGCTGATGCTTCTCCCTGGAGCTGGTGGTGACGGAGGTGGCCGCCTTGCGTTATGAGAAAAATCCTGGATACCTCGCGCAGCAACTTAAGACCCAATTTACTTTCGATCCACGTCGGATCCGCGCTGGACTTACGTAGGACGTACGCAGGAACATCGCCGCGCAAATGTCGACCCATAACTTGGAGGGCCTCCAAGAGATCCTCCAGAAGGGCCCGAAGAGACCAAAACCATTAATTGTCCCGAAGTGTTTGAAGGATGTTGGCATGTGTTTCTTCTCGCCATTCCGACGGCTCAAGACGGCCCAAGAGGCCTATTCCTCTTCCTCTTCATGTTCATGTTCCCCCAGGTGTTCCCGAAAGTTTTCCAAACCGTCTCGGGGAACACATCGTCTGACAGCTTGGCCAAGCTCTAGCCCAACTCTCGGCCACACGGGCGTCTCCAAAAAGGCAGGGAGCCCAACGATTCGCCACAGAGGGACTTCCCAAAAGGCAGGAGAGGAATGTCCCCTGCCTTTCCCATCCAATAATTGTATTCCTTCTCTTCTTCCTGTCTCATCCTTCTCATCATTACCGTCTTCCTCCTCCACGTGTTCCACGAAAGCTTTCCGAACTGGTTCGGAGAACACTTTGACCCAGTGCTTTAGGTCCGTCTCGGTCAGTCCTGCTTCGAAATAGCTTCACTTCAAGTGGCTTTCTGAGTACGGAAGAATGACCCACAGAACTCCGAGGAACATCTCCCTCCACCTCCTTCTCCTCCTCCTCCAAGATGGTCAAGATGGTCCCAAGAAGCCCCAATATAGCCCCAAAATGGCTTCCAAGACAATCCCAATATGCCTCCAAGACCGCAAAGATGGCCCAATAAAACCCTGGAGTATCCCAAGAGGCTCCCAAGAGGCCTCCTCCTCCCTTCTCCTTCTTCCTCCCTCTCTTCCCCTTCCTCCGCCCCCCACCGTGTTCCCCGAACGCTTTCCAAACCGATTCGGGGAACACATGGTCCGATAGCTTGGCAGGCCTCTGGCCACAATGTTCAGGCACATAGGCGCTTCCGAAAGGGCAGGGGGCGGCGGTGATTCTCCGTAGGCGTGTTCGATGAAACTACTGCGCCTCGTTCATAGCGAAAGCCAGCCACCAGCCCCCCTCTCTAGCCTGACGCTTTCCAGTCGGTGTCCGCTTCTCCTCCTCGTAACGCCCCGAAGCCGTGAGAAGAAGCACCAACGCTGTGACACAGACCACGCGACCAGTGCCCTCGACCCCCGCCAGCTGTGCGCACTCGCTCGGGCCAGACTCGGCGGTGGACAAGCCTCCCGTCAGCAAACCTCCCTTTATTACCAGCCTCGAACGCATCCCTATCCCTAAGATTGACACGCCAAAAGGCGATGACAATCTTAGGGATGCGCCCTCAAAAAATAAGGGAATCCCTAAGATTGGCATCGTGATGAGGAGGTGCCCAGCATAGGGATAGGGATATGCTCCAGGCTGGTAACTTTAGTGAAAACGGCCTGGGACCGAAACCGACGGACCTGGCCCCGCAAGAATGACGGCCGCGACGCCCTCCCGCGAACCGACAACGGCCAACTCCTCCATCGACGTGTCAGGAGGTCTGTCCACCTCCGACGGATCGGTGCCGTGATCGGGCGGGACTTAATGGGGCGGGCCATAAACGGGGGGATCAGAAAAGGTCCCCTTTCGTGCTCCTTTCGGGCCCCTCCAGAGCCCCAGGGGGCTCGTTTAGGTAACGTTTGGGTATCTTTTCGAACCACCCTCGCCACCCCCCCCCATTTATGACCCCCCATTACGCGGCGCCCAACATGAGGGCCTCCAGGGCCCGACGCCCGGGCGAGCACGCCCGCCGCCCTCTCTTCCTGGGGCCGGTGGCGGCGGAGGCGGGCCCCCGTGCGCCGCCCCCCAGCCCCGCCTCCTGGCCCGACGGCGCTCGCTCCCGCGGGCGCTCTTCGATAGGAAGCGGTGCCTTCCCGCTCCTCCCCGTGCACCCCCAAGGCCCGAAGCGGTGACAAAAACGTCTGGAGGAGGAGGAGGAGGAGGAGGAGGAGGAGGAGGAGGAGGAGGAGGGGTCTCCCGGGCCCGGCGCTGGGCGAGGACGCCCGTCGTGGTGTGTGTGTGTGTCCGCAAGGCGCCCAGGTCCCGAGAATGGCAGCCCTGCCGCCTGAGACTGCCGACACCATCCTCTGTCCAGGGCTCAAGCACGTCCCCTCTCTCCAGGATTTGTGCCAAATTCCCCGGGAGATCTGTGGATCTGTACCGAGCTGTCCCTGGATTTGCCTCGATGTGCACGGATCTGCCTGGATTTACGGTGAGGGCATGAGAGAAGGAACCCCTGGGCTGAGGAGTCCAGGCTTGAAACCTGGCGCAACGCCACCGGAGGCTTGGCCATTGAAGCTACCGCCGCCCTAACCAGAGGAGGACCCCCCCTGGGGCCTGAAGCCTCCTAAACACACTCCAACTGGGGTACCCAAAAGGTACCGATACCGCTACTCCCTGGACCTCTCCAGGGCTGCATTCTGACCAGGATTTCGAAGCGAACCCAGCGGTGGCGGCGAGGGCCCCCAAGGAGGCCCCAAGAGGGGAAAGCGGACGAAGGGTAGAGTCATGGGTGCGTTTTCCCTCCTCTGACCCACTCTGGCCTTCTCCGCGCATGCCGGCCCGAGGAAGGCGGTCAAGGGGTTATGTTGGAGGCCTCGTAGGGGACGCACAAAGACATACTGGTACTATATGTTATCCTTGGAAGCTCGCGTCCGACCCGAACACATACTATACCCATTTTGTGATATGATATATCGCTTCCCGAGCAGTGTGGCCAGAGAGCGCCCGCCACGAAACACATACTATATGAATTCTCGGTGCGCGCGTCGCCCTTGGGGGGGAGACGCACACCTAGTATGAGTATGTCGGGGCGACGCCGATCGTAGGCCGTTTCGGAGCGACCTTGGGGGCTTGTGGGGCCGTCCTGGAGCGTCGGAGGGCGACAAGGTAAGACCGCCGAAGGCCCTCCAGAACCCATGGACAAATCGTGGACTGTTGCCTCCAGGGGGGGGGCGCCGTGGGCCGCCTCCCAGAAGCCCCGTGGAGCCCGAGACGCGCCGCCCGCGCAGGCGCGCCGCCGCCGCGCCGGGGGAGGGGCCCCGCGCGGGCCTTGCCGAGGGCCAACGCTCGGTCGGGGGCCGCTGCCCGGGCCCCTCACGGACGGACGGCCCCGGGTGTTTTTGCCCGCGAGGCGTGGAGCACAACCGCGCGAGCCGCAAGCTGCTGACAGCGTACGGCGTGGGGGATAGAGAAAACCAGCGAGCTCAGGAAGAACGTCGCGCTACGCTGGGTGCGTGCACAAGTCCGTGCAAGAATCTCGAAGCATCCTCGAGATCAATCGCCTCGGCAGTGAAAGACGAGATAGGAAAGGTGAAGAATCTGCCCGCCATGCAGACGGATCGGGGTGTGTCCGGTAGAAGGTCGGGAGTTTGCTCGGGAGCTCGCGGGTTTGCTGCACTTGCCTCCCGGGCGCCACCCTCGGGACGCACGAGCGCCGTTCCGTTTTCGCTCGCGGCCATATAACGGGCGTTGGATCGGGGGTGGGGTGGAGGGGAAAGGGGGGGACGGGAGGGGGATATCCTAGCGCCCCCCCCCATAACTGTGGTGCCGGACGCGCTGCGGCAGTGCCGGGGACGCACTGAGGGGGGGGGGGGGGGGGCGTTGCGTCATGGGGGAAGGGGGGCGGGGGAGGGGAGGGGGCATGACGCGCGCCATGGCCCAGAAGGGGGGGGGGAACAAACAAAAAAAACTCCACATGTTGGGGACGCCCGTCCGACCCGAACATGTCCAGCACAACGTATGTTGTGTTTGTCATCCGCTCCTCCCATCTATATAAATGTATAGGTACCTAAATATAATTATCTACATATCGTATATATACACGTGTATACATTTGTGTATATAGGCAACGTCTTGTAGTATTGCGGCATGGTCAGAAAAGGGCCCGCCACGGAGCTTGCATTATAAGATCAGAGTGAGGGGGCCAAACGGTCATTCATTGTCCCTGGGTGCGTGGCTGTAGTGAGAATCCGTGATGCAGATTATGTTTGTTGCGTTGGTGATTCTGTTGGTGGTGTTGGCGTTGTTACTGTTGTTGCTGTTGATGCTGCTGTTGCTGTTGTTGTTGTTGTTGTTCGTGGTGTTGTTGATGGTGTTTGTTTTGTTGTTGTTGGCGTTGTGATTGTGATTGTTATTGGCATTGTTAATGTCGTTGTTGGTGTTGTTCTCGCTGCTGCTGCTGGTGTTGTTGTTGCTGATGCTGTTGTTGTTGCTCTTGTTGTTGTTGGTGTTGTTCTTGTGGTTGTGGTTGCGGTTGTGGTTGTGGTTGTGGTTGTTGGTGCTGTTGTTGCTGTTGACCTCTCACTTCTGATCAATAATTATTGTTGATCCCCCCCGTCCGGCACACATTGTTTTTTCGATTGAAGTGCCCTTCCTGGGGCTCGCACCCTTTTTATATTAAAAAAGGACCGTATTGAGGGTCAAACTGCGTTGTTGGCCCACGGTTTATAACAACAGCGGCTCCCGCCTGATATTTCCTCACAATGAATTCAAGAATCGCGCTCTCGCTTGGGACTTCCTTGCAATGTACCACCGGATCGCGGCTCCCGCTACAATGTATTCCTCCTCCTCCTCCTCCTCCTCCTCCTCCTCCTCCTCCTCCTCCTCCTCCTCCTCCTCTCGTCGTGATCGTCGTCGTCGTGGTGAGCCCGCTGTCTGTCCATCTTGGGGTCGGGTTGCCGCGGGTCGGCGTATGCATCGCCAGCGCTGCCACTGGCCAGGCCGACGGTCCGCCGCTTGCCGGGGCCCGTATTGCCGGCCTTTGAGACGCACGTGTTCCACTGGCCCAGGTTCTCTGCAGGCTTCGAATGAAGGCCTCCCTCGACGAGGCCCCTGGGGCGTTCCCGCAGGTTTTCGGAGCCTCTGGAACTGCTCGGTGGTCATCGGGGCCATTACGAGGCCCCCCAGGGGTCATAGGAGGCTTTCGGATGCCTTCCAATACCCCCGCGCCTTGTTTCCGCACCAGTCTCCGCTCGCATTCACCTGCCCCCACTTTTCAACGTTCTTTCCCAGCCGTCTCTACTTTTTCCCTTTATCATAATTTTCATGTCGTTCGTACTCCATTGTGCTACTCCTCAGTTCTTAGCATTCCGCCCACTCCTCCCCAGGCAACCCCATCCCACCCCAACAATCTCCACTTCTCCTAAATTATTCCAGTCCCTCCTCCAGATTTTCTCCGCGCGCGCCCCGCTCCTCCGCACTCCTCCCGGCTCCTCTTCTCCACTCCTTGCCGCTCCTCCTCCTGAAACCCTCTTGTCCACTCCATCCCAATCCACTCCACATTCCCGCGTTCCTCTCGACGCGGTTGCAATTCTCATAAGCCTCCCGCCCCGCTCTCCCAACATCCCGCTTCTTTTCAGGGTTCCACGACATTTGTTTCTGACACCAGTTCGCAACTGTACGCCGCCCCGCGGGGGCATCCACGATATGTTCTTTCAAGGGGGTGGTACGTGGCGCTGTTTATGGCGCGACCCATGGCGAAACTTATTGTTAACCTGCGTTGGAGTGGCTGGCGCAAGCCATGGCGCAAGCTGAATCGCCATGCGCAGCTTAAATCATCGTCCTCCCTCCTTCTTGCCCCTCCCCTCCCTTCCTCCGATCCCTTCGTCCTCACTCCCCCGTTATCCGTTACCCTTCGTTTCCAAGGGCTTCACCAACCACGCGTGGCAGGGAATGAATACACCCCCCAAAAGGGGGTACGATCGAAGACGAAGAGGGCGGGTATCAAGGGTTCGGGATTTGCATATTGAGTGGCACGCGAGCAGATAAAAGCGAACAGTCTTAAAATGATTGTTGAACTCTCACGTCTGCAACATCATTATTGTTGATCCCCCCGTCCGGTGCACATTGTTTTTCTATTGAAGTGCCCTTCCCGGGGCTCGGACCCTGTTTTTTTTTTTACCAGGGAAAATCTTGAAGGTCAAAGTGTGTTGTTGGCCCCCGGTTTACAACAACAACAACAACAATCACTTTACCCGAACGCTCAGTGTTCTCACCAGTGCCAGGGTTTTCATGCGACGCCAGCCAATACCCCCACTTTGTGGGGGGGCAGTGCAAGCTCTACCAAATATCCACACGACTCTTCGCCACCACCCACACCCAGCTTCCCGCCCTATGACGTTCGGACACTTCACTTCGTGGCCTGCGGACGACCGTGGCTACTACACTGGCGCGGTGCTAAAATCCCTAAGACACCCAATGGTTTTTGAACATTTCGGCGTGCGCGCGCGAAGAAAAAACGAATGTGTCCCGCATGGTATTATTTGACAGGGATGATGGCCCTGGCAGGTGCGCAACCGTTGTCGCAGAAGTTCGAAAAAGTTGCTCGCAAAAGCCCGTTTGACAGAAATGTTTAAAAAGTGTTGGGTTTCCTACGAATCCGCAAGAGCGCGCGGGATGAGATTTTGACATTTTTTTGTTGAAAAACCATTGGTTTTTTGATGTTTTTATGTTAAAATCGCTGCGAACACTAAGGTTTTGGAAGGATTTCGTCTTGCGCGCGCGAATGTCCACTTTACCTTATTTTTTGCAAGGGATTCTTGAAATTTGATTATATTAGAACAAGAAATGTCATTTTCTATTGTTTTTTGCAAGGGAAAGCGGATTACAACAAAACAACCGGATCCTGTACACACCCTCTTTTCTGAGGCTTCCTCACGAAAGTGATGAAAATGTAGCTGCGGCCTAGGCGGCGCAGGGGGGGCGCGCACCAGGGGGCCCAACAATAATTATTCTTTAGAATAAATAATGTTCAACAACAACAACAATTACTAGCACGTGGGGACACTCCGTTCTCACCAGTGCCAGGGTTTTCATAGGAGGCGGGCAATACCCCCACTTTGTGGGGGGGCCGGTTCAAGCTCTACCAAATTTCCAAACGACTCTTCGCCACCACCCACACCCAGCTTCCCGCCCTATGACGTTCGGACACTTCACTTCGTGGCATGCGGACGACCGTGGCTACTATTCAGGGCCCCGCGGCCGACGACGACGGCGTGCGCGCGCGAAGAAAAAACGAATGTGTCCCGCATGGTATTATTTGACAGGGATGATGGCCCTGGCAGGTGCGCAACCGTTGTTGCAGAAGTTCGAAAAAGTTGCTCGCAAAAGCCCGTTTGACAGAAATGTTTAAAAAATGTTGGGTTTCCTACGAATCCGCAAGAGCGCGCGGGATGAAATTTTGACATTTTTTTTTTTGAAAAACCATTGGTTTTTTGATGTTTTTATGTTAAAATCGCTACGAAAACTAAGGTTTTGGAAGGATTTCGTCTTGCGCGCGCGAATGTCCACTTTACCTTATTTTTTGCAATGGATTCTTGAAATGTGGTTATGTTAGAACAAGAAATGTCATGTTATATTGTTTTTTGCAAGGGAAAGCGGGGGGGAACAAAACAACCGGATCTGGATCACATCGTTTTGTCAAGGGCTTCCTCACGAAAATGATGAAAATGTGGCTGCGGCCTAGGCGCGGCGGGGGGGGCGTGCACCAGGGGTCCCAACAATAATTATTCTTTAGAAGTAATAATGTTCAACAACAACAACAACGGCGCCCGCCTGATGCTTCCTCACAATTTATTGAAGAATCGGGCTCTCGGTTGGGACTTCGGTGCAATTTACCACCGGATCGCGGTTCCTGCTTGATACTTCCTCACAATCTATTCAAGAATCGCGCTCTCGCTCGGGACCTCCTCGCAACTTACCACCGAATCGCGGCTCCCGCATGACATTTCTTTACAATTTATTCAGATGCCGCTCCTCGACACTCAGGAATCGCGCTCCCGCTACATATTGCCTGGCGGTTCAAGCAGAATTTACGTTTCAACGACACGCCCGCTCGACCCGCCCATCTGGGCCTGCCCGCCCGACCAGCCCGTTAGGGACTGCAGTCGCCGCTCGCTGCCCTTCGCCCGCCTTCGATGCCCCTCGCTGCCCGTACTGGTTCCGCGGTCGCCTTCGCTCGCTGCCCTTCGTGGCCCCGTTGCTGCTTTTCGTGACAAAGAATGAATATACCCCCCAAAAGGGGGTACGATCGAAGACGAGGAGGGCGGGTATCCAGGGTTTGGGATATGCATATTGAATGACACGCGAGCAGATAAGAGCGAACCGTCTTAAACTGGCTCTTGAACTCTCACTCTTGAAGAAATAATTATTTTTGATCCCCCCCACCGGCGCACATTGATTTTTTCAATTGAAGTGCCCCCCCGAGGCTCGCACCTTGTTTTTTGTCAAAGAAAATCTTCCTGCTCAAACTGGCCTCCTGGCCCCCGGGTTACAGCAACAACGGCTCCCGCCCGAGACTTCCTCACAATTTAGCCAGGACCCCCGCTCCCGCCAGAGACTTCCTCACATTTTATTCAAGAATCGCGCTCTTGTTTGGGACTTCCTCACAATTTATTCACGAATCGCTCCTCCTGCGCTCTGGAGTCGCGCTCTCGCTGGAGACTCGCTTGCAAGCTACTGAAGAATAGCGCCCTTGCGTTGGAATTTCAGCGCCGCGCTCCCGACACCCAGGCACCCAGGAGTCGCGCTCATGCTTAGGACTCCTTTTACAGATTACCTAGGAATCGGGATCTCGCTGCCCTTCGTGGCCCCGTTGCAGCCCTTCGTGGCCCCCTCGCTTTGTGTCGTGGCCCCGTTGCAGCCCTTCGTGGCCCCCTCGCTTTGTTTCGTGGCCCCGTTGCAGCCCCTCGTGGCCTCCTCGTTGCCCATCGTGGCCCTTTTGCAACCCTTCGTGGCCCCCTCGCTTTGTTTCGTGGCCCCGTTGCAGCCCTTCGTGGCCCCCTCGCTGCCCTTCGTGGCCCCGTTGCAGCCCTTCGTGGCCCCGTTGCAACCATTCGTGGCCCCCTCGTTGCCCTTCGTGGCCCTGTTGCAGCCCTTCGTGGTCCCCTCGCTTTGCTTCGTGGCCCCATATATGTATGCCCTTCGTGGCCCCCGCTCGTTCGCGCCCGTGGTGGCCCCATATGCATGCCCTTCGTGGCCCCGCTGTCGCCCTTCGTGGCCCCCTCGCTGCCCTTCGTGTCCCCGTTGCTGCCCACAGTGGCCCCGTCCTTACCCTCCGCGGCCCAACATACGTATGCCCTTCGTGGCCCCCGCTCGTTCGCGCCCGTTGTGGCCCCATGTGCATGCCCTTCGTGGCCCCGCTGTCGCCGTTTGTGGCCCCCTCATTGTCCTACGTGGCCCAGGTGCTACCCTCAGTGGCCCCATCGTTGCCTTCTGTGGCCCCGCATTATCTGCCCTTCGTGGCCCACGCTCGTTCGCGCTCTTCGTGGCCCCATACGCATTCCCTTCGTGTCCCCGCTGTCGCCCTTCGTGGCCTACTTCGTGTCCTTCGTGGCTCTGCTGTCGTTCTCTCTCGCTCTCGCTTTCGCTCGTCGTCGTCGTCGCCGTCGCCGTCGTTGCCGTCGTCGTCGACGTCGTCGTCGTCGTCGTCGTGGTCGGTCCCCTGTCCGTCCCTCTTGGGGTCGGGTCGACGGTCCGCGGCCGCCCCGCCGATCAGCGCTGCCGCTGGCCAGGCCGACGGTCCGCGGCCGCCCCGCCGGTTGCCGGGGCCCGGCCTGCAGGGAAGAAAGGTATACCCCCCAAAAAAGGTTCGGTCGAAGACGAAAAGGGCGGGTATCGAGAGTTTGGGAAATACGCGTTATTGGACACTCGAGCATATAAGGGCGAACAGTGTTAAAATGATTGTTGTTGTTGATGTTGATGTTGTTGTTGAACATTATTTCTTCTTAAGAATAATTATTGTTGGGACCCCTGGTGCGCGCCCCCCCCGCCGCGCCTAGGCCGCAGCCTCATTTTCATCATTTTCGTGAGGAAGTCTCAGGCAAAACGATGTGTACCAGATCCGGTTGTTTTGTTGTCCCCCGCTTTCCCTTGCAAAAAATACGCTAAAGTTGACATTTCTTGTTCTAACATAACCAAACTTCAAGAATCCCTTTGAAAAAATAAAGTAAAGTGGACATTCGCGCGCGCAAGACGAAATCCTTCCAAAACCTTAGTTTTCGTAGCGATTTTAACATAAAAACATCAAAAAACCAATGGTTCTTCAAAAAAAATGTCAAAATTTCATCCCGCGCGCTCTTGCGGATTCGTAGGAAACCCAACACTTTTTTTATCATTTCTGTCAAACGGGCTTTTGCGAGCAACTTTTTCGAACTTCTGCAACAACGGTTGCGCACCTGCCAGGGCCATCATCCCTGTCAAATAATACCATGCGGGACACATTCGTTTTTTCTTCGCGCGCGCACGCCGTCGTCGTCGGCCGCGGGGCCCTGAATAGTAGCCACGGTCGTCCGCATGCCACGAAGTGAAGTGTCCGAACGTCATAGGGCGGGAAGCTGGGTGTGGGTGGTGGCGAAGAGTCGTTTGGAAATTTGGTAGAGCTTGAACCGGCCCCCCCACAAAGTGGGGGTATTGCCCGCCTCCTATGAAAACCCTGGCACTGGTGAGAACGGTGTGTCCCCACGTGCTAGTAATTGTTGTTGTTGTTGTTGTTGTTGGTGTTGTTGTTGTTGCTGCTGTTGTTGTTGTTGAATTCTCATTTCTGAAGAATAATTATTGTTGATCCCCCACCCACCGGTGCGTACTATTTTTCCTAATCAAAATGTGCCCCTCGACGCTCGCACCTTGTTTTTTGACAGGGAGAGTCTTCATGCTCAAACTGGACCCCTGGCCCCCGGGTTACAACAACAACGGTTCCCGCCTGAGACTTCCTTACAATTTAGCCAGGACCCCCGTTCCCGCCCGAGACTTCCTCGCATGTTATTCAGGAGTCGCGCTCCCGCTTGGGACTTCCTTACAATTTATTCAGGAATCGCTCTCCCGGCGCTCTGGAGTCGCGCTCTCGCTGGAGACTTGCGTGCAACTTGTGCGTTGGAATTCCCTGCAATTTGCCCAAGCGCCGCGCTCCCGACACACAGGCACCCAGGAGTCGCGCCCGTTGTGGCCCCATGTGCATGCCCTTCGTGGCCCCGCTGTCGCCATTTGTGTCCCCCTCACCGTCCTACGTGGCCCAGTTGCTGCCCTCAGTGGCCCCATAGTTGCCTTCTATGGCCCCGCATTATCTGCACGTCGTGCCTCCCGCTCGTTCGCGCTCTTCGTGGCCCCATACGCATTCCCTTCGTGTCCCCGCTGTCGCCCTTCGTGGCCTACTTCGTGCCCTTCGTGGCCCTGCTGTCGTGCTCTCTCGCTCTCGCTTTCGCTCGTCGTTGCCGTCGTCGTCGTCGTCGCCGTCGTCTTCGACGTCGTCGTCGTCGTCGTCATCGTGGTCGGTCCCCTGTCCGTCCCTCTTGGGGTCGGGTCGACGGTCCGCGGCGATCAGCGCTGCCGCTGGCCAGGCCGACGGTCCGCGGCCGCCCCGCCGCTTGCCGGGGCCCGGCCTGCAGGGAAGAAAGGTATACCCCCCCAAAAGGGGTTCGATCGAAGACGAAGAGGGCGGGTATCGAGGGTTTGGGAAATACGCGTTATTGGACACTCGAGCATATAAGGGCGAACAGTCTTAAAAGTATTGTTGTTGTTGTTGTTGGTGGTGTTGCTGCTGTTGCTGTTGTTGGTAATGTTGTTGTTGCTGCTGCTGTTGTTGTTGGTGTTGTTGTTGGTGTTGGTGTTGTTGCTGTTGCTGTTGCTGCTGCTGTTGTTGTTGTTGCTGTTGTTGTTGCTGGTGCTGTTGCTGTTGCCGTTGTTGTTGTTGTTGGTGTTGTTGTTGTTGTTGGTTGTTGTCGCCGTCCCCCCCCGCGACCCACCCGCGACCAACCCCGCGACCCACCCGCGACACAACCCACGACCCACCCCGCGACCCACCCGCGACACAACCCGCGACTAACCCGCGACCCACCCCGCGACCCACCCCGCGACCCACCCGCGACCCACCCGCGGCTCACCCCGCGACCCACCAGCGACCCACCCCGCGACCCATCCGCGATCCACCCGCGACCAACCCGCGACCCAACCTGCGACCCAACCGCGACCCACCCCACGACCCACCCGCGACCCACCCGCGACCCACCCGCGACCGATCCACATTGGTTTGAAGAAAAAATCGGCGCCTGCGGCGGGCTCGTTGCATAATCTGTGAAACTTTGGCGCCTGCGGCGGGCTTCTCCAGAGTCTCGCAGACTGCCGACGTCCCCACCGCCCCCTCACTCTTATCCGCATCTGCGGGGTGCTACGTATTGGAGCGTGCGCGTCGCCATTGCGCGGCCGACGCGCATCCACGACAAGTATGCTTGGGTGGTGCCGAATCCTGACCAGTCTTTCGAGCAGGGTCTCGTTCTGTCCTCGTTCCGCCCCTGCCGCAGAACGAGACCATGACGAGCACGGTCGACCGAGATCGCCAAGCACCGTTGAGCTCGAGCCCGCTTCCGAGCCGCCTGGGTCTCAGCCGTGGCCGCGGGGGAGGCCCCCGGACGGGAGGGCGAAAACCCACCCCCACCCCCTGTCCCGACCCCACCCCCGAGCCGGTGATCCAGAGGATCGGGACTGGGCGTGGAGGGGGGGGGGGGGTCGGGGGCCAAGGACCCCGAAAACACCCCCTCCCTCAGTCTCGACCCCCTGGATCGCCGCTCCGGGGGGTGGGAGTCGGGACTGTGGGTGGATGTGGGTTTTCGCCTTCTGGCCCGAACTGGGCCACAAGAGCCCACAAGCTGCATCCCCAGACAACCGAGACTAGAACTTGTCCACCGCCCCCTTCCCTGCAGGGGTAGCTGTTCATCCCTGGGCCAGTTTCTTCGCGGCCGGCTTCTCGCCTCGGACCCCTCTTGGAGGAGCCATGGGGCCCGAACACGAGGCTGCGAGGCCGAAGTCGAGGAGAAACGCCCGGGTCGACAGAGAAAAACCTATCGTGGGGAGGTCTGGGCCTCAAGACGTCGCCGCCGCCGCGCCGGGGCAGCGCGAAGCGGTCTAGAAGCCAACCTTGCCGCCGCGGCAGCGCTCGCGGCGGGGGCGGGGGCGCCGTCGCGTGCCCACCTCACCTGGGCGCCAGGGGGGGGGGCGCGGCGCACGCTGCCGCAGGCGGAGGAGGGAAGCATGGCTCTGCTTCTGCTGGTGCTTGACCACTCACTCCTCCGTCCGCGTGACCACCATAGCCATTCCATTCCATTCCATTCCATGTCACCCCATTCCATTCCATTCCATTCCATTCCTCTCCCCATACACCCCTGCCCTCTTTTTTTGCGTTAGCAGAACTCTGAGCGATGGGAGTCGTAGCGTACATACATGCATACATACATACATACATACATACATACATACATGCATACATACATACATACATACAGACATGCATAACTACATACATACATACATACATACATACATACATACATACATACATACATGCATGCATGCATGCATACATACATATATACATACATACATACATACATACATACATACATACATACATACATACATACATACATACATACATACGCACACATCTATACGTACATACATACATACATGTATGCATACCTACCTACCTCCCTACATACATACATACATATGTATACATACATACATCCATCCATACATACATACATACATAATTACATACATACATACATACATACATATATATATATATATATACATACATACATACATACATACATACGTACGTACATAAACATGCATACATATATACATGCATGCATGCATGCATACATACGTACATGCATGCATGCATGCATGCATACATACATACATACATGCATACATACGCACATACATACATACAGACAGGCATACAGACAGACATGTAGATGTGTGTATGCATGCATGCATGGATGGATATGGATTGATGGATGAATGTGTATATGGATGTATCTAGGTATGTCTGTATGCTTGTATGTACGTATGTATGTGAATGTATGTGTGTGTGTGTCTGTACAGAGGGGGGAAATGTGATGCCTAGGACCGAACGGACTGGCGACCAACCCGCGGGTGCGGAGAGACCGCGCGACGCGGATCAAGTCAAGACTGATCGCGGAATTTGCCCAGGTGGATCTACACACCAAGAGCAAGTCAGGCAGACATTCAAAGCTAGAACACAGACGCCCGCGGAAGCTCCAGTGAAACGTTGAAGCTCGTCAGTGAGACCAACTGGTGATTTCTGATCGCAGCGGTGGTGGTGGTAATGAGGATGACGGCGCTGGCAATCATGACGCAGACACTGGGTATGACAACAACAAAACGCGTCTGGACGAGTGCAGCATCGCCGAAATAGGCTGGGCTGCATCATGGCGAATCTTATACTGCTGGTCCAGCACCTTGATGGCGTCCTGAAGGGATGGTTCTGTGTTTCACTCATCTGCCTGAACACGGTGCTTTGCTCTGTACACCCACCCGATACACGTCCTGCCAGACCAGCGCCGCTGCAAAGGCGCCCTCGCCAGAAGAAGCGACAACCAGCAGCAACAGCACCAGCCAGTGCGCGGCTTCGCAGACAGCCGCAGCGGCTGCGAAGCTGGCAGCTCCGAGAGTGGACTCATCCCTGCCCACCCCTGCTCCGCATGATCCTGCTTCAACTGCTCTTTCATCCTTCGCTCTGTGGACAATGTCGGCTTCCTACCTCGTCTGCGGCCGCGCTGCGTCGATGACGAGGACAATGTGCGCTCGAAAGCGCTGTGCCCCTCCGAAGTGGAAGAAGGGTGACAATGCATAATGGAGGCGTCGATGATCCGATGAACCCACCGATGCCAAACCTTCTATTACTCACATTCCGACTCCCCGTCAACCGCATACAGAAAGCAATGTCACAATTGACCAGGGGACGACAGTGAGAAGTTGAGCGACTGCCGAGGCAACTACGCAGTGCTCTGCGATTCGGACTGGACCTGGTCACCCAGCGGCACGATGGCAATGCCGGCGGGTGGGAGGTCCCGACCTGCCAGTAAATGACCGCCACCGTGTCCCCGAGAACAAAAACTATGCGTCTGAGAATGCACGTCGTTCATTTCCAATCGTGTTCATTTCTGATCGTGCTCGTTTCTAATTGTTCCAGGCCCCCCAGTGGCCAGGAGGAGGCCCAGGACAGAAGAATTAGAAATGAAAGGATCCTGGCCCCCAACAAAAATCAAGGATTTTTCAAAGAATTGGAGATGAAAAACGTGTACAATGCGGGCGCGGCCGCAAGAAACCCTCGCAAGAAACCCAACCCTGAGAACCCACGCGCGAGGTGCACCGGAGGGGAAACCTGGAGCACCCTGAATGCAGTAGCTCCTTCAACGGCCGCGGGAAGTCGCCGCGCAGCGCGAGGAGCGAAGAAACCGAGGATACCCTGACGAAAAGCATATGGTTTCTTGATGCGCGCCCCCACTGTACACCTGTCTGGCCGGGCGCCCGCAGTCTTTGCGCTGGCGAGCTCCCCAACAAGCGAAGCCCGTGTGGAGCAGCGGCCCCCCCCCTGAGGCTGGCGCTCCAGCGGGCCCCAGCAGCTCCAGCACTGCCAAAATGCGCCCCAGGACCACCTCACCAGGATTGTGGATGCCACGACAATGGACACCCTAACAGTCCTATCATTGAATTTAAAATGTGTTTGAATTGTCAGAACATGTTCCAAACATGTTCTAACACATGTGTTTACATGTTTAAAACATGCTTAACACATGTTTCAGTCATCTGGGAATTATTTGGCAACATGCTTCCTCTCCATTGATCGTCCTCCACAACATTAGGACTACAAGATCCTCCCAAGGCGAGCCCAAGTCAGCAGACCCCCAAGAACACATGGAAGGATCACGTGCTCTGAAGGTGCAAATGCGGCGTGCCAACCAGACTGCAGCCTGAACCGACATCGTGAACGCTTGCGAGTCCCGAGTGTGGCCCCGAGGGGCCGAGGGTAGAGGAACAACAAGGGCTTGTTCCTCTAATGGGTAGAGGAACAGAAAGTGGCATGAAAGTATGAAGGGGCCATGAGACACACAAATGAATACACACAAATAAAAGGATTTCCCATATTCTCCCATATTTTCTGGGTTTTTGTCTTCCCCCCCACTTCCCATATTTTCCCATATTTTCTCTGGAATCGACGATTAATTGTGTCTGTGTGTTTTTCCCCTCCTGAAAAAAAATCTGTCAACGGTCCGCGCGGATTTCTTGGCTCGGTGATAGACCCCCCTCCCCGGGCGCGCGGGCAGCGCCAGGGGCGGTGCGGGGGGCGCTCGCCAGGGGGCCCCAGCGCCGCTCCAAGAAATCCGCGCGGCCCCCCGGAAGTGCATGCGCAAGTCGGGCCTGTCCCCCTACAGGGGGTTTCTCGACGAAACATAAAAGATATTCCAGAAATGCTCAAGAACTGGTCCCCGGACTATGTTTTGACTATTTTTGACGATTCCCCCTGTAGGGGGACATGCCCGACTTAAGTGTGTGCCTATGTCACTTTTGATCCCTCGGCAGGGAAGCCCCCGGAGCGGCACAAAATGCGGCCCCGTCAAACCCAAAGACTGCCGTGCAGCGTCAGGGGCAGCGCTGCGCGGCAGCCCTGCGGCGCGAGCTTCGGCGCGGCCTCGAGGTGGGTGGTTCTACTGAGACTGTTCCGGAAAGATGGGTACAGTTAGGGCGTTGAGCCAAGGAGCCCTAAAGAAGGAACGGGGCCCCCTTTCTCCCATAAGTTACACTCAGATTTCTCAGGGAGAACCTCAGGAAAACTCACGGAGCACTGTAAAACAACTAAGGAACACGGAGTCCCTCCCAAACGAAAAGGGTTCCTTTCGGCTACACGCAAGAGTGACCCTGGGTACAAGTGACCTTTGGTGCACAGCTTTTTGGGGACCGCGGGAGGGCCAAGCACAAGAGCGCAAGACGCTACTATCGCATCGCATTCGGCGATCGGAGGACCCCATTGGGCCAGCACCAAAGGTCACTCCGGCGAAAGGTCACTCTTACGTCTAGTCGATCCTTCTTCAGCACAAGCAAAGCTCGGTACACGCCAGTCGGAAGAAGTGGGCAGAAACATGAAGTAGGAAGGCGGATAAAGTAGATTGGGTTCAGGCCCTCCCACAGAATAACAACAGATAACAAAATCAGATCGATTCTTGAAGTGGGAAGGCGCTTGAAGTAGATTGGGATCTGGGGTTCCAAAAATACCTACTTTCAACGACTGGCGTGTAGGTTCACTGCACCTATTAGGGCCTCTAGAAGATCCCAGGTCGGCCAAAGGACTTCCCAAGACAGCCCCAGACCGCCCAGATAAGACTCCGAGACATGCCCGGAACCTGTCCGGACGACACCCTCCAAGATGTGCCTAACCTCCTTGGCAGAAAGCAATAGAAAAGCCGCTCCCAAGATGCCAAATGAAAATCCGACCCACCAATATGACAGTCAATTCCAATGTCAAGCGACCCTAAGGCAAGTTCGACACGCCATGCGAAACAGCCCAGACTGCTTCAAAACCATCAACACACCCTACTTTATGCAACCAGATGATGCAGCCAAAAGGTGTCAACGTTTACTTACCGCCGCGGGATATGGGTGAAACCCAGAGGAAATAGGCTGGGAGTTCCTCAAACCACACTTCAGTATCCTCTTCTACATGTTCCTCATCCCTCGCCCCCTCCTCCTCCTCCTCCACCTCCTCCTCCTCATCCTCCTCCTCATCCTCCTCCTAATCGTCATTATCGTCATCATCATCAGCAGCAGCAGCATGATCATCACCACCACCATCACCATCATCATCATCATCATCAGCAGCAGCAGCATCTTCCTCCTCCCTTCTCATCCTCCTGCTTTCTCATCCTTCTCCTTGCATCCCTGGTATACTTATCCTCCTGCATCCACTTTCCGACCGCCGTGGCAGGCTCTGCAGCGGACCACAACAAGCCCCTGAGCCGTTCCAAAGTGCCCACAGACATTCAATTAGGCCTACTACGGGCCCCACCTTCCGAATTCGATTGTGCAACTTCTGTTCAACCATGCGGGACATGGCTGGCAACCCCACTTCTTCCGTTAGGATCCTCAGCTGACTGCTTGTTGTCGTAGAATACCAGCGCAGCGCGAAGGCCGCCCGCGTTGGGCTTCAACAGCACGACCTTCGCCACCTGAAACCGGCAGCGGGAGAGACCGACCAAGGGACAGCAAGAAGTCCCTCCGTCACCCCCCACCCCCCCTCCATCCCCTTCCCCTCCTCTACCTCCGAACCCCTATTCCTGCACAGCGAGGTCGCGGTCACGACACGCAACCTCCGGGAAATGCGAAGAGCCCTGATGTCATGCTATTTGATCGAACCCGTGGTCGATCTGTGTCGCACCGAACTCGGGTCGCGCAAGGTCATTCAGTCGGCCCTTTTTTTTATATATATATATATATATATATATATAGATATATTAAAACCAAAAACGAGACGTACCCAAGTCTTTCTCCCCGCAAGGCGACCACTTCAATGAGAGCTCCGTGCAGGAGTGACACATTGCGAGATATGCTGCACTCTGAGATTCTTCGCCTAACATTGTCGGGCCACGCACGTCGCGCACCTGCGCAGGAGTGGGCCACTGAGGACAGCGCCGTGCGCTACGTGACCTTCGGGCGCTCCGCGCCTGGTGATGCATCAGCGCCGCGCGTAAACTGACGCGACGGCGCCACGCGCCACGTGGGCACACGCCACGAGGGCGCCCTGGGATGTCGTTGTGTGTGCGTCGCTGATGTCCACTCTGGTCATCCACACCTACGGTCCCTGCGAAGAGGGAGGCGGCAGATGGCCGGTTGTGCGAGCAGCTCGCCTGTGAGGGCCCCGTACACGTCGTTCATTTCTGATCGTGTCCATTTCTAATTGTGCTCATTTCTGATTCCTGGCCCCATAGTGGCCAGGAAGAGGCCCAGGATAGAACAACTTAGAAATGAGAGGAGCGGATCAAAGAACCCTCGAAGAATCAAGAATGAAGAGTGCGCACATCTGCTCAAGGCGCGCGCAGGCTCCTCCAGAGCTGAAACCCCTGGCCCGCGGCGCGTGGCCTCCCGTGTGGTCGCCCCTCCGGATCTCGCGTCCGTGGCCCGCGGCCCGCGGCCTCCCGCGCGGCCTGCCCGCCGGTCTCCGGCACACACGGCCCCCCGCGCTCTCCAAGGCTGCCCTCCCGCGCGGTGCCCCGCACGGTCTCGCGCGCGGTCTCGCGCGCGGTCGCCCGCGTGGCCTCGGAGAAATCTGGTCTCTGCTCTGGTCCCCCGCGTGGTCTGCAGCAGGGCGCCTCCCGCGTGGTATCCTGCACGCTCTCGCGTCTGGCCTCCCGCACGGCCTCCTCCTCCTCCTCCTCCTCCTCCTCCTCCTCCTCCTCCTCCTCCTCCTCCTCCCTCCTCCTTCCTCCTCCTTCCTCCTCCTCCTCCTCCTCCTCCTCCCTCCTCCTCCCTCCTCCCGCCTCCTCCTCCTCGTGGAAGAATGCCAGGGGCTGCCTGGCAGGGTGCCTCTTTTTAATCTAAGAAGGGGCCATCCCCCCCACCCCTTTACCAGCAGACAGTTGCATGCGTCGTCCTTCCTTCCCGAGGCCACCTCCCTCGTGCCCGCTCAAGAATGGTGCAATTCCCGCCTGGCAGCTATCCCTGTTCCATGCGGGCCCGCTCGAGGCTGGTTCACTTCCCGTTTAGGCGCAAGTGCCTGAACCCCCATTACATGCGCGCCCGCTCGAGGAGTGTGCACTTCCCTCTTGGTAGACCCCTCATCCCACGCGCACACGCTCGAGGATCGTACACTTCCCGCATTCCCAGGCGCTGCTCCCAAGCGCTCCAGGGCCTCCCAAGCCACGATCCCATGTTAGAAAAAACTATGACTATCCCAGTGCGACCCTACCTAGGAGTTGGAGCCTCTAGGAAAGCAACATCAGTAGGAGCGGTACACGAGTTGCTTGTGCTTTGCTTTGCTGTTGCATTACCGTTGCGTTGCCTTTGCTTTGCTGATATGGTATGTTCTGCTATGCTATGCTGCGCTATGCTATGCTATGTGATGCTATGCTATGATTGGCTATGCTGCGCTATGCTGCGCTGTGCTGCGCTGTGCTGCGCTATGCTATGCTGTGCTATGCTATGCTAGGGTACGCTCGGCTGCGCTGTGTTATGCTAGGGTATGCTATGCTATGCGATGCTGCGCTATGTTATGCTATGCTATGATATGCTCAGCTATGCTATGCTATGATATGCTGCGCTATGTTATGGTATGCTAGGCTATGCTATGATATGGTATGCTGTGCTATGATATGATATGACATGATGTGCTATGATATGATATGATATGATCCGCTATGATGTGCTATGATGTACTATGCTATGGCATGCTATGTTATGATATAATATGATATGCTGCGCTATGCTATGATATGATATGATATGATATGCTAAGCTGCGCTATGCTATGCTGCGCTATGCTATGGTATGGTATGATCTGATATGTTATGCTATGTTATGCTGTGCTATGCTAAGCAATGCTATGCTATGCTGTGCTATGCTGCGCTATGCTATGATATGATATGCTATGCTATGTTACGCTATGCTATGCTGCGCTATGATATGTTATGCTTGGCTCTGCTCTGCTATGCTATGTTGTGCTAATGCTGCGCTGCATTATGCTGCGCTAAGCTAAGCTAAGCTGAGGTAAGCTAAGCTATGCTAGGCTAAGCTAAGCTAAGCCCAGCTAAGCTAAGCTGAGCTAAGCTAAGCCCAGCTAACCTAAGCTAAGTTACGCTAAGCTAAGCTAAGCTAAGATGAGATACGCTAAGCTAAGCTAAGCTAAGCTAAGTTAAGCTGGGTGAACCCAGAGGGGCGCAACTGGGGGAACCGCGGGGCGGATACCGGGGGAACCGCCCGGGGCGGTTTACACTGCCCGGCCCTTTAAGAATACACAGTAAGAACCCTTCTAGGCAGAGCCTAGGTAGGGAACTATGCGTCCCGAGTTTCCAAGACGGCCTGTGCAGGCAATCAAAGACACCAACATGACACACAATGTTTATAAGACGACCATCGATGGCCCCAAGGCGGCCGAATATGGATTCAAGATGGCCCAAAGTGCCTCCAAGAGGGCCCAAAAGGGCCACGAGACGACCTCCCACAAGGTCCGAAGAGGCCAAAACCATTGATTTCCCGTGAGCTGTGGAGTGAGTTACAAGTGCGTTCTCGCCTTTTCGAGCTGCCGTCAGCTCAAGACGACCAAAGAGGACTCCACGATGGCCCATGAGGTATCCAAGACAGCCCCCCAAGACGGCCAAGGAGGGCTTCCCGCGGGACCACAGACGGCCTTGGAAGGACCTTCGACGACCCGAGACGGCCACACGACGGCCAACAGACACCGACCACATGGCCAAGAGGGCTACAAGGCGGCCCAAGAGAGCCCCTAGCCAGCGTAACATCGCCCCGAGAAAGCCCAAGAGGGCCCAAAGAGACCCCCATAAAACTGCCTCGCAGGAGGCAAAGCCAACCACAAGACGGCCTAAGCGAGCCTCGCCATCATCAGCATCATCAGCATCATCATCAGCAGCATCAGCATCAGCATCAGCATCAGCATCAGCATCAGCATCATCAGCATCATCTTCATCATCAGCAACATCATCATCGTAGTAATCTTCATCACCACCGCCGCCGCCACCACCATCATCATCAGCATCACCAGCATCAACATTAGCATCAACATCCTCACCACCACCATCATCAGCATCATCACCACCATCACCAGCATCATCATAATCAGCATCGCCATCATCATCATCATCATCATCATCATCATCATCATCATCATCATCACCAGACTCACTATCATCACCATCAACATCATCACCATCAACAACAGAAATACTAACACCAACATCAAAGCCATCGCCATCAACAGCATACTCAGCAGCAGCATCATCATCATCGTCAACAGCATCAGAATCATCATATGCATCGTCATCACCACCAACACCATGACCTGTATCATCAGCATCACCACCACCACCACCACCATCATCATCAGCAGTATCATCCTCATACTCAGCATCATCATCATCAGCAAACGCATCATCACCATCATCATCGTCACCGTCACCATCATCATCGTCACCGCCATCAGACCCATCAAAATCCTCACCGACATCATCATCATCATCATCATCATCATCATCATCATCACCAAGCATTACCATCACAAGCATCAGCATCATCATCGTCATCATCATCGTCAGCATCATCAACATGATTATCAGCCGCAAGATCATCATCTTGACCGCACGCATCAACAGCATCCTCAGCATCGTCGTCAGTATCACCATCATCGTCGTCGTGATTAGCTTCATCACAATGATCATCAACATCATCATCGTCGCCATCGTCATCATCAGCAGCATAATCGACAGCATCATCAGCATCAGCATCAACGTCGTCGTAGTCGTCGTTGGCATCGTCATCATCATCACCAGCAACAGCATCAGCAGCGTCATCATCATGATCATCGTAATCATCGTCATCACCATCACCTTCGTCATTATCGAATCCATCATTCTCATCATCATCATCAGCAGCAGCATCATCACCGTCACCATCATCATCAGCATTAGCATCAGTAGCATCAGTAGCATCAGCATCACGATCATCAGACCCGTACGAATCATAATCAGCATCAACAATATAATCAGCAGCATCAGCATCGTAATCATTGTCAGTATCATCGACAATAGCTTCAGGATAATCACCATCCATCATCATCAGTAGCGCCACCATCATCATTAGCAGCATTACCATCATCTTGGTCACCACCATCAGCATCATTAGCATCGTCGCCATTATCATCATCGTCGTCATCATCAACATCGTCAACATCATCATCATCATCATCATCATCATCTTCATCATCTTCGTCACCATAATCATCCTCATCATCATAATCATCATAGTCGTCAACATCATCATCATCATCATCATCATCATCATCATCATCATCATCATCATCAACATTGCCAGCATCGTCATCGTCCTTGCCAACATCGTCCTCATCCCCTATCATCCTCACAATCCTCACCGCGGCTCTCCCAGGCCCGGACACCACAAGAAGTGCCAAACCGCGACGGCCTCCCCGTGCACCCTCGAGCGGTCGCCACCCAGAATGCTGGACCGGCAGGAGTGGCGGGGTCTGCCGCGGGCAGCTGGATATCCTTAGGTCGGGCCTGTCTCCCTACAGGGGGAATTTGGAG
This sequence comes from Prorocentrum cordatum, assembly GCA_963575745.1. NCBI lineage: Eukaryota > Dinophyceae > Prorocentrales > Prorocentraceae > Prorocentrum > Prorocentrum cordatum. Next base: position 26,596 of record CAUYUJ010018210.1, read on the forward strand.
GATAAAATAAAAATGCTCAAAAAATGCTCAAACGATGCCCAAAAATCTTCAAAAAATAGTGCCCAGGCTATGTTTTGACTATTTTTGGATATTCCCCCTGCAGAGGGACAGGCCCGACTTAAGGATATCCCGTATGGGCTCACGAAGGCTCTCCTACATGGTCTCCCGTATGGTCTCCCGAATGTGCAGTACAGTAGACCGCTTCGTGAGCGTTTTTTCTTATTTTTATTCCCTACCTAGGCTCTGCCTAGAAGGGTTCTTACTCTGAGGCTTAAAGGGCCGGGCAGTGGAATGCGCCCCGGGCGGTTCCCCCAGGATCCGCCCCGCGGTTCCCCCAGTGACGTTCCCTTAGCTTGGCGTTGCTTATCTCATCTTAGCTTAGCCTAGCTTAACTTAGCTTAGCTTAGCTTAGCTAAGTTTAGCCTAGCCTAGCTTAGCTTAGCTTAGCCTAGCTTGACTTAACTTAGCTTAGCTTAGCTCAGCTTAGCTTAGCGCAGCGCAGCATTAGCATAGCATAACATAGCATAGCATAACATTGCATATCATAGCATATCATAGCATAGCACTGCACATCATAGCATAGCGCAGCATATCATAGCGCAGCATATCATAGCATATCATAGCATAGCATATCATAGCGCAGCATCGCATATCATAGCATAGCTTAGCTTAGCGTAGTCTAGCTTAGTTTAGCTCAGCTTGGCTTAGCTTAGAGCAGCGCAGCATTAGCATATCAGAGCATCGCGTAGCATAGCATAGCATACCATAGCATAGCACTGCATAGCATAGCACAGCACAGCATAGCATAGCATAGTGCAGCATTGCATACTATAGCATAGCATAGCGCATCATAGCATATGATAGCATAGCGCAGCATGGCATCGCATAGCATAGCACAGCATAGC
>CAUYUJ010018210.1:32500-37500 GCA_963575745.1 Prorocentrum cordatum
CGGGGAGGCGCCACTCTACAGTCGGACTCGATTGGACAGGACACGCGAGAGGATACAAGACCCTCGGGGCGGGGAAGTGGCGGAGGGGGAGGGCAACGATGAAGGGGGACAGGGAGGGGTGCAGGGAAGGGAGAGGAAGGGGAGTCGTCATGAGGCCCTCGAAGCAGGACATGCCGCCCGGAGCTCTGGCAGGCGCTCGGCCCACCGAGGGGCCACGGACACGGGGAGCCACGCGGCGAGGGCATCGAATGCAGTCGGACTCGATTGGACAGGACACGCGAGAGGACACAAGACCCTTCCGAGGGCCACATGGCCACAGGAATGCAGGAAATATGGGTTGCGAGACGCAGGACACAAGGGTACTTGATTAGGCAGGGTCGGGTCGGGCCTGTCCTCCTACAGGCGGGTTGTGGAAGAAATAAGAGGAGGAAAAAAGAAACAGCACTCAGCAATTGCCAAGACTGCTCGAAAAAGCGTCCCCAGACTATTTGTGGGCTGCGTTTGGCGATTCCTCCTGTAGAGGGACACGCACGACTGAAACTCTGCTCCACTCGCGCCCCGTTCAGCCAAGAAGCATGGCCCCGGCCAAGGTGGGAACGGCACCCCACAGCGGTGCGGGTTCCCTGCGCCGAGCGGCGGGTGCGACATATAGCGCGCTCTCAGTGCTGAAAGATGTTGAGATCACTGTCCAAAGCAGACCATGCTCCAGGAACATTGACGACATCTGTCCAGCTTCGGTCCCTGGGGTCTCCCAAACAACGCTTGCACATCCAATCAAGATCATCGTCCCACCGCCTGGACGGTCCTCCGATCCGGTACCGCTCCTGTTGCGTCTGCCTGGGCTCCCATTGCAAGTGACAGGTTGAAAAACCATTTGAACATATCCTGCCCTGTCGTAGAAGGTTTGTCGTAAGATGCAGCGCCCCCCCCAACCTGTCGAGGCGAACCTAGATCGAGCTTCAAGCGAGCATCAGCCTCCTGGGCAACAGCTTTTGTGCGCGCCCCGACCCCGAGCGCCTTGCCGGAGACGAGCTCGACGGAGTCGTGAATCTTCGCCTTCAGGCCTGGGGGGAACAAAAAAGCATCGATACCACTACACCCCGGACATCTCCTCGGGTGCGCGCTGGTCCAGATTTCGAAGGGAATCCGGGCGCAGCAACGAGGGCCTCCCATGAGGCCCTGAGAGGCCCACTCGTGGGCATAGGTAGCGGAATCGGTACATCTTCCTCTTCGGAATGCCTGCGTCGCAGACCTTCGGGATGAAATTTGGCGTCCAGCCCTGGATCGGGTGCGGCTTCCAGGCGGGGTGCGCTCCTGCGGGGGCGCCGAACAGCCCCATGACCTCCTTTCGTTCCTGCTCCACGCCGCTCGTGACTAGCGGGGCCGCGTCGGGCTCCGACAGGACGACCTTGATGTTCGGGAGAGCCTCGCCGGCCACGCGCGAGGAGGGGCGCGTCAGGTGTCGCCAAAAGTGCCCCTGGCCCAGAATGCCCTCGGGATTTCCAGGTAGGCCCCCGTGGCCTCCAGAGCACCCCATCGCGAGGCCCAGATGACCCCATGGGGCCCATGGGGCTCCAAAGGGGGGCGAATAGGGGGGATGGGGGAGGGGGAGGGGGAGGGGGGGGAGGAGGAGGAGGAGGAGGAGGAGGAGGAGGAGGAGGAGGAGGAGGAGGAGGAGGAGGAGGAGGAGGAGGAGGAGGAGAGGAGGGAGGAAGAGGAGGAGGAGAAGGAGGAGGCGGAGGAGGAGGAAGAGGAGGAGGAGGAGGAGGAGGAGGAGGAGGCGGAAGAGGAAGAGGAGGAGGAGGAGGAAGGAGGAGGAGGAGGAGGAGGAGGGGAGGAGGAGGAGGAGGAGGAGGAGGAGGAGGGCGAGGGGGAGGAGGAGGGGAGGAGGAGGAGGAGGAGGAGGAGGAGGAGGAGGGGAGGAGGAGGAGGAGGAGGAGAGGCCGGGGGATTGTGGAGTCCCTGTGGGTTTCAGACGATTATTTACGATATTTCACGTTGCTCCTCATCATTATTCTAATATTTCCTCTCTCGCATTCTCTCTCTCTCTCTCTCTCTCAATCTCTCCCACATCCATTCCCATTCCATTCCCATTCACATTCCCAATAGCATTACCATTACCATTCCCATCCCCATCCCCATTCCCATTCACATTACCATTACCATTACCATTACCTTTATCTTTACCTTTACCTTTACCATTACCATTACCATTACCATTACAATGGCCATGACAATTGCCATTGTCATTGCCATTGCCATTGCAATTCCCATTGCCATTGCCTTTACCAGTGCCGTTGCCATTGCCATTGTATTGCCATTGCCAGTCGCCACCCCGCTACCATTACCATTATCGTTACCATTACCATTACCATTACCAGTCCCATTACCATTAGCCACTACCATTACTATTGCCATTACCATTAGCATTACCAACACCATTGCCATTACCAGTACCATTACCATTACCATTACCGCTGCCATCACCATTACAATTCCCATTCCCATCACCATTGCCATTACCATTACCGTTACCAATACCATTACCATTGCCATTATCATTACCACTGCCACTACCATTTCCATTCCCGTTCCAATTACCACTACGATTCCCATTCCCATTCCAATCCCCATTACCATTACCATTACCATGACCATGACCATGACCATTACCATTACCATTGCCATGGCCATTGCTATTGCCATTGCCATTGCCGTTGCCATTCCCATTGTCATTGCGATTGCCATTGCCATTACCATTGCCATCGCCGTTGCCATTGCCATTGCCAATCGCTACCCCGTTACCATTGCCAAAACTATTACCATTACCGTTACCGTCACCATTACCATTCCCAGTACCATTACCATTACCACCGTCATTGCCTTTAGCATTACCATTGCCATTGCCATTGCCACTCGCCACTACCATTACCATTGCCATTCGCCACTACCATTACCATTATCATTGCCATTGCCATTCGCCACTACCATTAACATTGCCAGTACCATTACCATTCCGATTCACATTCCCATTCCCAATACCATTACCATTACCATTACCATTACAACAGCCATTGCCATTACCATTACCAGTATCATTACCTTTACCTCTACCTTTACCTTTACCCTTACCCTTACCATTCCCATTTCCGTTACCACTACCACTGCCATTTCCATTCCCGTTCCCATTCCTATTCCCGTTCACATTCCCGTTCCCGTTCCCATTCACATTACCATTACCATTACCATTACCATTGCCATTGCCATTGTCATGGCACTTACCATTGCCATTCCCATTGATATTGCCATTGCCATTGCCATTGCCAGTACCATTACCGTTGCCATTGTCATTGTCATTGCCAGTCGCTACCCCGTTACCACTATCATTACCGTTACCATCACCAGTACCATTACCATTACCTCTGTCATTACCATTACCATTCGCATTGCCATTGTCATTACCATTAGCCACTACCGTTACCATTGCCAGTACCAGTTCCATTGCGATTCCCATTCCAATGACCATTACCATTACCATTACCATTACCATTACCATTACCATTACCATTACCATTACCATTACCATTACCATTACCATTATCGTTTCCATTACCATTACCATTACCATTACCTTTACCTCTACCTTTACCTTTACCCTTCCCCTTACCCTGATCATTCCCATTTCCGTTACAACTACCACTGCCATTTCCATTCCCGTTCTCGTTCCCATTCCCATTCACATTCCCATTCCCGTTCCCATTTCCACTACCATTGCCAGTACCATTACACTTACCATTGCCGTTGCCACTGCCATGGCCATTATCATTGTAATTGCCATTGCCATTGCCAATCCCATTGCCATTGCCATTACCATTGCCATTGTCATTGTCATTGCCATTGCCAATCGCTACCCCGTTACCATTACCATTACCGATACCATTACCATTACCACTACCATTACCATTACCTCTGTCATTACCATTACCATTACCATTACCATTACCATTACCATTACCATTACCATTACCATTACCATTACCATTACCACCATTACCATTACCATTGCCATTGCCATTGCCATTGCCACTCGCCACTACCATTACCATTGCCAGTACCATTTCCATTCCCATTCCCATTCCCATTCCCATTACCATTACCGCTGCCATTACCATTAGAATTCCCAATACCATTACCATTTCCATTACCATTACCAGTGCCATTACCACTACCACAATCATTTCCATTCCCGTTCCCGTTCCCGTTCCCATTCCCACTCCCATTCCCATTCCCATTACCATTACCATTACCACTGCCATTGCCATTACCATTACCATTGCCATTGTCATTGTCTCGCTACCCCGTTACCACTATCATTACCGTAACCATTACCAGTACCATTACCATTACCACTGCCATTACCATTACCATTACCATTGCCATTGCCATTGCCATTGCCACTGCCATTCGAGGATGTCAGTAGAAATCATTCAGTGGAGGGTTTCAGTAGGAATCCACATGTGGAGGATTTCAGTAGGAATCATTCAGCGGGGGGGTTCGATAGGAACCCTTCTGTCGAGGATGTCAGTGTGAATCCTTCTTATGAGGGCGTTTATTAGGAATCCTTCTAGGGGGGAGGGCAGACGTGGCCACGTCGCATTTCTTGATTTTCCCCCTGGCGCCCCCGCCCCCCTCCCCCCCCGGCAAAAAAAAACATCTGGGGGGGCGCCAGGATTTGTTGTTTTTTTGTTGTTGTTGTTCTTCTGGGGGGGGGGGCGCCAGGAGAAAAAAAAGGCAGAGAGGTAGGAGGAGGGGGAGAGGGAGGAGGAGGAGGAGAAGGAGGAGGAGGAGGAGGAGGAGGCGGAGGAGGGAGGAGGAGGAAGGAGGAGGAGGAGGAGGAGGAGGAGGAGGAGGAGACGACGACACAGAGCAGAGTTTGCACAGAAACAGTCGCGAACTCAGCGTGAAAGCCTCGCGCGCGCGCTTTGGAACCACAGGGACTC
>CAUYUJ010018210.1:40000-155000 GCA_963575745.1 Prorocentrum cordatum
AGTCCCCAGGAGGCTCGAAGGAGGAGGCTCCAGGCAGAGGCCCCAGGATCGTGTTAGCAAGCTCCAGGGCAGGACCAGCGGCGGCCGTCGAGTCAGATCCGGCAACCAGGCCTTGCTCTGCTATCTTGTTTTTTTCTTAAAAAAAAATGTTGGCCTGCCATTGCTGAATGGCGGTCGGCCTGCATTCACGACTTCCCCCCGTTCTCAGACCCTTGAGCGTCTGGTCGGTGGTCGCTGCCACGTTGCAGCGCCTACATCTCCATCCGACACGAGCCTCTACATAACAAAGCTCATGCTGCGAAATCGATAACTTCGGCGCCGTACTTGGGGCCTGCCTGGGGGGAGGTTGCGGTGCTTCGACCTGGCCCCCCGCAATACTAATTATCTGGATGGCACGTGCTAAAACACCCCAGGTTAGCTGATGCTTTTTTACCTGAGCCCTCTCGGCCTTGACATAAACACCTGGAACTTGGTGCATGCCCGAACCTAGCCTGGCGAAAAAATCTGCCCATACATTTCCAAGGTAGTCTTGGATGTCTGAGCTCGTGCGCAAAAGTCTGTTCTCTGGCCCTCGGTGCGCCGGTACCCATCGGAAACTTGGCCTCTGAAGGCCCTCGCCTTGAAGCTCGAATACCTTGCGCCATATATCTGCATGCACATTTCGGGCAGCCGCCAGATCAGGATCCCACGAGCACCCTTCGCGAACGAGCTGGAGGTGATCAGTGACCACTTCGGCCCCTTGGGGTGCAACTTCTATCGCACGCAGCGCCGCATACCTCTCAGCGCGGGGCACCGTCTGGCGCCCAGGCAAAGGCCCGTAGAAAGCCCTGTGGGGCACGCCCCACTGGTCAACCTCGACGGCAGCCCATCCACACCGTCTAAGTTCTGGGCTTGAGTTCGCAAGCCCTGAACCGTCGGTATAGATGCGCCTGCCCCAGGGCCCCGTCGTTGCACCCCAATGAACCGCGGGGGCCTCGGGGATCTCTGGAACACTGAGGGAATAAAAAAGGGAGCCCGTACGCAAGCTCCAGAGTGTCCCAGCCGGCCTGTAATGCAGAGTACCCCGAGCCCCTCAAAGCTTCTCTGTGCTCTATAATGTCATCGGGAAGGGGCTCTACATCAAGATCCTCTGGGGGGGCTGAGTTAAAACTGGGCACTGGTAAAGCTGGTGTCCTAATGTGGCGTTGGGGTCCGAGCAGAAATCACAGGCGGGCGTCACTCGATATCCTGCTGCGCATTTCCTCGAGGGCGGCCAGCATCCTGAACCCAATAGTAGTCGAGCGCAGCCTCTCCTGACGTTGTCCTTGATGCGAAATATTGCAAGTCGAAGGCCACGCCGCCACACTTCTTCAGAACCAAATGCTTCAGGAATGTGCGCCAAAACCCGTTTCATCTGCCATCGGCCCATGGACTCTTGCAGCAATCGCTTGACATCCATGGGCGGCGTGTGCAGTAGAGAAATCATGGTTCCTTTGTCATCGACGGCTTGGTGCGCGGATATCGTAGCCCAGCCAACTCTTGAAAGCGGGAGAAGAGTCGCACTCATGGTCCCGTGACACTTGGCCCATGTGAGTTTATTTCCAACATCACGCTTCATAACTAAGAAAGCTCTCTGGAGGTCGGCAACTGAAAATCTATTGTCCCATATCGTGCTGGCAAACCTGACAACTAGCAAGATGGTCGCGTCATATATCGGGTCGTAGAAATCGTCCGCCTGTGTGGAAAGCCAAGCTGCGATAGACACGCGTTGGCGCGCTCCCGCGAGCACAGCCGCAATGGATCTGAGTGAGTTGAGGGTAGCGTCGGTGATGCCACTCACTCCTGCTGCATGTGCGGCAGCTGGTAGCAGTCCTGTTCTCCACAATGTTCGGACTTTGTGGTTCGCCCCTCTCGCAAGGGCGCGAAGCTTGGGCTTCCTAGCCATCAGTCCAGCAAGTCTTTTCTTCTCAATCACTCGCTTGGCCTTGGGCCCAGACAGATCATGTCCGAGGTTACGCATGTGAGAATACATCTTCATCCTGAGTCGCTGGACGAAAGGTGTGATTACTTTCTTGGCAGCCGCATTTGTCGCAACACATCCACTCTTAGCCGCTTGGATGACCTGTCCCAACTCGAAAGCACTTTCCGTAAAGTACTTGACAGCCGCGAACAAAACCTTAGATTGTCTGGGGTCTTCTCCCGTCCATTGAAATCCCGCGTCGTCCATGAGCATGCGCGGCGCGACTGAGTCAAAGAGTTCCCTCATTCGAAGCAGAAGCTGATGCAGTAACAGGTGCGCCGTCGTGGTCGCGTGAGTACATCCAGCAAGAATGCCTTGAAAAGGTAAATATTCATCAGAAACCGACCCCACGCTCGTACCACCCGTGGGCACTGGTAGTAGGCTAATATTAGCCAAAGGAGTCGTAGTGGGTAGCCCAGCACGTAAGCGAAGTCGACTAGCTTCTGCAATTTGATCATCTCGAAACATTTGTACATGTCGATAAGCACCGTTACTGACGCGTGCCCTTTGTATAGTGCAACTTCTGCTAGCAGGTTGTGAGAAAACGCTGAATCCGATGATGCTGCAGCAAGCCTCGCGCCCCAGAAGTCAGAATTATGATTAGCACGCTCCGAGCTTCTCGAGACAGGTCTGCGGAGCCGGGCCCATATACGCACAATCGTATCAATTAAAACCACCAGTCGGTGCCCTCCTGATGCTTTGGGCAGTCTGGCCAGCAACATAGTCGCTCGCACGTCTGCAAGAGAAGTAGAAGTGTCTGAAGTCCGTAGTCTGATACAACATCCATCGCCTTGGGGTGGAGGTTGACCTGTCCAAGTGCTGAATTGAGCTTGAACTTGCGCAAGACTATGCGTAGGTCTGCTACGCTGACCTCTGGGAGCTGATGCCATGTCGAGAAATCAGGTTGCAACTACAAGCGCCTTGATGCGTGGGTGGCCCAAATCTCAGCCCAGGTATCCATACAAGGATCGGCCATTTCAAAAGGCTGTGGCTGCTGGGTGTGCTCCAGGACCTCCTGCAGGTCTCTGAGCTTAGAGAAACGGTGCGCCTGTCTCGCTCCATTGTTGAAGGATGCCTTTGCCCACTCCGTCCATTCTGTCGTTTTGAACGCTCCAATGGCCTGCACCGCTCTCTCCACTTTGTCAATGACGAACTGTGCAGTCTCAGGAAGATCATCACAGCAGAACTGGTGGGAGAGGTCACGGGCTCGAGCGCGCTCGTCGTCGTCGAGGTGCTGCATACTCCATTTAGCCTTAGACGCCCTATGGAAGGAACCCTGGAGGTCCCATGCCAACTTCGCCAATAGCTTGAGCTCTTTGTCATTAGCGGCCGTGTCGTCGGTCATGCTGAGCCCAACGTCATAGGCACCAAAGGTAGATAAGGAGCGTGCCCAGCTTGAATAATTATCAGTAGTGTGGTTGGCCGGCAGCATATGGCGTGGAAACTTACCTGGTACGTCAAAATCAGTCTGGAGCCTCTCCACAGCCAAGATCATCCGCAGCTGCATCGCTCTCATGTGCCGAAACCAACGCCCAATCAACTTGTAGGCCTGGAGCCTCTGAGATGGCTTGTGTTCAGGTGGAGCCACTTTCTTCCAAGACCAGGTTGCTGGGCCCGCCCTTCCAAGGCAACGTGCTCGGTCATGGCCCATTATATCATGCCTGTCCAGTAGCTCCTCTTCGATCTGCATCAAGACCGCGTCCCAGGCGTCAGCAAGGGTGGCGGCATCTTCGGCTGCAGCGATGAGCTCCGTGGCCATGTCCCACTCGACGACGGGCGGGAACCTCGCACATATTGGCTTTGGCACCGTGTCGACGGACGCAGGCTGGTCAGGCACTCGCACCCACATCTCATGTTCTGCATCCTGGAGCAGAACTCTGACAGGCACATGTGGAAACAAGTCCGAGCCTTCATGTATAAAAGCTTGCTCTGCCCGATCAGCAACCCGCGGATGCATGCACATGTAGTCGTACATGGTTCCAGGCTTCGCCTGCAGGCAGGTGGGGCAGTTGGGGTGGATGACAATACCCCCTATGGAGTTGAACCAGTGCCGCAGGTCGTCCACCTGCATGTTCCAGTCCCCCGCTAGCAGCCAAGGCTGCTCTCGGGCCTCCAGCTCGCATATATAGGCGGCGACCTGCCGAAGAATCTCCACGTTGGCGTCTGAGAGGACCTGGCCGTCGTGAAGGTAGATTGATAGCATGGCGATGCCGTGCTTGGCGCCCCAGTGGACGTGGGCCGCAAGGACCCTGCCAGGAACCAACTCGGCTGAAGACCTCCCTGGTGCAAGAGTCACACGGACCCTGGACGGTGCGAGGATGGCCATGCCTCCATGCGCTCCCCCCTTTGGCGGACGGAGGGGCTGGGGCCCAATGGCCTGCAAAACCTGCTCGAACTGCCTGACGTTGGACATCGGCGAGTCGCTCTTGGTCAGCATGGTGCTCTTGTACGCATATCACACATGACTGCGCCCACGTCAGCTTCAGCATCTCAATTAGCGGCCCATGCGATGACACGTTGGCCGCCACGATCGAGCTCACGGTTCTGGTGCATGACGAGCCAGGAATAAGCATGGCAACCGAGGCTTTCTCTGAAGTTGGCGGGCTCTGCAGTGCAGCACCTGCCACTGGTTGAACCTCCATGGCGCAGACCGCCGCCATGATGAGCCGCAAATACCTGCAGCTGGGGCCCCTGGCAGTCCTCTGACCTGGCCCGTCGTAGTAGTCCAAGGATGAGCTTGAGTAGCTCATCTGCCTAGGGCCCCTCGGAGGTCTGAGAGCTCTGTGGTTCTCAGGGCCCAGCTGACCAACATTCCTCACCGAGACATCGGCCCCAGGTCCCCTTTCGTCCGTCAACGTCCTACAGCTCTCGGGAGCAGGGTTAGCGCTGGCACTGGGGATGGCATGTGGCCTGCATCTGATAGTAGACCTCCCAGTTCTGTGGTACAGCTTGGCCATACTCCCAGCATACATTGCGAGCCAGCTGGTACCGAGGTACTCGAAGTAGACGTAGTTGCTGCCCATCGGCCGCATGATGTCCCCTGCCAACCCAGCAAGTGGCGACGTATGAACCCATCCCAGGCTCGAGGAGCACCTGGGCATGGGATTTGATCCAGCACGTGACGACTGAGCCTGCGATTGCCAAAGCTGGCCAGCAGGACTTTGCGCTCTGACTGGCGGCGAATAAACCCCGCCCAGGCTCGAGGAGCACCTGGACATGGGATTGAATCCAGCACGTGGCGACTGAGCCTGCGATTGCCAAAACTGGCCCGCAGGACTTTGCGATCTAACGCCGTACATCAGCGCGCGCTCTAACGCCCGTTCTGACACCCGAAGGTGAAGCCCACGTTGTTCGCTGCAAACGTCATGGGCTTCCCGTACAAGAAAAGCCAGCACGCAAATCGTAGTCATAAATGTGATGCCAACAATCCAGGTGGCGCTGAACTTATGACCGCGGCTGGATCGAAGCTGTGGTAGCCCTCGTAATGGTGCACGTCGCTCGCCACAAACTCCGTGTGCACTGCGTCCTTGACATACGTTTTTTCTTCCAAAGCTGCATCGAGCTCAACATGTGGATGATATAGAGCTGAGGTCGATTGACCCAACCCTTATTGTGTCTTGCGCCGCTTAGCCAGTGCTTCAGCAGCTTCAGCATATCGCTTGCACATCTCGCGCACCTCGCCATCGTCATCAGGGGGCCCTTCATCGGTGCATGCCTGAAAGAATTGACGCAAGCTGCTGATGTCGTCAGTACCCATTGGCACAGGAACGCGCACAGCATCGTCTTGTCTGGCTGCTCTGTCGGGTCCTTGGGACCCCCCTGGCTGTTGGCCTGGCGGTCCTGCAGCCTGTTGCTGGGCAGAGGCTTTGGCGGCATCTGCTCTGGCTTGTAGCTGTCGAAGGGCCTCAAAGGTGGACTTGGCCTGGTCCAGGAGGGTGGCGTCTGCCCCTGCAGATTCGAAAAGCTGGCCGAGCTTGTCGACAGGCAGGTCGAGGGCAGGCACCATGGTCTTGAGCGAGTACGATTCTGGAAGAGGCGTCGGCAGCTGCGCCGAGACCGCGAACCGCTGGTGCTCAAGGTCAGTGATGTCCGTAGCCAGCGTATGAATTGACTTCTTGACGCCTTCGATCCTGGCTTCGAGCTCCACTTTCTGGATCTCCAGATCTGCCACGGTCTCCTCCTGCTGCAGCCTGCTCTTAAGCAACTCATCAATGCGAGTGGTGAAGTGGTGCATCTGGGCGGAGTGCGGCTTGCTGCTGACGATCTTGGACTTAATCGCCATTCGCTCAGCTTCCAGTGACTCTCGCGCCGCCACAACAGCAGGCTCAGTGAGGTTGCCCAACGCTCGGAGGGTCTGGCTGATCTCATTGAGGCGCTTCTGGTCGGTGTCGGCCTTGTCGCTGGTGGCCGTGTCCACTGCCTGCCCATTCTTTGCCTCCAACACTTGCTCACGTAGCTTGGCAATCTCAAGGTCCTGGGCCTTAAACTGCTTGTCCTTCTCGACGGCATAGTTGGCGACGGCTGCCTTCTGCCGCTGCTCGTCGCGTTCCATGGCTGGGGCCCTGAAACTCGGCGCCGTCTGTAGAGGCTTGGGGCCTCCGAACGCAGCACCTTTGTTGCATTGGCAGCTTGAGCAAGCATTGAGGTCACCTCTGTTCCACCACGTCTCTCCTGCCCGCGGGTGAACACACCAGCGGCACAGCCACGGCGCGGCCCAGGCTCTGCGAGAACCAATCTTCGGCAGGCGCCCGCCATCCACCATGGGTCTGTAGCTGGAAACAGAGCGAGATCGGGAGGTACGTTCCCGAACGTGCAATTCGTTGTGAAGAAGGCGGCACCTCCAGCCTGGGCAGGCGCTGGGGAGGTGCGGAAGCGGTGAGGGCCGTCTGTTCCCTCCTGCCAAAAAGTCAAGTCCAGAGCCAACGCTACGGACTTGAGCCAAAATGGCTACGGAAGAGGAGGAGGAGGAGGAGGAGGAGGAGGAGGAGGAGGAGGAGGAGGAGGGGGAGGAGGCGGAGAGAAGGAGGAGGAGGATTTTTTTTGCGGCGCCGCCGCCAGCCCAACCGCACATCGGCCGCGCGGAGCCGTCGCGCGCGGCCGCGCGGCGCGGCCGCGGCGCCCCGCCCACGCGGGCGACGGGCGAGACCGCCCGCGCGGGACGGGGAAAAGGCCCCGCCCCACGCGGAGGCGGGAGGCCCCAACCGAACGGAGCCGCCCCCACGAAGGGGGAAGCCGAACGGGCAGGGCCACCCGCACGCCCAAGGGGCAGGGCAAAAAAAAAGCCCGGACCCCGGCACCCACGAAACGACGACGACGACGACGACAACGACGACAACGACACGACACGACAGGGGGGAAGGACCGCCAGTCCCGCCCCAAGGCGGCGAGTGCGGGGAGTGAGCTCCCGCAGCGCCCTGGGGGAGGCCACGGGACCTGGCAGCCCCCCGGGAAGGAAAGCCCGGGTGCGGGGGCTTGGACCCCGAAGGCCCCGTGCTCCCCGCCTACACCAGGGGGCACTTTGGCCCGACACCCCGCTTATGGGGGTGCCCCTCCGGGGCAGGAGGAGGAGGAGGAGGAGGAGGAGGAGGCGGAGGAGGAGGAAGAGGAGGAGGAGGAGGAGGAGGAGGAGGCGAAGGAGGAGGGGGGAGGAGGAGGAGGGGAGGGGGAGGAGAGGAGGAGGAGGAGGAGGAAGGAGGAGGAGCAGGAGGAGGAGGAGGAGGAGGAGGAGCAGCAGCGAGGAGGAGGAGGAGGAGGAGGAGAGAGGCGAGGAAGGGGAGGGGGGAGGAGGAGGAGGAGGAGGAGGAGGAGGAGGAGGAGGAGGAGGAGGAGGAGGAGCGAGCAGCAGCGAGCTGCAGCGAGAAGCAGCGAGGAGGAGGACGAGGAGGAGGAGGAGGAGGATATGATGATGATGATGATGATGATGATGATGATGATGATGATGATGATGATGATGATGATGATGATGATGATGATGATGATGATGCTGACGATGATGCTGATGATGATGCTGATGCTGATGCTGATGCTGATGATGACAATGATAATGATAATGATAGCGATAATGATAATAATAATGATACTGATACTGATGATGATGATGCTGATGATGATGATGATGATAATGATGATAATGATGATGTTGATGATGGTGATGATGAAACTTATGATGATACTGATGATGATGTTGAATGTGATATTGATGATGAAGCTGATGGTGATGATGATCATGATGATGGTGATGATGCTCATGAGGAGGAGGAGGAGGAGGAGGAGAGGAGACGGAGGAGCAGGTGCGGAGGTAGGAGGAGGAGGAGGAGGAGCGAGGAGGAGGAGGAGAGAGGAGGAGGAGGAGGAGTGAGCGACGGGAAGGAGGGAGGTGGAGGGGAAGGAGGAGGCGGGGAAGGAGGAGGAGGCGGGGAGCGAGGAGGAGGAGCGAGGAGGGAAGGAGGAGAGGAAGCGGAGGCGGAGGAGGAGAAGGAGGGGGAGGAGCGAGGAGGAGCGAGGAGCAGCGTGGAGGAGGAGCGAGGATGAGGAGATCATGATGATGAGGAGGCGGGGGAGGAGGGGGAGGAGGAGGAGGAGGAGGAGGAGGAGGAGGAGGAGGAGGAGGAGGAGGAGGAGGAGATCACTTTAGCGCAATTTTCACTGCCGCGCGGTAGCCAGGCCTTCTTCAAAGCCCTTCCGGCCCCCGTGAAGGTGCCGCCGGTGCCATAGCCCGTCACCCAGTAGTCGAGCTTCTTGCCCTCGAAGGCTTCCAAGATCTCGGGCCCCGTCGTCTTCTCGTGGTAGGCCGCGTTCGCGTCCGTCTCGAACTGCCTGGCGAGGTACCAGCCGTGCTTCTCAGCCAATTCCTCTTCGGTGGCAACTCATGGGAGCCTCACGCTACATCGACGCTAATCGACACCACATCGACGCTAACCGACGCTAACCGACACTGAATCGGCGCGATCTCATCGACTCTCAGACGCTCATCGACGCTGGTCGGTGCTGAAAGACGGAAGTAAAATGGTACACCAGGCTCCAATGATTTGCTTCCGAAAACTCCTCTGCTTTCTTCACCATGCCCGTACCTCCGAGTGCCGCAGGCGTGACAATCACCTTCGCGCCGAGGGCGCGCATGAGCTTGCGGCGCTCGACGGAGAAAGAGGCGGCCATGACGGCCACAAACTTGTATCCGCGCTGTGCACACACCATTGCGAGAGCGATGCCAGTGTTGCCGCTGGTCGCCTCAATGACGGTCGACTCGCCTGGCTTCAGCAGACCCTTGTCCTCGCCGTCTTCGATGATGGCGTTGGCTAGGCGATCCTTCACCGAGCTGAGCGGGTTGAAGTACTCCAGCTTCGCATATAGCTCCTCGGGGGGGCAGCAAACGGCCACAGTGACAGTGATCCTCTGCTCTGCTCCTTATCCCCTCTCACCTTCCTCCCCCTCCCGCTGGGGTGTGAGGCAGGAGAAGGATTAGGAACGGGGGGGGGAAGAGGAGGAGGAGGAGGGGAGGAATGGGGACAGGGCTGAGGGCTACAATTACCGAAGAGTAAGAGGAGTAGGGACGGGACGGGAAGGAGGATGAGGACAAGGAGGATGAGGACAAGGAGGAGAGGTACGGGGTGTGAGGACGGCGAGGAGGCGGAGCAGGGCTCCTCCTCCTTCTCCTCCTTCTCCTACCCCCCAGGAGCCGAAAAAGTGGCGAGAAAACCTTGATCGTCGACTCCTCCTCCTCCTCCTCCTCCTCCTCCTCCTCCTCCTCCTCCTCCGATGGGGGAAAGGGCAGGTCTCGCCCTCCCTGCTGCTCTGAGAGCCCGGCCCCCGCGCTCCACGCCCTCGGGCGCCAGCTTGTTGATCTTCACGACCGGCGTGCAGCCCACGGTCTTGGTGACGCGGCCGAGGGGCAACACTCCCGGGTCTCCCCCAGACAGAGGAGGAGGAGGAGGAGGAGGAGGAGGAGGAGGAGGAGGAGGAGGAGAAGGAGAAGGAGGAGCGAGGAGAAGCGAGGAGAAGTGAGAAGGAGCGAGGAGGAGAAGGAGAAGGAGGAGGAGAAGGAAGCAAAGCGAGGAGGAGCGAGGAGGAGGAAGAGAAGGAGGAGGAGGAAGAGAAGCAGGATGGGCAACCAGGAGGAGAAGGAAAGAGGGGCAACGACACAGGGGTGGCTGGATCGGGGGGGGGAACATCGATCAGCTCCCCCACCCACTCAGTCCTCCTCCACCTCTCCCTCCTCATCCATCCCCCTCCTCCTCCCCCACGCCCTGGGGAGGGGAGGGGAAGGGGAAGGAGGGGAGGGGCAGGAGGAGGAAGTGGGGAAGGAGGGGAAGGAGGGGGAGGAGGGGGAGAAAGGAAGGGGAGAGGATAAGGAGGGAGACAACGACGACGAGAGCGACGGCTACGAAGACGAGGACGACACAACGGCGACGGCGAAGACGTCGACGACGACGGCGACGGCGGCGACTACGACGACGACGACGACGACGACGACGACGACGACGACGAGGCAGGAGGAGGAGGAGGAAGAGGAGGAAGATGAAGCGAAGGAGGAGGAGGAGGAGGAGGAGGAGGAGGCTCGCATGCGCCGTCCGCGAGGCAACTCGGACCCGAGGTGGACTCCGGAGGGTGGATTCCCACCGCGAGCCCTTCTGGGACCTTGCGTGAAAGTTGCCCTCGGCGATGTCGTCGAAGATCAGGCAGTTTCTCTTCTTCTCCCCCTTTTGAGGACGAGGAAGGGAGGATGAGGAGAACGAGGAGGAGGAGGTGGACGAGGACCAGGAGGAGGAGGAGGAGGAGGACGAGGAGGAGGAGGAGGGCGATGGGAGGGGAACGGGGCGAAAAGAGCGGAGGAGGAGGAGAAGGGAGTGGAGGTGGAGGTGGAGGTGGAGCGGGACGAGGACGACGACAGCAGAGATCGGGGCGGGGAGGAGGCGGAGGGCGACGAGGAAGGGGGACCACGGAGGGGTGCAGGGAAGGGAGACCGTCATGAGGCCCCCGAAGCAGAACATGCCGCCCGGAGCGCTGGCAGGCGCTGGGCGCGCCGAGGGGCCGCGGACACGGGGAGCCACGCGGCGAGGGCATCGGATGCAGTCGGACTCGATTGGACAGGGCACGCGAGAGGACACGAGACCCTTCCCAGAGGGCCACGGCCACGTGGCCACGGGAATATAGGAAGCATGGGCCGCGAGACACGGGACGCAAGGACACCCTTCATTCGGCAGGGCCGGCCTACTAACCTGGGCCGGCTGTACGGAACCTGCGGACGAGCAGCTCAGGGCCTGGGAAAGCACGGATTTCCATTCCAGAGGAAGGCAAAAAACAAAAACAACGAAAAAAACGCCATGGACATGGACATAAACTATGGGCGCTCCGCGCGGATTTCTTGGATCTGCGCCGGCCCCCCCTTCCTGGCGCGCAGAGCGCGCCAGGGGCGGCGCCGGAGGCCCGGAGGCGCCGCCAGGGGGGCCCAGCGCGGATCTAAGAAATCCGCGCGGGGCGTCAAAAGTTTATGTCTATAGTGTATTTTTTCTTCTTCTTCGCATATCACCGCCGCCCTCATCAGATAAGGAATCCCCCAGTCTGGAGCCTCCTGGGCCTATTCATTGACCAATGCCCCCGCTGTATGCCGTGAGCGAGGCCTCTTCTTGCTGTGGACGCGGCCGCGAAATTCAAAAGGGCCTGGCGTCGTGACAAAAAAACACGCGATGGGCGTGTTCGCTCCCGACCTCGGGCCTCAGGGTCCACGCGGTTGGCTGGATCCCGCTTGGGAGATAGACCGCGTTTCTAGATGTTTTGCGATGGTGGGCGTCATAGGGGGGAAGGGGGGGGGGGCGGAGGGGGGTATGATGTAACGCCCCCTCCCCCGCCGGGTGGCTCCGCACCACAGCTGCGCCCGCCGTGTGCGAAAGGCTGGGTGGAGAGCTTCAGTAGTCTCTCGTTTGGGAGATGTTCGCCGAGACGCCAGGAACCGGGGACCATTTCGCACATCGCCACTCCGACAGCAAGCAGGTGAAATCGCGACGGGGCTCCCGGACGAATGTTCCCTGCGTCTGCGGCCCAGACGCGCGATGCACCAGGAGTAGAGGATGCCTCGGCCTCGCGAGGGAGTGCTTGAGCAACACAAGATCTCAAGATGTCGGCGGCAACAATCTTGAGGGCACGTGCCGAGACTGAGAGCGGAACTGGCAAGCAGGATCGATGCTGTTCTCCACCACGCTCACGAGCCATCGTTGGGGAGTCGTGCGCCTGAGATGATCCAACCACTGGCCCGGCAAGCGTGTAAACAATGTTTGATCCGCGGGTCGAGAGCGCACCTCTTCCGGTCGAAGCTAAGCGGGCCGCGCGAAGCTTGAACTAGACAGAGAAGCGGAGGGAGGCAGCGGCGGAGCCTCGGACGCGAGCGTGTAGACAAGCAGGCGAGAAGGAAGGAGCAGAGAGAGAGAGAGGGGGAGCCGCCGCGCCTGCACGGCGCGAGCCTACCGCACGCGCGGCGCTGGCGTGCGCAGAACTCCTGGGCTGGGCCAGTGAGGAGCACGACTCGGGCCGACCTGTGGATGTCGCTCGACGCGGGCAGCCGGAATCAGAAGCGGAGGCCCTCTGCGCCGAGGATGACAGTGCGATGCGTGCTGAAGCCTCCAGCCAATCAAGAGATGAAGACTCCGGGCGTCGAGATGTACGACTCAGGACCTCTTAGGCCCTACACAATCGCTGAACGATCCGGCCCAGACGCCCAGGATAGCCTCCAGTCGGCCGCAAAAGCGTCCAGGCCGTCCCAAGAGGCCCCAAGAGGGCGCCAAGAGGCAAACAACAGTCAATTACTTTGGGTTCCTTCTGGGAAACCTATACCTTTAGCATGTCCGACTTCTCGGCCTTCACGACGTCCAAGACGCTGCAGAAAGTTTCGAAGACGGTCCCAGAGACCCCCGAACACCGCCCCATGACGCCACAAGATCGTCCCGAAACCACCCCATGGGCGCCCAAGACGGCCCAAGGAAGCCCCAAGACAGCGCCAAGAGAGGCCCCACAGGGGAAGCCCGAACCGATAAGTCCTGACGTCCGCCTTCCGCCCCGGGATACCCCCGCGAGGTCCCAAGAGGCCCCCCAAAGCTCCCAGGGAACCCCCGCGAGGCTCCCAAGACGCCTCAAGAGGCCCCCAAACGGCGCCCAATAGGCTTCAAGACTGCCTCAAAAAACCCGAGAGCCATCCCACGGCATTCCCACGAACATATCAGATGCTTCATTATCACCCACAACCAAGGCACGGTGGCGGAATGGGCAGAATGCCATTACATAATGCTCGCAGAGCCCCAGCTCAGCTCTCCCACCTTAACAGCAAAAATGAGGAGGGAGAAATGAGGCGGGGTAAGAAAGAAGGGCGAGAAAAGAGGAGCTCGCTGCCGCCTGCACATCCCTTTGCCGCACAAGCATCCAGCCCCCCCCCCGGATCGGGGCGACACTGGCCGGAGGCCATTGCAATATAAAGGCTCTGGGCATCGAGATGACAGTACAGTAGAGGCCAGTCCACAAGAAACCTTCCGCAAGAAACGCAACCCTGAGACCCCAGGACGTCCATCGATGTTGTATGGGAACGTCACGCTTTCCATCGCAAAACCATCGAAACCCAAGAAATACTGCGGGCAAGCAGGGTGTTTCTTGACATGGGCTTCCACTGTAGGGAGCTGGGACCAGGATCGAGACGAAGGAGGCAAGAAGGAGGAAGGACAAGGAGGACGGGGAAGTAGGAACAGCACCAGGAGGACGGCCGTCTGGCAACCGTGTAGACCTCCTCGATGAGGCCCGAGTAGATGGGACCGGAAGATCGCGCCGCATCGCCGCCATCAACGTGAAGACATTCTGGCTCCACATTCGGCGACTCCGAAGGGTGTGGCTTGCAAGGGGTGTGGTTTGCAACCGGCGCCCTGGGGTGCACCCTGGGGGGCGGGCGGGGACCTCGACAGAGCTCTCCGCCGCGCCCCGAAAAGGCCCAGCGAGGACAGTGTCGTGCTCCCCGGGCCCCCGCAGTGCCGATCGCAAACCACACCCAGGCGCAACCATACCCTTTGTAGTCGCCGACACGTCGAGCCGCATCGTCGATACACCGTCGATTTAGCTGCCCCGATACGCAACACGCAATACGTACCGCATCGATACGGAACTCAACACGTAGGCTGAAAAAGTAGGTCCGACGCGACACATTCGCCAAAACGTGGTCCAATACGTGGAGCCAACGCGCAACGTATTTACACGGACGTCTTGAACACGGGACGTGTTGCGTTTCAAAACGCGCGTGTCGAGGCAACTAAGACCGTCGATGCGGAGCGATCCCTCGACCCCGTCTGCTCGGAGGCCTGGAAGCAAGCTGGTGGTGCCGGTGCTCCACTCAGCTGCAGGGGCACAGCGGACACCATCCTGAACGGCAGCCCCCGGAGCCCTCCCGCCCCTCCTTCGCCCCGGCCTCCTCCCCCTCCTCCTCGTACCCCTCCTCCTCCTCCTCCTCCTCCTCCTCCTCCTCCTCCTCCTCCTCCTCCTCCTCTTCGCCAGAGGTCGAGGCCAGGCCTGGCCATGCTCAGGAGGGGGGCGCTGTGGGCCAGGCGGGCCCTGATGCGATGGTCGCGGCGGCTCCGTCGCTCCGGCAAGGGGCAGAGCAAGAGGGCATGGGATGGGGAGGCGAAGCGAGAGCCAATGCCCGAGGAAGGTTCCCCGAGTCCGCCCCCCAAAGGGGGAGGTCTGGCGCTTTGACTGCGGCCCCTCGTGGTCCGGTCCTCTTTCTTCGGTCGGTCCCCTTTTCGCTCGGCCGCTCTTGGGCCCTGGGTCCTGTCCCTCGGCTTCCCTTTCGCTCCCTTCTCGGGCGCGTCGCCGTTCTTCGGAGGCAATGCTTGACGTTGGCCACGCGCAAACAAAATGGTCCGTTCACGTGGGCAGGTTCGCGCTGCCTCGCTTTCCATTCGCAGCCCTCTAAGGCAGTGGTCTTGACTGTGTGCACAAGGGGGATCAGGGCGAGAGTCCCAGTGAGGGTCAGGACAAGGGAGGGGGTGGGTGAAACGAAAAGCACTGGATGCGCCAGGAGGGGCCCCGCGCACCTGGGGGGTCAGAGGGAGGGGGGATGCCGAGGGGAGGGGGCAAGCTAGGCGCGCTCGAGCCATACCCCGGAGAACCCAGAATCGAATCGGTACGTCGAATCGGCGATCGACATGAATCGGATCGGCGGAAATTGGGAGCCAAGTCAAGAATCGATTCGGCGGGCATCGGCAAACTAGTATGCCTCCAATGAGAAATCGGAGCGCGTCTCGGAATCTCAAGTTGAATCAAATCGGAATCGGAAAAGCAATCGACGCCGAGTCGAATCGGATCGAATCAGAGGGATCGAAATGAGCCCTGCATGCCTGACGTCCTATCCCTTCCTCCCATCCCTGATGCCAAAAGGGAAACCTAGCCAGAGAGGGCACTGATTCCCGGGAGTGGAGCGCCGGGAGGGTCCGAAGGAAGCGAAGGGGGGGGGAAAGGGCGCCCAGCGTCTCGGAGGGGAGAGACGAGGAGGAGAAGGTCGGAGCGTCAAAGGGTGGCACGTCATATTCTCATCATCGCCGCCGCTGCCGCCATCGACGAGAGCCGCCGAGGGGCAATTCGACGGCCTGCAGAGCAGCACGAGCCAACGAGCTCGAGTCCGCCGAACAGAAGAGGATCGAATGGGCCTTACTCCCTTGGTGGGCCACACGGTACAAGTTGAAATGCAACGCTACGTATGTAAAGGTTTCGGGTTGGGGGGTGGATCAGACCCAGAGCGAGGAAGGGGTCCATAAAAGGGGGAGCAGGAAAATCAGACTTTAACTGCCTACGGGCAAGCATATACACAGGCGGGCAGCGACAAACGTAATGCTTCAAGGAATCGCGCTCCCCAGGACACCCCCACACGCAGCCCATGTACGGGTCACGCATCCTCAACTTAGTGATCCAACCCCCTCCCCAGGTTCTGATGCAAACACTTCGCCAGGATGGCGGAATCCGATGCATCAGCGAGACGACGGCCGGCCAGTCAACCCTGGCAGCATCGGCCTCGTGGACCACAAACCAGCGGCACAGGCGGGAGGCCCTATGGCTATGCAAGCGGGAAGGGGAGGAGGAGAAGGAGGAGGAAAAGAGAGGACAAGCGCAGACGGAGGATGGAGCTTAAACTGATGGCGACGACGAGGAAGGGAGCAAAGGGAGGAAAGAGGAGACAGAGGATAAACTATGGTGGCCGTGTTTTCATGTGGCTCTCGCCGCGGCCCGCGCACACTCGTCGCATCTGAGTTGTTCAAGATGGGGGGCGGCCCAACATGTGTCTATCACCTCAGCATCGCGCACACTCGCCTTCAAAGTGCCAAGGAAGTACCGTGGTGAAGGACAATTCTTGTTCAAACTGGCGCTTGCGCTCAAAATCCCAGCAGCCCTCTGGGCGTAGATGGTTTAACGAACTCTTGCATTCTCGCTTCCGGCAACCCTCCTTCCCCTACTGGCGGGATGGGTTCTCAATGTCCTCCAAGCACCCCCTCCCCCAGGCGACCAGCAACCAACAAGGACCAATGAGGACCCTCACACACACCATCACTGTCAGAAAACAATGTGAAGTCAAACTTGAGACAAAATCTTGGGTCATGGACTGGGGGGGTGCGAGCACTTTGCATTGTTCTTTGGCAGGGACGGCGGAGGTGCCCGCATGTTGCCTGCTGCGCGCAGGCCCAGTCCCTGACGCGAAAACCACACAACACGCACTTCGAGGCAAAATCTGAATCATGCGCGGGCACACCGCGATCACCGTGCACTGGTTTGGGACTGGGACGGCGGGGGTGCTGGCAGATTGCCTGCTGTGTGCAGGCCCACCAGACACTATGATGGCCACCCCGCTGCGACTGCGCTCTGGCTTTCGACAAGGGCGTGGGGGCCGACACGTTTTCAGATGTGTACCGCCACGTGCGCAGGCGGCACACGTGGCACATGTGGATCACGTGGATCACGTGGCACATCTGTCGTACCAGGCGTGCCTGGTACGCTTGAACCCCAGGAGTGCCTGGCGAACCTGGCGCACGTGGCGCGCCTGGCACGCGTGGCGCACCTCGCCCCACCGTTGCGCACATGGGGTCTGGCGTGGTTCCCAGTAGCTGTCCATCCAAAGACGACCGTTGGACATGCTGCGGCTCGGGTGCTACTTATGTGTTGGGAGGGTGGGTGGGAGTGAGCGAGACGGCTTGCGGGAGGGGAGGGTGTCTTGATCACTATTCCATATTCAGGCGACCGACGGCCAACCAGGAAACATGCGCAGCCCCCCACCATCCCTGCCAAACAACAATACAAAGCGCACTCTGCCTCCACATTTGGAGCATGCGTGATCCGGGATCCCTTCACCACCCATGTCAAAAAGCAATACAAAGTGCACTTTGGGGCAAAACATTGAGTCATGTTCGTGAGGCCCGCGAACTATATTGTGTTTGAACGTGACGGCGGGGGTGTCAGCATGTTGCCTGATGTGCGCAGGGCCACCGTCCCTATCAAAAACAATACAAAATGCACCTCGCGACTAAATCTGGACAGTGCGCCGCCATCCCGCGATCACTGTCAAATTGGTTTTGACAAGGACCGCGGAGGTGGTGGCAGGTGGCCTGCTGTGCGCAGGCTCACTAGGCACAACGATTGGCAGTGGTTTGCGACAAGGATGGCGGGTGCCGACATGTTTCTCGATGTGTGCTGTCACGTGTGCAGGCGCACCTGACGCACTCTGCACGTGCCCCGAACATGGCGCACCTGGCGCGGCTGGAGTGTGCGGCAAACCTGGCGCATGCGAAGCACGTGGCGCATCTGGCGCACAAGGCGTGCCTGGCACGCTCGGGCCCCAGGGGTGCCTAGCGCGCGTGGCGCGCCTGACAAGCGTGGCGCACCTCGCCCAAGCGTCGCGCACCTGGGGTCGGCCTTGGTTCCCAGTAGCTGTCCATCCAAAGACGACCGCTGGACATGCTGCGGCTCGGGTGCGACTTATGTGCTGGGAGGGTGGGTGGGAGTGAGCTAGACGGCTTGCGGGCGGGTGGGTAGCTTGACCCCTCCCCCTACCCCCTCCCCTGGGTCTTGGAGGGGGGGGGGGGGCGGAGGGGTTAGAGCGTCCAAGATGGCCCAAGATCGCTCCAAGCGGGCATCCGAGAGCTCACGATCGCTTCCAAGATGGCTCAAGAAAAACCGAAGATGGCTGAAGGTAGGCTTCGACATGCCTCGAAGACGCCTCGAGACAGCCACAACACGGTTTCCAGCGCCCTTCGAGCCTTCCCATGCACCCTCCAAGAAGCCAAAATCCGTCGAAGACCTATGGAAGACCAATGTGTGTTGCCTTCTCGCCTTATCGCTTCCGATGGGCCTCAGAGGCCTCCAGATGGCCCCGAGATGGCCCAAGAGAGCCCCAGGAGGGGCCCAAGAGGGCCCCAAGATGGCCCCAAGAGCGCCCAAAAGCGCTCCAAGAGCGGCCCAAGAGGGCCCAAGCCCTTTTTGAGCCCCCGAGGGGGAACCTAAATTGAAGACCCCCCCTGCTCCTGCTCCTCCTCCTCCTCCTCCTCCTCCTCCTCCTCCTCCTCCTCTTCCTCCTCCTCCTCATCATCGTGATCATCCTCTTACTCGTGCTGCATTCCTCCTCCTCCTCATTCTCTCTTTGTCCTCCTCCTCCATCGTTTCCTCCTCCTCCTCCTCCTCCTCCTCCTCCTCCTCCCCCTCCTCCTGTTCCTCCTCCTAACCCCCAAGAGTGTCCCAGAAGGTCGAGCACGGCTCAAGATGGCCTCCGACAGACCTCCGAGAGGCCTCCAGATAGCCACGAGACGGTCCAAGATAGCTGAGCATGGCTTGGGATAGCCTCGACAGCCTTTAGCCGAACATGGCTCCAGATAGCCTCCAAGAGGCTTGAAGAAAACCTCCGGTCGTGTCCGGATGGGCTGGAGGGGACACGCGAAGCGTCAAGATCTTCCTTCACGGTTGTGACCAGAACCATGAACGCGTGCAATACTTTCACGGCCAGTGATTCCTGTTCAAAATGGGGATCTCACTTGGAACTGCTTTGTGCATCAATTATACAGATGGATGGCACTTGCTTTTCAAATCAAGATTATAACTCTCGCTGGGCCCGTCCTTTAACTCTGTTATCATACCTATTCGCTTACCGTCTAGCTCACCGGACGCAGCATTCAAGGGAGCACTTCCCGCAGTAAAAAGGAATGCTTGCAGGGTTGAGGAGGGAACTTGAGAAAGGAGTGCATTGCAGCATCGTCCATGCATCTTATGGGCTTGCTCTGGCTTTCCTCCTCCTCCGTCCCGTCCGCGGCGAGGGGGGAGAATGAGGATGCGACCGAGGATGACGTGTTCGACCTCGAGATTTAGGTCGGGCGTGTCCTCCTACAGGCGGATTTTGGACGAAAGATCAAACATATTCAAAACTGATGCAACAGTCATCAGAAATCAAGGTCCCCTGACGATTGTTTCACTTTTAATCTTCCTCCTGTAGAGGAACACGCCCGACTTAACTCGAGATCGCGCGACGCCCCCCGTCCTCCGATGTGAGTCTTTCAATCCGCGGCCCCAGGGAGGTCTCGACCCTTTCCCTGGGACAGATTTTCCGCCTCATATCCGTTTTTCGATGGGCGCGTTTTCCACCACCACCACCACCACCATAAGTTGGCGGGAGGGGGTCTTCTTCCTCCTCCTCCTCCTCCTCCTCCTCCTCCTCCTCCTCCTCCCCTCCCCCCCCTCCAACTCCTGGTGGTGGTGGTGGTGGTGGAAAGCGAGCCCACCGTCTCTGCTGCTCC
Organism: Prorocentrum cordatum; assembly: GCA_963575745.1. Classification (NCBI taxonomy): domain Eukaryota; class Dinophyceae; order Prorocentrales; family Prorocentraceae; genus Prorocentrum; species Prorocentrum cordatum. Next base: position 59,789 of record CAUYUJ010018210.1, read on the forward strand.
CGCGGGGGCCCGGGGCAACAGGCCCCCCCGAGGCCGGCAAGTCCTGGCGAGACTCCGAGGCGGCACCCGCAGCTCGTCGGAGACCTGTGGGGCTGCGAGGCGCCCAGCGGAGAGCCCCTCCCCGTGCCCAAGGGCTCTCAGAGCTTCGCGTTCTCGCGCGGCGCGAGGCGCGACGTGCGAGCAACTTCGCGCTCTCGCGCCGCCTCCCCAGGGGGAGATGAGGAGGAGGAGGAGGAGGAGGAGGAGGAGGAGGAGGAGGAGGAGAAGAAGGAGGGATCGGGGCCGAAGCGCGAGGCGCGAGGTGCGAGGGGGCTCGCGCCCTCGAGGGCGCCCCTGGTTCCGCATGATTCTCGGGCCATGACTCGGGCCTCCAGCGGCTGTGGGACGCTCTGGGCACCCCCGAGCCGCTCTCGGCGAGGCGCAGCTGCTGGTGTGCATCCCGAAGCGGGAGCACCGCCGGGAACCGACGAGACCGACCGAACACCTCGAGCTCAGAGCCTGCCGCCTCCGCCCTCGAAGGAAGCCCCTCGACCGGGGTCCAGGCAGATGGGCTCGGAGGATCCTACCGCGTCGTCGATGCATCACCGGCGACGCCAGCGATGCATCGGCGCCGTCGGCGCGGAGGAGTCGGGCTGCACCACGAGCCGCATCGCCGATGCAGCAGCGATGCGAGGCGGTCCTCCGACCCCATCTGCTCGGGCCCCACTCGGGAGGCCTCGCCTCGGGCAGCGCCCTGCCAGGCACGGCCACCTCTCCGTAGGTGCCGAACACCGTCTTCAACTCCTCCTCGCTGATGTCGGACGGCCTCGGCTCGCGGCGGGGATCGCGTGCTCGGCACGCTGGGAGGGGCACGCTGATCAACACAGTGCCTGAGTCACGCTGCTTGTTCTGTTCCAGCCTTGCCATCGGGAAGCGAACAATGGAAGAAACACAAACGTTCGACGGTCCGCGTAGGGTTCTCGGAGTGGCACCGGAGTCCCCTGGCTGCGTCCCCGCCCCTGTCGCGCTCCGCGGGTATGGGAGGCAGGTCCAGCGCCGATCCCAGAAATCAGCGCGGATCTCCAAAAAATCACGCTCATTAATATGAACCTCGAGTCAAAGGAGTCATTCTGTAGCCGCTTTACATAAGGATCTTCTTTGTGGTAGCCGTACAAAACTATAACATGTGTGCTAGCCCATTTCTTGTTGTTGTCGCTGTCGTTGTTGCTGCTGTTGTGCTTGGTGATGTTTGTGTGTTGTTGAACTCTCATATCTGAACAATGGTTTTTGTTGATCCCCCCCGCCCAGTGCACATTGCATTTTTTAATTGAAGTGCCCCTCCCGGGGCTCGCACCCTGGTTTTTTATGAAAAATCTTGAGGGCCTAACTGTGTCATTGGCCCCCGGTTTACAACAACAACAACGGCTCCCGCCTGATATTTTTGCACGACGTATTGAAGAATCACGCTCTCGCTTAGGACTTCCGCGCAATTTACCACCGAATCGCGGCTCCCGCCTGATACTTCCTGGCAAATTATTGCAGAATCGCGTTCTCGCTTAGGACTTCCTCGCAACTTACTACCAGACCGCTTCGCTTTATATTTTCTCACAATTTATTCAAATGCCTGTCAGCGGTGAAAAAACGAGGTCCAGCGCAGCGGCACCGCACATGCACAGGAAGTGGACGGAGGCAGTCCTGCGAACGTGGCCGAAATTACAGCAACAAGTTCCAGGAGAAACAGGGAAGGAGGACAAAAAGAAAGACAACTGCACAAACGGAGCCAACACGCAACACCCAACAGATAGAGGGACATCACAAATTTAGTACAACTCAAGGCCGCCAAACTCAGGGTGATCCGTCAGACCTCAGGACCGCAATGCTTGGAGATGCAGGGATGACTAATACGACCAAGTTTGGGCACCCTCGTGTCCACTCTTCAAAAAAAAATGAAATCTCTGACTCAGCAACTGATACAGGCCGCTGAAAACAGGATGATTCGTCAGAACTCGGGACCGCAATGCCTGGCGAGGCAGAACTGACTGGACGCAGGCGGACCCAAAGTGGGATGCCACATAAGCTGCATGCCGTCCATCTCGAGGCGTCTGCCTCTGATACGTCGAGACGTTTGTTGGTGTTGTTATTGTTGTTGGTTTTGTTGTTGTTGCTGGTTTGGTTTTTGTTTGTGTTGCTGTTGGTGTTGTTGCTGTTATTGCTGTTGCTGCTCTTGTTGGTGTTTCTCTCTCACTCTCTCTCTCTCTCTGTCTCTCTCCCTCCACCTCTCTCAAAGGCGGGTTGCAAGAAGACGCACTGATTAACTACCACAAGCGAAGGTTCGATTGTTTGCACGCCCTCAAACTAGTGGGGGGATTCAGAACCAGATATCAGGTTCTACACATCCGTGGATCTGTGTATTTTGTCTTCGGCGGGCCAATTCTACACATCAGAGCACGTAGCTTCTACACCTCACGCAGAAATGTGGAGAAGCAAAACGCAAATTCCATAGCTGAAATTTGTAGAAGGGAAAACTGACACTGCTTTTACATATCTGCAAAGTGTAGAATTGGGACGAAAAACTGTAGATCTACACAGTTCCGGGAATATGTAGAAGCCTCTTCCTCCCCAGTGGTCGGTTTCTAAACGGACGCGATATGAGGGTCTAGCACCATACGACACCGAAAGCGGCGCCGAATGGACAGAATGGTCGACGGGCACAGTGGACATCATAAATTCAGTACAACCAACAGTACAACCACATGTAGGGATGTACGTGTCCAGACTGCAAGAAAAAATGGATCAAAGCTCTGACTCGGCAGCGGGTGAATGGCGCCAAACTCAGGGTGATCCGTCAGACCTCGGGACCGCAACGCCTGGCTGGTCGACCGCATTGGGGGACCGTAAATGCTTGGAGAGGCGGGGCTGACTGGGAGCTGGCCGACATACACTGGGATGCCTGTAAGCTGCATGCCGTCTGTCTCCGGGCCTCTGCCTCAGATGAGTCATAGGGGGCGCACGACTCTGATGTTACAACGGCACTTTCGTGCTTTCGAGGGCAGAGCGGGCCGCCGCAACTGGCCGACATACATTGGGATGCCACATCAGCTGCATGCCGTCCGTCTCCGGGCCTCTGCCTCTGATACGTCATGGGGGGCTACGACTCTGATGCTACAACGACACTTTCGTGCTCTCGAGGGCAGAGCCGCCGTACCTGGAATCGTCAGGGTCGTGATCCTCCCTGTGGCGCAGCCTCCGCGGCGTCGGCGGCGGGGCCGGAGGCCTCTGGGGCGAAGCCGACTCGGTCCGCGGCGCGTACTGGGGTGGCGGCAGCCGCTGCGGGGTCTCGTGCGGCTGCAAGACTGGCAGGGACGTGGCGCTGTTGAGATTCAGCGCCTCGGCCCTCCTCTCGTTCCTCTGCCGGCACTTCCGCCGAAGGGCCGACTTGGCCTTGCGGGCGTCGCCCTCCGAGACGTCCTCGGAGATCGAGCGCGAGGACTCCTCGCGCTCGCGCGGCTGGGCGGCGCCGCCCTCGCCGAGGACGATCTCGGGGATGTCGGCGATCCTGTCCTGGAAGGACGGCAGCTCGTCGCCCGAGGCGCGGGCCACGGCCCGCCGCGCGGCGGGGGCCTCGGGCGCGGGCCCACGGCCCGGCGGCACTGCCAAGGGGGCGGCCCTGCCGCACCACAGGTCCTCGGACAGGTCCGCCCAGCTGCGGCTGCCGGAGCTCGAGGTCCACAAATCGGAGCTCTCCACGCTGCTGCCCCGGGGCGTGCCCTCGAGGCAGAGCGCGTCCCGCTCCATCTGGCAGGACTCGGGCGCTGCTGGCGGCGGCCTCGTCAGGGGCAGGGCGTGCAGCAGCTGGCAGTCCCTGCCTCTCGAGCAGGCCCCCTGCTGGTGAGCCCTGCAGATGTTCCCCCTCGGCGAGCGCCGCGTCTGCGTGCCACCCACTGAAGCCTACCACGCGGCGAGGTCAGGGTATGCCGTCGGGCGGCGCTTGGGAAGGGCCCGCCTTCCCAGAGCGCAGGCCAACAAAAAGCCCGAGCCCAAAAAGGCTCGAGTCGAAATGGTTTGAGCCCAAACGGCTACGGACGTGCACAGGGGACGTGAAGCTCAGCAACGAAAGAAAACAAAAAACTATGATTCTCACAGAACCCTGAAATGTGTTGAGTCTCACTGTGCGACTTCCAAAATACAATGTATGTGAGGCAATTTACACAACACATTGATTCCGGCTGCGCACATCACAAACGTAAGCGTCGGCGGAGGCACAGGATGGTCGACGGGCCCACGGGGCAGCAAGCCCCGAAACTAACATAACACATGCTGCCATCCCCCATACTTCTCATCTACCTACAACGTACAAATATGTGTACATATTTGGACACTCACACATATAAATACTGACACCAGAGTGAGGGAACATAACGGTAATGGTCTGTCCCTGGGTGCGTGGCTGAAATGGGCTTCCGCGGTACGGATTGTTGGTGTTGCTGTTGGTGTTGTTGTTGCTGTTGTTGTTGTTGTTGTTGTTGTTGTTGTTGTTGTTGTTGTGTTCGTGTTGTTGTTGCTGCTGCTGTTGTTGCTGTTTTTGCTGTTGTTGTTGTAATGTGTTGGTTGTTGTTCGTTGTTTGTTTGTCATTTGTTGTAAGTTGTTTGATGTCGTCCCGCCGGCGACCCACACGCGACCCAACCGCAACCCACCCTCGATCCACTCGCGACCCACCCGCAACCCACCCGCGACCCACCATCGACCCCCCCCGCGACCGACCCGCAACCCACCCGCGACCCACACTGCGACCCATCCGCGACCAATCCGCGACCAACCCGGAACCCACCCCGCGACGCACCCGCGACCCATCGCGCGACCCGCCCGCGACCCACCAACGACCCACCCGTGACCAACGCGCGAACCACCCAAAACCCACGCGCGATCTATTCGCGACCCACGCGAGACCCACCCGCGACCCATCCGCAAGCCTCCCGCGACCCACCCCGCGACCCACCCGCGGCTTGCCCGCGACCCACCCGCGACCCACCCCGCGCCCTCCGCCTCACTCTTGTCCACGGTCATTAACTGTCCCTGGGCGCATGGCTGATATTGAATTCCGCGGTGCGGATTGTTGTTGTCGTCGTCCTCACCCGCGACCCGCCCGCGCCGACTCACCCCGTGACCCACCCTCGATCCACCTCGACCCATCCGCGAGCCACCCGCGACCCACCCGCCGCGACGAACTTTCAGCGCCTGCGGTGGGCTCGTTGTGCCATGTCTTCAAGAAATCGGCGCCTGCGCGGGCTTCTTCAGAGCTTCGCAGACTGCCAACGACCCCGCCGCCCCCTCACTCTTATTCGCAACTGCGGGGTGCTACGTATATGCAGCACCCCGCAACTGCGGATCAGGGTGAGGGGCCGGGTTGGGGGTGGGTCGCGGGTGGGTCGCGAAAGGTTCGCGGGTGGGTCGCGGGTGGGTCGCGGGCGGGTCGCGCGGTGGGTCGCGGGTGGTTCGCGGGTGGTTGGCGGGCGGGTCACAGGGTGGGTCGCGGGTGGGTCTCGGGTGGGTCGCGAGTGGGTCGAGGGTGGGTCGCGGGTGGGTCGCGGGTGGGTCGTCGCGGACGGGACGACGACAAAAAAACAACTAACAACGAACAACAAACAACGAACCACACATAATAAACAACAAACAGCAAACACCAAACACAACAACAGCAGCAGCAGCAACAACAACAGAGATGACGACGACAATAACAAAGCAACACTCATGTTTAAGAGTGTTCGCTCTTACCTGCCCGCTTGCTACTCGTATACCCCAAACCCTCGATACCCGCCCTCTTCGTCTTCGATCGCCCCTTGGGGGTATATATTTCTTACTTGCAACGTGTATTTCGTGCAGCCCCTAGGGCAGGGGAAGAGATGATGGATGGACGGAAGGGACAAGGGGGAGGGAGGAGCATGGAGCACGAGAGGGAGTAGCAAGACGGGTGCTACGAGCAGAACACGTGCAAACACGTGGCATAACCAAACGGGCAGATCGGGCGGGCAGACCCTCACGTGCAAATCAGGAAGGCGGGCCCAGTCCGAGCGATAGCGAGATTGAACTGCGAGGAAATATTCGGCGGGAGCCGTTGTTGTAAACCGGGGGCCAGGGGCACAGTTTGAGGAGGAGGATTTTCCCTGGTAAAAGCCGGATGCGAGCCCTGGGAGGGGCATTTCAATTGAAAAACAAGTATCCCGGCAAAGCAACCTAACAGCGATGTGTATAAGCATATCTGGAAGCATTCCCCGTAAGATTCAGGTGAGAATCCAGTTGTACAATTCTGCTGTTCTCGCAGTCGCAGTCGCATTTGCAATGACAGTCGCAGTGGCAACGGCCGTAGGATCCAATGGAATCCTAAGGATTCCTAGGGATTCCTAAGGCATCCTTAGGCATCCTTAGGAATCCATAGGAACCCTTAGGAAACCTAAGGAATCCTTAGGAATCCTGATTCCTAAGGATTCCTAGGGATTCCTAAGGATTCCTAGGGAATCCTAAGGATTCCGAAGGATTCGCCTGCCTCGGCCTCAGCCTCAGCCTGCCTCAGCCTCAGCCTGCCTCAGCCTCAGCCTCAGCCTGTCTCAGCCTCAGCCTGCCTCAGTATCAGCCTCAGCATCAGCCTCAGCCTCAGCCTGCCTCGGCTTGCCTCAGTCTCAGCCTCAGCCTGCCTCGGCCTCAGCCTCAGCCTCAGCCTGCCTCAGCCTGCCTCAGCCTCAGCCTCAGCCTCAGCCTCAGCCTGCATCAGACTCAGCCTCAGCCTCAGCCTGCCTCAGCCGCAGCTTGCCTCAGCCTCAGCCACAGCATCAGCCTCAGCCTCAGCCTGCCTCAGCCGCAGCTTGCCTCAGCCTCAGCCACAGCCTCAGCCTCAGCCTCAGCCTGCCTCAGCTTCAGCCTCTGCCTCAGCCTGCCTCGGCTTGCCTCAGCCTCAGCCTCAGCCTGCCTCGGCCTCAGCCTCAGCCTCAGCCTGCCTCAGCCTCAGCGTCAGCCTCTCAGCCTCAGCCTGCATCGGCCTCAGCCTGCCTCAGCCTCAGCCTGCATCAGCCTCAGCCTGCCTCAGCCGCAGCTTGCCTCAGCCTCAGCCACAGCCTCAGCCTCAGCCTGCCTCAGCTTCAGCCTCAGCCTCAGCCTGCCTCGGCTTGCCTCAGCCTCAGCCTCAGCCTGCCTCGGCCTCAGCCTCAGCCTCAGCCTCCTCAGCCTCAGCGTCAGCCTCTCAGCTTAGCCTGCATCAGCCTCAGCCTCAGCCTCAGCCTGCCTCAGCCTCAGTCTCAGCCTGCCTCAGCCTCAGCCTGCCTCAGCCTCAGCCTGCAGCCTGCCTCAGGCCTGCAGCCTCCTGAGCCTGCCTCGGCCTCAGCCTCAGCCTGCCTCGGCGTGCCTCAGCCTCAGCCTCAGCCTGCCTCGGCCTCAGCCTGCCTCGGCCTCAGCTCGGGCATTCAAAATATGGCACAGGACTGGTGTTCTGAGAACACGAAGATCACGAAGTGGCCCACAATTGGCTCCGGGCAATCAAAAGATTGTACAGGAGTGGTGTTCCGGAACACGAAGAACACGAAGTGGCCTACAGTTGGCTCCGGGCATTCAAAATGTGGCCTGGGAGTGGTGTTCTGGGAACACGAAGAACACGAAGTGGCCTACAGTTGTCTCCGGGCATTCAAAATGTGGCCTAGGAATGGTGTCCTGGGAAAACGAAGAACACGAAGTGGCCTACGGTTGGCTCCGGGCATTCAAAATGTGGCCTGGGAATGGTGTTCTGGGAACACGAAGAACACGAAGTGGCCTACAGTTGGCTCCCCAGGCATTCAAAATTATGCCTGGGACTGGTGTTCTGGGAATGGATTCCTATGGATTCCTAAGAATTCCCAAGGATTCCTAAGGATTCCTGGGGCTGCATTTTTGTCTGGTTCTGTTCGGATCCCGCCCAGACCCCCCTGGGGCGTCAAGATGCTCTCTTTTGAGACCATTAGCGAGGTCTCGAGCGATAGCGCGATTCCCAAGCAAATCATGAGAAATCAACAGCGAGAGCGTGATTCCTGAGTGTCGAGGGCGCGGCGTCAAAAATGCGAGGAAGTCCCACGCGAGAGCGCGATTCCTGCATACATTCAAAGGAAGTCCAGCGCGAGAGCGTGATTTCTCAATACAACGTGAGGAAATATAAAGCGGCAGCCGTTGTTGTTGTAACCTGGGGGTTGGGGGCTCAGTTTGGAGACGCCTCACTGTCCCTTGTAAACAACAGGGTGCGAGACCCTGGACGAGCACTTTAATTGAAAATATACACTGGTCGCCGGATGGGGCTAAACAGTAGGTCAGATTTAGAACTGTGAATTCAACAACAACAACAACAACAACCGCAACAACAACAACAACAACAACAACAATCATTTAAGACTGGGGACACTCCGTTCTCACCAGTGCCAGGGTTTTCATAGGAGGCGGGCAATACCCCCACTTTGTGGGGGGGCCGGTTCAAGCTCTACCAAATTTCCAAACGACTCTTCGCCACCACCCACACCCAGCTTCCCGCCCTATGACGTTCGGACACTTCACTTCGTGGCATGCGGACGACCGTGGCTACTATTCAGGGCCCCGCGGCCGACGACGACGGCGTGCGCGCGCGAAGAAAAAACGAATGTGTCCCGCATGGTATTATTTGACAGGGATGATGGCCCTGGCAGGTGCGCAACCGTTGTCGCAGAAGTTCGAAAAAGTTGCTCGCAAAAGCCCGTTTGACAGAAATGTTTAAAAAGTGTTGGGTTTCCTACGAATCCGCAAGAGCGCGCGGGATGAGATTTTGACATTTTTTTGTTGAAAAACCATTGGTTTTTTGATGTTTTTATGTTAAAATCGCTCCGAACACTAAGCTTTTGGAAGGATTTCGTCTTGCGCGCGCGAATGTCCACTTTACCTTATTTTTTGCAAGGGATTCTTGAAATTTGATTATATTAGAACAAGAAATGTCATTTTATAGTGTTTTTTGCAAGGGAAAACGGATTACAACAAAACAACCGGATCTGGACCCCATCCACTTTTCTGAAGCTTTCGCGAAAATGATGAAAATGTAGCTGCGGCCTAGGCGCGGCGGGGGGGCCGTGCACCAGGGGTCCCAACAATAATTATTCTTTAGAATTAATAATGTTCAACAACAACAACAACAACAACAACAACAACAACAACAACAACAACAACAACAATCACTTTACCCGAACGCTCAGTGTTCTCACCAGTGCCAGGGTTTTCATGCGACGCCAGCCAATACCCCCACTTTGTGGGGGGGCAGTGCAAGCTCTACCAAATATCCACACGACTCTTCGCCACCACCCACACCCAGCTTCCCGCCCTATGACGTTCGGACACTTCACTTCGTGGCCTGCGGACGACCGTGGCTACTACACTGGCGTGGAGTACACACCCACAGAAGTTGTTAAGCCTACGTTCGTACACCCACAGAAGTTGTTAAGCCTTGTTAACCCACAGAAGTTGTTAAGCCTTCCACAGAACATCTGTTGCATATGATGCATATGGTACATGATACAGATGATACACATGATACGTACTCAGCAGCAGCAGCAGCAGCAGGATGTTTTTCGAGGACCTACGGTGCGATTCGTGTGATTTTATGATGCGCGGTGCTAAAATTCTTAAGAAGCCCAATGGTTTTTGGAGATTTCGGCGTGCGCGCGCGAAGAAAAAACGAATGTGTCCCGCATGGTATTATTTGACAGGGATGATGGCCCTGGCAGGTGCGCAACCGTTGTCGCAGAAGTTCGAAAAAGTTGCTCGCAAAAGCCCGTTTGACAGAAATGTTTAAAAAGTGTTGGGTTTCCTACGAATCCGCAAGAGCGCGCGGGATGAGATTTTGACATTTTTTTGTTGAAAAACCATTGGTTTTTTGATGTTTTTATGTTAAAATCGCTCCGAACACTAAGCTTTTGGAAGGATTTCGTCTTGCGCGCGCGAATGTCCACTTTACCTTATTTTTTGCAAGGGATTCTTGAAATTTGATTATATTAGAACAAGAAATGTCATTTTATAGTGTTTTTTGCAAGGGAAAGCGGGGGGGAACAAAACAACCGGATCTTGATCACATCGAATTACCTGAGGCTTCCTCACGAAAATGATGAAAATGTAGCTGCGGCCTAGGCGGCGCAGGGGGGCCGTGCACCAGGGGTCCCAACAATAATTATTCTTTAGAATTAATAATGTTCAACAACAACAACAACAACAACAACAACAACAACAACAACAATTACTAGCACGTGGGGACACTCCGTTCTCACCAGTGCCAGGGTTTTCATAGGAGGCGGGCAATACCCCCACTTTGTGGGGGGGCCGGTTCAAGCTCTACCAAATTTCCAAACGACTCTTCGCCACCACCCACACCCAGCTTCCCGCCCTATGACGTTCGGACACTTCACTTCGTGGCATGCGGACGACCGTGGCTACTATTCAGGGCCCCGCGGCCGACGACGACGGCGTGCGCGCGCGAAGAAAAAACGAATGTGTCCCGCATGGTATTATTTGACAGGGATGATGGCCCTGGCAGGTGCGCAACCGTTGTTGCAGAAGTTCGAAAAAGTTGCTCGCAAAAGCCCGTTTGACAGAAATGTTTAAAAAGTGTTGGGTTTCCTACGAATCCGCAAGAGCGCGCGGGATGAAATTTTGACATTTTTTTGTTGAAAAACCATTGGTTTTTTGATGTTTTTATGTTAAAATCGCTACGAAACTAAGGTTTTGGAAGGATTTCGTCTTGCGCGCGCGAATGTCCACTTTACCTTATTTTTTGCAAGGGATTCTTGAAGTTTGGTTATGTTAGAACAAGAAATGTCCACTTTAGCTTATTTTTTGCAAGGGAAAACCGATCGTAACAACACAACCGGATCCGGACCAACCCGTTTTGCCTGAGACTTCCTCACGAAAATGATGAAAATGAGGCTGCGGCCTAGGCGCGGCGGGGGGGTCGTGCACCAGGGGCCCCAACAACAATAATTACTCTTTAGAAGTAATAATGTTCAACAACAACAACAACAACAACAACAACAACAAGGCTTCCTGAGCCCCTTCCAATGGGCCGAGCTTCCCCGTCGCCCCCCACGGGGGGCACGCTGGGGTTCTGACGCCCCCTCTGGGGAGGGGGGGGGAGCACCGCATCGCATCCCACCAGCTTCCCGCCGGCCTCCATTGGGAATTGATTAGAGCGCCTGATCCCATCAACGAGGCTACGGAGCCTGCAAGAGCCGAAACTTCCCAGGCCATGTCGTCCCCACGCAAGCTCGGCATCGATTTAAATCCTCAATAAGGGAACCCGAATACGCATTCTTAGTATGGGGGTCTTACTCAAGAATCCTTACTACGAGAACCTTGATGAAGAATCCTTGCCACGGGTTCTTACTCAATAGTGAGCACCTTCGTAACGAGGCTTACAGCGGGAATATTACTCAAGACTCTTCACTAAGGGAAGCTTAACAAGAATTCAGACTATGGGAATTTAGCTAAGAAAGCCTTAGCGAAGATTCAGTACTACGTGACTCTTACTCAAGAGTCCTTACTATCAACACCTTAGTAAAGAAGCCTTCCAACGGGAATACGACTCAAGAGTCCTTACTAAGAGAACCTGAATGACAAATCCGTACTACAGGGCTCTTACTCAACAGTCCTGACTACAAGCACCTGAGTAAAGAGGCCATATTACGGGACACGTGGTTAAAAACCCTTAACAACAACACTTTAGTAAATAAGGCTTACTACGGGAATCTGACTCAAGAGTTTTTACTCAGAGAACCTTTTGATGACGAATCCTTACTACGAGATTCGTACTCTTGTTCAACACCCCTTACCAAGAGAAACCGAACAAAGAATCCTGACGATGGGGCTATTACTCAAGAGTTCTTTCTGACAGACCTTCATCAACAATCCCTACTACGGGACTATTACTCAAGAGTCCTTCCTAAGGGAAACGTAATAGAGAAACCTTGCGACGGGCATAGTTCTCAGAAGTCATTGCCAAGAGAGCCTTGAGAAATGGTTCTTGCGATGGGAATATGACTCGAGGGTTCTTACCAAAAGAATCTGCATACATAACCCTTTTGTACGGGACTGTTACTCCATATTCCTTTCTAGGAAAAGGCCCTACTACAGGAATGTGCCTTATCATCAGACCATTCATCGACAGAATCACCACCATCATCATCACCATTGTTACCAGCATAATCACCACAGTCTTCAGCAACGCCGCCAAACCCCCTTCTGTCATCACCATCAACATCGTCAACAACAGCAACCGTATCATCGTCGTCATCGTCATCATCATCAGCAGCATCATCATCAACAATAACACCATCATCGTCGTCGTTCCCATCGCCATCGTCATCGACGTCAACATCACTGCCGTCGTCGCCATCATCGTCACCATACCTGCCCGTGCAGCTGGGATCAGCGCTCTCATCGCCACCATCATTATCACCACCATAACCATCATCGCAGGCGTATCACCATAACACTCGCCATCCTCATCAGCAACGGCATCATCACCAACCTCGTCATCACAATCATAACCGTCGTCAACATCAGCAGCCAACGCACCGTCATCATCATCGACACCATCATCATTCACATATCCCCCTCTATCACCAGCACCATTACAATCAGCATCAACGTCAATATCAGCATCATCAACACCATCATCAACATCATCACCATCATCAACAGACTCATCATCATCATTCGCATCACAATCGTCAGCATCGTCATGGTCCTCATCAGTAGCATATTCACCACCATCTTCACCCCCACCATCATCAAAAACAACACGAGCCAACATCACCAACAGCATCACCATCACCTCCGTCTCAAGCGAGGAAGCATTATGATAGAGAGAGAGAGAGAGAAATAAATAAAGAAAGAGAGCGAAAGGCAGCTCACTTATTGAGTACCTTGCGAGGAACTATCGGGCGAGAGCTCGACTCCTGAGTCAAGCGTGCGGAAAGCTTGAGCGACAAGTCTAGGCGACAGCGTGTAAATAGCAAAGAAGTTGAAAGCGAGAGCGCAATTCCTCGTCAAATCGCGAGGACGTTTCGAGCGCAAGCGCGATTCATGAGAGGAGTGGGGAGTACCCACAGATCCGTTGGAATCCCCCTGAATCCTGAAGAATCCTTGTGGCTCCGTCGGGATCCTCTGAAACCCAAAGGGGCCCGAACGACTCCTCTGGAATCTGCAGGACTTCACAGGTTCCCAAAGGACTCCTTCAGTAATTCCCTGGGCCCCCAATAGAATCCTGAAGGATCCCCAAGAACCCCCAGAAACCCAAAACACTCCGCACACATCCGTAGGAATCCTGTGGACCGCCCAATATTCGCCAGGAGTCCAACCGGATCCCCAGGAATTCAGGAATGCCCGAGATCTCATAGGAATCTCGTAGGTGCAGCGCCCCCCCCCCCATGCGATGCGATGCGCCCCCCCTGATCCCCCGGAGGGGGCCTTCTGAAACCCGTCGTTCTCAACAACAACGATTACAATTACTACTACTACTACTACTACTACTACTACTACTACTACTACTACTACTACTACTACTAACTACTACTACTACACTACTACTACTACTACTACTACTACTACTACTACTACTACTACTACCACCACCACCACCACTACTACTACTACTACTACTACTACTACTACTACTACTACTACTACGACTACTACTACTACGACTACGACTACGACTACGACTACGACTACGACTACTACTACTGACTACTACGACTACTACTACTACTACTACTACTACTACTACTACTACGACTACGACTACGACTACGACTACGACTACGACTACGACTACTACTACGACTACGACTACGACTACGACTACGACTACGACTACGACTACGACTACGACTACGACTACGACTACTACTACTACTACTACTACTACTACTACTACTACTACTACTACTACTACTACTACTACTACTACAACAACAATAATCATTTTAAGACTGCCCACTCTTACTGGCACGCGTGTCTTGCATTCCGCAAACCCGAACCCTCGATACCCGCACACTTCGTCTTCGATTGTACCCCCTTTCGGGGGGAATTTCTTCCTTGTCGGCCACTGACTGAGGTGCGAAGAAGTCTCGAGCGAGAGCGCCGTTCCTGAGTTCGGGGGCCTCTCTGGCCAGCGGTTGTCGGAATACCCATGGAGGAATATCGAACGGGAGCCCTTGTCGCCGTGTCCACCAAGTCGCCTGAATTATAAGAAATTATCGCACGAGAGCGCCGTTCCTGAACTCGGGGGCCTTCTTGGTCAGATGCTCCCGGAGTAACCCGTGAGGAAGTATCGAACAAGAGCCCTTGTCGTCGTTGCTGGGCCTCCGCCAATTCAAATGAATTGCGGGGGAATCTCGAGCGAGAGCGCCGTTCCTGAGCTCGGGGGCCTCTCTGGCCAAGGTATCTCGGGTCAATTGTGAGGAAGTGTCGAACGGAAGCCGTTTTTGTCGTAGCTGGGCCTCCAAGGGCCCACAGTTAGGCCCACGTCAAAGCTCGAGCGGGAGCCTCGTTTTCAAAGAACATGTAGCCGGCGTCGAAGCGAGAGCGCGCGGAACCGTTTCCGGAGACCAGCACGAATTATTATTTAGAAATGCATCTTCAACAACAACAACAACAACCATCTGAAGACTGTTCGCTTTTATTTGCTCCAATGAAATTCAACATGCTTACCCTCGATGCCCGCCCTCTTCGCCTTCGATCATACCACTTTTGTTGGGCATCTATTTCTTCATGAGTTCTGCGCGATTCGCCAAAAAGTTTCCAGCGAGAGAGCGATTCCTCAGTAAATTTGACGAAGTCCCCAGCGAACGAGCGATTCCTGAATGGCAAGAGCGCGGCGCCTGAGTAAACCGCAGGAAGTCTCAGGCGAGAGCAAGGGACCAGAACAAACTTCGAGGGAGTATCTAGCGGGAGCCGCTGTCGTTGTAAACCGGGAGCTAGGGGCACAGTTTGAGGAGGAAGACCTTCCCTGATAAATGAGCCAGGCGAAGGACCCAACCATATGCAGTTGTGAATATCACAAATATGCATCTCATCTTCGCCCGCGCTCCCTATGGGGCCACGAACCGCGCGATGGGCGTGCCGAAAGGCGCGGCGGGGCACACAACGCGAGAGAAGACGATAGGTCTACGTGCGAGAGATTGAGAACGGGCGAATGCAAGCGCGAGTGAGTTCGATTGTGGATGAGTTTGCGCGCGCGTGTATCTACGTACATAAGTGTCGACGCCCATGTCGGCACGCCCCTCACGAGGATCGCGCCCGCTTCCTTCCGGTTATGTTTCCCCCTCTTTGCCCGCGCACGCCCATGCTCCGCACGGAGCCCCCGCGACGCGCGCTGGTCGCCTCGAAGGGGTCCCGGCGACGCGCGCGGGTCGCCCGCTGCGCGGAGAGGAGAGAGCGAGCAGGCTGGCTGTTGGCAGGCAAGGCTCTGGCCGCTGGGCAGAGCGACGACGGAGCGAGCGACGCGCTGGGCAGAGCGCAGCATGGAGTTCCCGCGACGCGCGCCGGTCGCCCCGAGAGGGTCCCAGCGACGCGCGCGGGTCGCCCGCGGCGCGAGGCCAAACAGTCAGACCGTCGAGAGACGGCGAGGTTCGGGCGGGTCGCTCTTCAGGTCAAGCCTCGCGGATAAACTCGGTGAAGCCCAGCACCCTGGCGACGGCCGGCAACATGTGTGTGCGTGACGCATGCGGGCTGTGGCACTGGAACCTTTGGTGGAGCCCCCTATGGAGCCACGAAACGTGTGACGGGTGTGCCAAGATAGGTGTGCGTGGCGCATGCGGGCGGTGGCACTAAGGCCTTCGGTGGAGCTCGCTATGGGGCCACGAAGCGTGTGAGTGGTGTGCCGAAATGGGTGTGCGTGACGCAGGCGGGTTGCGGCACTGGGGCCTTCGGTGGAGCCCCCTATACGGCCAAGACACGTGTAAAGGGCTGATCATGATGATGATGGTGTCGATGATGATGATGATGATGATGATGATGATGATGATGATGATGATGATGATGATGATGATGATGATGATGACGAGTATGATGATGATGATGATGCTGATGATGATGATGATGTTGATGATGATGATGATGATGCTGATGATGATGATGATGACGTTGTTGCTGATGTTGGTGACGATGTTGATGACGATGGTGCTGATGGTGATGATGATGCCGATGGTGATGGTGATGGAGATGATGATGGTGATGGTGATGGAGATGATGATGGTGACGGTGATGATGATTGGGAACGACAATGATGATGGTGATGATGACGTCGATGATGCTGCTGAGGATGATGACGACGACATGCGGAGGGCAGAGGCTTGGAGGAGGAGGAGGACGGAGGATGGGGAGGAGGAAGAGAAGGTTCACGGGGCGCAGTCTCTTCTAAACGAGGACCCAACACCACCCAAACGGTGCGTTCCCAGAGAGGCAGGTCCATTGTCCATTGCGATAGGGGCGACCCTGCCGCGGACGCCCCCTAGGGCCACGAAACGCCGTATCATGTTTGGGAGACGCATGCGAACACCGCTACTGCGGCCTTAGGTGGAGCTCCCTATGGGGCCACGAAACGCTGTGCTGTGTGGGACCGACGCATACGAACACCGCCACTGGGGCCTTAGGTGATCTCTACACGAAGCCAGGAAGCGCTGTACCTGGTGGGGGAGACGCATGCGAACACCGCCACTGGGGCCTTAGATGGAGCTCCCTATGAGGCCACGGAACGCTGTGCTGGGCGGGGGAGACGCATGCGAACATCGCCACTGGGGCCTTAGGTGGGTTTCCCTATGGGGCCACGAACCGCCGTACGGGGGGGGGGGGGAGACGCATGCGAACACCGCCACTGGGGCCTTAGGTGGCCCTCCTCCTGGGGCCGCGAAACGCTGTGCTGGGTGGGCGGGGGAGACGCATGCGAACACCGCCACTAGGGCCTTAGGTGCCCCTTCCTATGGGACCGCGAAACGCTGTGCTAGGTGGGGGAGACGCATGCGAACACCGCCATTGGAGCCTTCGATGGGGGCCCCTGTGGGGCCACGAAACGTTTAACGGGTGTGGCGACATTGGTGGCGATGATGGTGACGAGAACGGTGGAAATCATGACGTCGATGATGATGGTGACGATGGCATGGCGATGCCGATGATGATGTTGATGATGATTCTGACGACGACGACGAGGACATGCGCAGGGCAGAGGCAGGGAGGGGAGGAGGGAGGAGGGGGAGGAGGAAGGAAGGAAGGAAGAAAGGAAAGAACGCGGGGCGCTGTCTCTTCAAAAAAGGACCCAACACCACGCTGTACTGGGTGGGGGAGACGCATGCGAAAACCGCCACTGGGGCCTTAGATGGAGCTCCCTATAAAGCCACGAAGCGCTGTGCTGGGTGGATGCGAGCACCGCCACTGGGGCCTTAGGTGGGGCTCCCTATGGGGCCACGAAACGCTGTGCTGGGTGGGACCGACGCATACGAACACCGCCACTGGGGCCTTAGGTGGAGCTCCCTATGGGGCCAGCGAAGCGCTGTGCTGGGTGGGGGAGACGCATGCGAACACCATCACTAGGGCCTTGGGTGGCCTTCCCTATGGGGCCGCGAATTGATGTGCTGGGCGGGGAAAACGCATGCGAACACCACCGCTAGGGCCTTGGATGGCCTTCCCTATGGGGCAGCGAAACCCTGTGCTGGGCGGGGGAGACGCATGCGAACGCCGCCATTGAGGCCTTCGATGGGGTTCCCTGTGGGGCCACGAAAAATGTAACGGGTGTGGCGAAATTGGTGGCGATGATGGTGACGATAACAGTGGTGATCATGACGTCGATGATGATGATGATGATGATGATGATGATGATGATGATGATGATGATGATGATGATGATGACGATGACATGGCGATGACGATGATGATGATGATGCTGCTGATGATACTGACGACGACGACGAGGACATGCGCAGGGCAGAGGCAGGGATAGCAGGAGGGAGGAGGGGGAGGAGGCAGGAAGGAAGGAAGGAAGGAAAGAGCGCGGGGCGCTGTCTCTGCAAAACAAGGACCCAACATCACAGGATGGTTGGGGAACCGGGAGGGGCATTTCAGCTGAAACATAGAATGTGCACCGGAGAGGGGATCAACAATACTTATTCTTCAGTAGTGAGAGTTCAACGACAACAGCAATGATCAGTTTAAGACTCGTCGCTCATATCTGCTCGCGTGCAGTTCGAAACGTCTACCCCATACGCTCGATACCCACCCTCCTCGTCTTCGATCGCATCCTCTTAGGAATATATCTTTCTTACCTGTAACATGTACTTCGTGCAGCACCTAAGGCAGGGGAAGAGAAGACGGATGGAAGGAAGGGACAAGGGGGAGAGAAGAGGAGGAGCACGAGAGAGAGTCGCAGGAAGGGGGCTACGAGCACAAAAAATGTGGCAGAACCAGACGGGCAGATCGGGCGGGTAGACCCGAACAGGCGGGCCCAGGCGGCCAGGTCGAGCAGGCGGGTTGTTGAAGCGTGCGTCCTGCATGGATCGCGAGGAAGCCTTGAGCGACAGCGCGATTCCAAAATAAATCTCGCGAGAGAATCCAGAGCGTGATTCCTGAGCGTCGCGGGCGCGGCGCTTGAATCAATTGCCAGAAAATCCCAAGCGACAGCGCGATTCCTGAGTGTCGCAAGCGCGACGCCCGAATACATTCCGAGGACGGATCAGGCAAGAGCGCGATTCTTGGATAATTGGCAAGAAAGTCCCTAGCGAGAGCGCGATTCTTCAATAACGTGCAAAGGATGTATGGGAAGAACTGTTGCTGTCAACCAGGGGACAAGGGGACAGTTCGAGCACGGATACTTTCCCTGGTAAGAACACACCGAGCCCCGGGAGGGGCACTGCAATTTAAAAACACATATGTTACGCGAATGCGTGTCCTTCATACTTCGCCAGGAAGTCTCGGGCGACAGCGCGATTCCTCAGGAAAATTGTAAGGAATTCCCCAGCGAAAGCGCGGATCCTGAATGGCGAGGGCGTGGGGCCTGGAGGAAATCACAGGAGAGAGCGCGAGTCCTTGATAAATTGCAAAGAAGGCCCCAGCGAAAACACGATTCCTCAGTAACTTGCATGGGAACATCAAGCGGGAGCCTTTGATTTTGTAAACCGGGGGCCAGGGGCACAGTTTGAGGAGAAGGACTTTCACGGAAACAAAAGGGGGCGGGAGGGGCACTTCATTGGAATAAACACATATGTTACAGGATGGGGGAACCAACGAATAACGACTGCACCCATCATTTTAAGACAGCTCGCTCTTATCTGCTCGTGTGCCACTCAACACGTATATCCCCAACCTTCGGTATCCGTCCTCTTTTTCTTCGATCGTTTCCCATTGCACTTAGCGCGACCCCTAAACAGCGCAACAGACGACGGAAAGGGAAGGGATGAGAATGGTCCCCTAGAGAAAATAACCGGAATGGGGCTAGGAACAAAAAGCACGTGGCAGAACCCGGCGGGCAAATCGGGCGGGCACACTCGAGAGGGTGGGTCGGAAGGCGGGCCCAGGCGACCAGGTCGAGCAGGCGGGTTGCTGAAGCGTGAATACTGCATGAATAGCGAGGAAATGTCAAGCGGTAGCGCGGTTCCCAGCTAAATCGTGGGAGGTCCACAATGAGAGCGTGACTCCTGAATGTCGAAGGCGCGGTGCCTGAATGATTTGCAAGGAACCCCACGCGAGAGCGCGATTCCTGTGTCAATTGTGAGGAAGTCCCGCGCGACAGCACGATTCTGACATCACTTGTGAGGAAGTATTAGACGAGAGCCGTTGTTGCTGTTGTTGAAATTCTGAAGCCCCAGACTTTCCCTGATCAAAAATGGCGCGAATCCCTGGCAGGGCATCAACAATAATCTTAAGACTGGTCGCTCTCATCTGCTCGCGTGCCATTCACCCTGTACATCCCAAACCCTCGATACCCGCCCTCTTCGTATTTTATCGTGCCCCCTTGGGGATATATATATATATATATATATATATATATATATATATATATGTGTGTGTGTAAATACATATATATATATATATATATATAAGTGCATCACCTGAAACGTGAATTTCGCGCAGCCCCTGAAGCAGGGGAAAGCGGCGGATGGACTCAATGAATGAATGACGCGCCGCGCGAACGCAATTTCCCTCAGGCTGGGGGGCGGCCGCCCGCGGCGGCAGCGCCCCCCATCAGGGGGCATTGACGGAACCCGAAGCTGTACGACCACTCCAAGGAGTCGCGGCTGAGCTTATCTATGCACCGCCCTCGTCAATCTGGTCAAAAGGGTCGAAGTCGCCATCGAGCGCGGCGAACTGGACGCGTCTGCCAACAGAGCTCGGATCTCGAGGCGTGGCGTCTTGAACCAGGGAGGCCCGCGTCGCCCAGCTCGCTACGCGGCGACTCTGAGCCTGGGAAGTCATCCCCAGGACTTCCAGAACTTCGAAACGTGGCGACGCTAATCAGGGAGGCCATCTCCTGGATTTGCGATCTGGCACCATCCAGCACAGCACGTGACGACTTCGGGCCTGGGAGGCCACCCCCAGGACTGGCACCCGTCGCCCTTGCCGCAGTCGTAGCAACCGTCGAAAATGATGCCGATGAGCAGGCTGCCGTTGCCGGTCCACTTCTCTCCGCCCTCTTGCGGGAGATCCTGCGGCTGCTCCTCCACATCGGCGCCGCCGTGCCCTTTTTTCGGCCTCGACGTCCCTGCAGCTGCTGCTACCAACGCCGCCCTGGTCGCCGAACTTGGGCATGGTCGGCTTCTTTCTTGACAACGCCCCATCATGTCGACCGTGACTGCGCCTTCCTTGCTGACGTCGTTCAGCATCTTCTGGGCCCCGTAGCGCGCCCCTGAACATTGTGACAAGATCGCCCAGCTGCCTCCAGCGAGCCTCGATTACGATCGCCCGCTCGCCCTCGTTGCACGCGCAGGACATCGAAGAAGCGCCGCCGACCTGGACTTCCAGTGCACGCGCCGCCCCCTTCGAGTTCAGGGCGCTCGATGCACCGCCCGAGGTGGGCCTCGCACCGCTCCTGCCAAACAGCTGGCAACAGGAACTGCTCACCTCTCGTAGCCCATATCAAGTGTGCCGCATGTCAATGAAGATCCTCATGCAACTCAGCTCTCTCGAACTGCGTGCTGGGCTGGTTGCGAATGGCCTGCTTGCCTCCGAATTCCAATCGGTCTAACCCCCCGATTGGCCCGTCGTGGACTGGGCCGGCGTCGGGACCCCTAGCCTGCATCAAACCCTCAAGGGGGCCAGCGCCAGGAATTCTCCCATGGGAAAGCGCCCCCAATCCACCAGAGCTACTGCTGCCCTCGTGCTCTGACGGAGCATCGAGCGCACTTGCCAGCGGTCGCCTTGGCTCCTGGCTACGGGGTTTGGCGACGAGAACGGGAGTAGGCGTGATGGCCTGCGCCGATGCCAGCTGCGCGTCGGACACTCTCTGGCTGTCTCCGATGACGGGGCTGCTGACGTCGCTCAGGATGCGACTGTTGCCCAACATGGCGTCGTTATCGTCCTCATTTTGCCTCGCAACTTGTTTGCGCAGTCGCACGCGCTCATGCATCTTGGCCATGAGCTTCTCGAACACGGCCCTGCAGGATCGGGTCTGGCGACCTTCGCGATCTCCATGCCGGCCTCGACCGGCGCGCCCACCTGGCGTTGCACTGGAAGACCTGCATCCATAATATTGCCCAGCCTTTTGCGCGGACCGACGCCTCTCCGAAGGTTGCATAATCACTCGGCCCCTTGCGCCGTGGGCCTAGCACGTGGTTCTCGCAGCTTGAGCTGTCTTTTTCTGCTGCGCCCATGCACCGCGTCCCGCGCGCGCGAAGACCGTGGCCCTGCACGTGGAGTCCAGCACCTCGCCATTCTGATTGACGGCGATGAGCTTGTGCCCGAGCGGGTTGGCGAGGCACTCCTGGAGGAACGTCAGTGCGCCCTTGCAGCTGTTGAGGTGCCTGGCTGCCTGAGTCGCACGCATAGCATGCGCTGCTGCCCTATCTCCGCGCCCAGCCTGTCCAGTCGTGCCACCCATCCTCCCTGATGCTCTAGACCCTCTTGTAGCCTGTTGCTGATATGCGCCATCGCCCTTCCTCCTGGTCGCATGTGGGAAGCGCGTGGGTGATCGGCATCGCACCGGGGCCTGCTCAACCTCCCTCTGGATGTCGCGACGTGCGCTGCCGCGACGTTTAGCACCGCGATATGCAAGCCTGTCCGCCGCTACATTGCCGTCGGTGGCCCGCTTGGTATCGTCGCCCAGCTCTGCGTACTCTTGCCCTGAACGATGTGCCTTGACGCGCCTGACCTCCTCGCCGTGGCGCACGCTGCCCATGCTATTCGCGAGTGCAGAGAGACCGCCATACCTCTGGTCCACCTTGATCATCTCATCGGGCCTCTCGTTGTAAGCATATCTCGTCCTTTGGAAAGCGGCGCGCGGCGCTGTAGGGCGATCTGGTAATTGACATTAGCATGCAGACGCCAGGTGCTCTGGCATCGCTGATGCCTGTGGTAGCGTAGCTGGCACTGCCCCGCACATCACCCGAAGCGGAACCGATCCGTCTGGGACCAGGGGCGCGATCGCCCAACCTGCCCTCTGGAATCCAGCATTCAGCGGATTGGAGCACGACCCGCCAATGGCCATCTCCACGCAGTCCACGCCATCGCCTAGTACTGCGCGAACGAGATACTCGGGCACAGCCTCCACGTCGTCGCCGCTGACGTCGACTATGCACGCCTGCTTGCCGTCATTAACGGCAAGGATGTCCGCGTCGGCGCAGCAGAAACATCCTCGCAGGAGAACCTCGTCGCCTTGGGCATCGCGGAATGTCTGCAGAAAGGCCTCTCCGACATCGGCTTCCTTTCTCGCAGCGACGGCCTCTGCGAGCGCGCAACTGCCCAATCTGTGTGCCAGGGGAATCGGTCTCCGCGCACCTGCACTCGCCGTCAGTCAGGTAACCTTGTTGCATGGACCTCCGTCGAGTCCAGATTCCATCGCGCGCGCAGCTCATGACGTAGATCTTCTGGCGCATGTTGCAGCTCCTGCTTCGCGGCGTCGCATGCTGCTTGATTTAGGCAAGCGCGACTTGCAACCAGGGGCTGCCATGCAATATATCACCAAGTCGCTTTCCATGTTGACGCTGGAGCCCATGCGCCAGGAGCGCCCCTAACATGAAGGGGGGTAACTTGGGTGAGGTCTACGCGCTCGCAACGATGGTTCAGCCACCCTTTTTCCATCTAGCGCCTTCCACCTAGCCCTTCTTATGCTGAGAGCGGCCCGCTGGGGGGGGCACGCGCGCCCTTGCATTGCCCGACCCCCCCCACCCCCCACACACACACACACACGCACACACACGCACACACACACACACACACACACCACCACCACCACCACCACCACCACCACCACCACCACCACCACCACCACCACCACCACCACCACCACCACCACCACGCCCCCCATCCTCGTAACCTTCTGGCCCCGCCAAAATACAAGATCGCTCATTTCCACGATGGTAACATTAAGGCAATGCTCCGTGATTCAGCACGCGCGACACCACTGAAAACCAGGAGCAGCCGTTTCCCCTACAGCAGGATCGCCAAGTAGCACCAACTTTGCCGTCGCCGAAACTCCTCTGGTAGACTCCTCCGTGGCGGGCCTTCCTCTGACTCTGACATGTCTTTCGCAATATGCCGAACTCGACGTCACTGGCGCCATTGATCCCGAAGCCGGGCGCATAGGCCGGGCGTCCACGCGCTCGATCCTGTCGTTGGCCATGACAGGGGTCGCGTGCTTGACAGTTGCCTGCTTCTTCTGCCTTTTCCTGTGCTTCTCCGCGCGCGAACTGAACTTCCCCCGTGTCTTCGCCGTTGTCCTCTTCTTTGCTCCTGAGAAGTCAACGCCGAGGCGCGCCGTGACCTTCTTCGTCGCCTCGGCGTTGATTTGGAGCATTTTTCCGCGATCTCCTCACTGATTTCGCCAGCGCCGCTGACGACGGCGATCTCGTCGTTGAGCCCTGCCCCTGGTCTCTGCGCAATGCCCTGGAACCCGCGTCCTGCAGCCACTGCCGTCGTGGAGCCTCTTGCCGCGCGCTTCCTTCTGCGCCGACGCTCGCGTCGCCGATGTAGGGCGAGAAGAAAAAGTACTGATGCATCGCAACGTGCCTGTCGCATTTCTCAGGCGCGCGAGCTACGATGGCGATGTTTGCGCACCCGTCGCCAGCCGGCCATCCTACCTCAGCGCGCTGCGGCCGCTGCCCGCGATGCGTCCTCGCCCGAATCCCGCGCGGGCTGTTCAATTGAATGAAGACCGACTTGACTTGGGCAACGTCCGCCCCTAGCCTGCGCGGCACGTCGCGGGCCTGCGCTCGAGGAATGGCGTCGAAAAACTTGCCGCGGTCCGCCGCCGCCGTCGCCGCGTAGCGCCGCTGCGACATGCGCGCTTCAGCGCGCGCTGAGGGTTGCCAAGCACTGTCAATAGCTGACGGCCAGCTTGACGCTCCCAGGTAGCGCCTCGCCACCCTCTCGCTGATCTCGTCGACGCACCCACGCCTTGCACGTTGCCGGACTCGGTATCTGGAAGAATACATGGCGACGAGCCTGTGTCCGCCCATCGCTTCCGGTAGCATTGGCATGGCCACGCATATGAGCTAACTCGGCACCAATCCAATTTTTTCACTCGCTTCCAGGAGTACATCGAGCACATCAAGCCCAGCATCGGACAGGTACTGATAATGAGGAGGGCGCGCGTCATCCAAGCTGCCTGACGTGCGCCTCGGGAATGTAGCCGACGCCCTCCTAATATCGAGGTCCAGCCTTCGGCCAAGCACGGCGGCCGGGTGCCCGGGCCTCTGGTGCAGACGACGATAATAGCAATATCTTGATCTTCAAAGTCCACAACCACTTGATGAGGATAACAATGAAATTCGCCAGGTCGCCCTTCGACGACCCAAGGTACCTGCGCGGACCTGACGGAGGTAGCTTTGCGTAGCAGTCCAGCTCCGTTCTCACTTGCCCCTTCGCACCGTGCTTTCCACATGCGCGCGCTTGCTCGGTTTGCCTCTTGTTGCGCCACGCCTATATCCTCAGCCGATCCCTCCATGGGCATCTGGGCGTTTTCGCTGGGCGTCGAAGCAGATGCCGGCGCGCGCCTGGCACGCGTAATCAAAGCGCTCAGTCCCGGGCCGATGCCTTGCCCAGAATACACCGCCGCGTTGACCCCGCGGATCTCATCCGCTAGCTTTTCTATATCCAGCTGCGACATGCTGAACTTCAAACGACATGTTCGATCCAAGCCATCGCGCCATCTCCATTCATCTGCAACTGCTTGCACTCCTTCGCGACCATTACCCTCGCGCAAACACGATGCCCATTTCGGACGGAGGTTCGCTGCGCACGGCGACGCACGGGTCTCAGCGCCTGAGAGATGCGCGAATCACGCAGCGGCTTGCATTGCGAACCTTGCCCACGCCGTGGATGGGAGTTGCCGCGCCGCCTTCGCGCTGCCAAGCTCTGCCAGCTCCGTCGCCACCCCTGCGCGATTTCGCTCCATTCGCCCTTCATAGGCATCCTTCCGAAATAGCCCTTCGGCACGTGATGCAGGTCGCCAATCCCCTCCAACGTAGGCTGGACATGAGCTCCTTGCCGTCGGTCGCGGGCTCAACCGCAACTGGCCGATGGGTCTCGATGAACCAGCTGCGATCTGCCGCGGCTGCCTTGACCATGCGCACAGCACCTGCGGACATCGCAGAGAAATCGACGATCCTGCTTGCCGCCGCGGCGCGGCAAGTGACAGATTCGAGTGCCAATCGTAAAACCTGCGCATTCGCCATGGAACTGGGTGCCTCTATTTCTACTGCCGACATACTCCAATCACCTCCGATGGTGGACGGATGAGACCGCCCTGCCATCGCCATGCCAGCGCGCATAAGGATCTCAGCGTTCTGCATGAACAGACCTTCGCCAGCGCGGAGGTAGATGTTGAGGACATTCATCGGCTGCCATCCGAGTACTTCTACACCTGCATGTCGCGCGCGACGCGGCGCAAGCTCCGTGCCACATGCAATCGCGCCGTTTACCATTGATTCCCTGATGGCTGGACTCCGCGGCGGATACGTTGGGCTTCTCAGCCCGACCCCTTCCCTCGCGAACGCCGCAACTTCAGCTGGCGGTGGCTTCCCTGCCTTCGGAGCACCTAGGACTCATGTCACCTGCCACTTGCGACTGCTAGCCCATGTACTTAATGCTTCGCATGCCCACTCATGGTAACCTGGACCTGCATCAACGCGATGATCGCCTTCGTGCTCTGAAGCCCCTCCTTCAAAATACATGTGCCCTGATTCGCTTTGCGCGCCGCGATGAAGTGCGAGGTCTTCGCAACCATGGGCGCAGGTTCTGACTCCGAGAGCCCTCGCCGTACTTGAAGTCCACTGACTAGCGGATCACTACCTGCCTGCTTCACGCTACCCGTCGTACGCACCAGAGTGTAGCTCCCCGCCGCCTTCGAGCTCACGATGCTTGGTGTTCTGGATGTTGGGTACCATTTCGGCGAGACTTTCTCCAATCATTTCAGGCGCAGCTTGTCCATCAGCCTACCGTTGGTGGTGCAGCGCTTCGGTTTAATCTTTTTTCCCCGAGGATATCCGCGGGTCGCCTGGCTCCACCATCGCCTGCTGGCTGATCTGAATCCCCGCCTGGTCGTCCACCTACTGCTTTGTTACCTTGTCTGCTGTCGCCCCCACTGCGGCCATCAGCGCGGCCATCATGAGAAGCAACCTTGCGACCAAGCTTCGTCGCCATGCTCCTCCTGCATACCTCCTGCATTTTCCCGAAGAGCGGGTTATTCCTGAAGTTCTCGTAGAAATGGCACACCTCTGGGTCGCCCTGGACCCGATGTCCGCATCAAGTACGAGAGATTATTCCAGCACGACGTGCTCTTGCTTGTGACTGTCACCGCTGAGCTTGGTCGCGGACTCTGCAACATCCATCTTAAGCACCCTCTCCTCCTTCTGCTTGGCCTTTAGGAAGCTGCGCTTGTTCTCGAACTCCTTCTGGGCCTTGGCGAAAAGTTTCTGAGGCCGCTCGATATCTTTCTTCGCCGTGTTGATATGGACCTTGACCTTCTCCAGCGTCTGCAAGCTCTGTTTGTGGGCGGTCTCTGGCTACGCATCCCATTGACCTGCGCACGGGCCGCCTCGAGCTTGGGCTTGAGAGTCTCCGCCATGTCAGTGTCCCCGAGGTTTGCGAAAGACTGCGCCGACTTTTCATACCGCGAGATCTTGGCGAAGATCCCTGCACGCAGCGCGCCGTTGCCACCCATGTCGTTGGTCTCACTGCCGTCGTCCACGTCAGCGTGAGCTCCTCCTGCAGTGTCTCAAACTCCTTCGCCTCGGGGCTCCACGGCGTCAGCTTGGTGTGTGAGCCGGCTCTACCATTGGACTTGAACGGGACATTCTTGCCAACTGCCTCTGCCTCCTGTACCATCTCGTCCGTCCTCTTTGCCGCGTTGACGATGCGTGCTGGCGCCGAGTTGCCGCACCGACACGCGACTCTGCACGCCCACTTTGAACTCGCCCCACAATGCCAGCATCCCCACGGCGGGGAGCTTGTCACCTCGTCGTAGGACACGCGGGCTGCGCGTGCGGATCCGGAGGCTCCGGCGCTACACTTCCCGCCGAGCTGCCGCGCTGCCTATCGAACCGCACGGCCGCGCCCTGCAGCAGGGCCTGCCGGCGGGCAGCGGCCTTGCCCGCCTGGGCGCGCAGCAGGGAGCGGTCGGCCGAGCGGCGGCCGCGCGCCCGACAGTGTTCGGCGGTCTCCCCGGGGGACGCCGCGCCAAGCGCTGGTCTCAGCGCGCGCCGGTGGGGCCCTCGCCTGCGCTGCCGGGCACCAAGGGGGGCATCACCTCGAGAGCCGGAGCTGAGCGGACGGATGGAAGGAAGGGAAAACAGGGGAAAGAGGAGGATGAAGCACGAGAGACAGTTGCACGAGGGGGGCCTGGAGCAAAAAGCACGCGGCAGAACCAGGCAGGCCGATCGGGCGGATGGGCCCTGACGGGCGGGTCGGGAAGGCGGGCCCAGGCGGCCAGGTCGACCAGGCGGATTGCTGAAGCGTGCGTCCTGCATGAATCGCGAGGAGATCTCGAGCGATAGCGCGACTCTCAAAAAGATCGTGAGGAAATCCACGCGAGAGCGTGATTCCTGTGGGTCGAGGGCGCGGCGTCTGAATAAATGGCGAGTAGGTCCCACGCGAGAGCGCGATTCCTACATAAATGGTGGAACTGCCCCGCGCGAGAGCGCGATGATTCAATCAACTGTGAGGAAATATCCGGCGAGAGCCGCTGTTGCTGTAAACTGGGGGCCAAACCATAATTCCGAGACTCCGGACTTTCCCTGATATATATGTATATAGATATATATATACAAAAAGTGCGGGCCCCGGGAAGGTTACTTTAATTGAAAAACACTGTGCCCTGGATGGGGGATTGACAATAGATATCCTTTACAACTTGAAACAAATCAACGACCGCAGCACCAGCAACAACATCACTAACACCATGAACAACAATAACAACAGCAACCTTCACAACAACAACAATCACGACGACGACAACAACAACGACGACGACAACGACAACGACAACGACAACAACAACAACAACAACAACAACAACAACATACACAACAGCAACAACAACATCAATAGCAACATCACCACCAACAGTAACACTTACAACAACACCAACAACAATAACACGGACAACAACAACATCAAAAACATCAAAACCAACATCAACAATAAGTTTAAGACTGTTCGTTCTCATCCGCTCACGTGCCAGCCAATACGCCTATCCCAAAACCCTCGGTACCCGCCCTCTGCGTCTTCGATCGTAACCCCTTGGGGGCATATCTTCCTTACTTGCCACGCGCATCTAGCGCAGCCCCCAGAAAAGGGAAAGACAACACGGGTGGAAGGGGGAGGGAGAAGGATGGAACACACAAGAAACCAACACGATGGAGGCAAGGAGCAGAAAAACAAGTGGTACAACCAGGCGGACAGATCGGGTGGACAGACCCATAGCGGGCGGGTCGGGTAGGCGGGCCCAGGCGACCAGGTCGAGCAGGCGGGTTGCAAAAGCGTGAGTCCTGCGTTGATCGCGGGGAAGTCTCCAGCGATAGCGCGACTCCCAAATAAATAGTGAGAAAGGCCAAAGCGATAGCGTGCTTCCTGAGCGCCGAGGGCGCATCGTTTGAATAAATTGCGAGGGGGTCCCACGCGAGAGCGAGATTCCTGGATCAATTTGGAGGAAGTCCCGCGCGAGAGCGCGATTCTTCAATCAATTGCGAAGAAGTATCAGCTGGGAGCCGTTGTTGGTGTCACTCGGGGGCCAGGGGCCCAGATTGGCCTTCAAAGCTTATAGTAGTTTACAAAAAAACAGCGTGCGAGTCCCGGGAGGGGCACTTCAGCTGGAAAGATACAATGGTTACCGGAAGGGGGGATCAACAATAAGTATGCTGCAGAAGTGGAAGTTCATCAACAACAACAACAACAACACCACCAACAACAACAGCAACAACAACAGCAGCAGCAACACCAACAACACCACCATCACCAACAACAACGACAACAACAACAACAACAATCATATTCAGACTGCTCACTCTTATCTGCTCGCGGGCCACTGAACACGCATATCCCATACCATCGATACCCGCCCTCTTCGTCTTCGATCGTACCCCCCTGAGGGTATACGACTTCCTCACCAGCGACGCGTATTTCGTGCAGCCTTTCAAGCGGGGGACGAGACGACGGATGGAAGGAAGGGAAAGGAGGGAGGGAGGAGGATGGAGCACGAGAGAGACTAGCAGGAGGGTGCCTGGGAGCAGAAAAACAAATGGTCAACCAAACGGGCAGACCGGGCGGGTAGAGCCTAACGGGCGGGTCGGGAAGGTGAGAGCCGGCGGCCAGTTCGAGCAGGCGGGTTGCTGAAGCATGCGTCCTGCATGAATCGCGAGATCTCGAACGATAGCGCGATGTCCAACACACATCCTGAGGAAATCCAGAGCGCGAGCGTGACTCCTGAGGATCGAGGGCGCGGCGTCTGAATACATTGCGAGGAAGTCCGACGCGACAGCGCGATTTCTCTATAACTTGTGAGGAAGTCCCGCGCGAGAGCGCGATTCTTCAATACACGGTGAAGACGTATAAGGCGGGAGTCGCTGTTGCTGTAAACTGGGGCCCATGAACTCAGTCAGGTGGCTCCTCGCTTTCCCTCGTGCAACATAGCGCCAGGTGCGAGCCCCACGACGCGCAGTCCAATTGAAAAACCACGATATGCCCAGGGGGATCAGCAAACACCATTCTTTTGTAATGAAAATTCAACCACAAAAACCATCGTTCTGAGACTGTTCGCTTTTACATGCTCGCGTGCCACCCAACACGCATATCCCAAACCCTCGGTACCCGCCTCTTCGTCTTCGATCGAACCCCTCTGGGGATACAGCTTCCTTACCTGCCGCGCGTAACTGGTGCAACCCCTAAACAAAAGGAAGGAGGGGACGGATGCAAGGGAGCGGAAGAAGAATGGAACACGGGATTCGCAGGAGGGTAGCGAGGAGCAGAAAGCACGTGCCAGAACAAGACGGGCCCGTCGGGCGGGTGGACCCTAACGGGCGGGTCGAGAAGGCGGGCCCAAGCAGCCAGGTCGACAAGGCGTGTTTCTGAAGCGTGACTACTTTATGAATCGTGAAGACAGCTCGAGCGATAGCGCGATCCCCAAACAAATTATAAGGAAATCCACCACAAGAACGTGATTCCTGAGTGCCGAGGGCGCGGCGCCTGACTGCATTCTGGGAAAGTCCCACGCGAGAGCGCGATTCCTGCATGACTTGTGAAGAAATCCCGAGCGCGGGCGCGATTTTGGAATGCATCGTGGGGAAATTTACAACGGGAGCAGATGTTGTTGTAACTCGGGGGCTGGGGGCTCAGTTTGGTAACGCTTCTTCCCCGTACGAAAAACCAGGTGCGGGCTCTGGGAGAAACGCTTTAATTGAAACGTGCAATGATTACCGCGCAGCGGGAACAAGAACAAGAATTTCTTGGGAATGGGAATTAGGCGACAACCACAACAACACTAATAATACCAGCAAAATCATTTTAATATTGCTCGCTCTTACCTGCTTGCGTATCGTTCAACTCGTATTTCCCAAACCATCGATACCCGCCCTCTTCGTCTTCGATCGTACTCCCTTAGGAGTATCTTTCTTACCTGCAACGTGAATTTCATGCAGCCCCTAAGGCAGGGGAAGGGGGACGGGTGGACAGACCCATAGCGGGCGGGTCGGGAAGGCGGGCCCAGGCGACGAGGTCGAGCAGGCGGGTTGCTGAAGCGTGGGTCCTGCATGAATCGCGAGGAGATCTCGAACGATAGCGCGATTCCCAAACAACTGGTGAGGAAATCCACAGCGAGACAATGATTCCTGAGTGTCGAGGGCGCGGTGTCTGAATGAATTGAAAGGACCTTAGTGGGCCCCAGAGACGGCAAAGCCGATTTTCCACTGTTTCCGAGAATAGGTCCCTTTTAAACGGAAACGGCAAAAAACGGCGACTGGAACCGTCACAAAAACGGCTCCGGAATCAGAGGTGGAGCCGGAACCATCAAAAAACTGGCGACGGAACCGGTAAGAAAACGGCGTCGGAACAGGCAAACAAAAACAACAAACGGAAGTGGTAACAAAAAAAATCCTGTCGCTTCCACGGCCCACTAAGGTGAGGATGTCCCGCGCGAGAGCGCGTTTCCTGCATAACTTTTCAGGAAGTTCCACGCGAGAGCTCGATTCTGCAATAAAGCGTGAGGAAGTATCAGGCGGGGGCCGCTGTTGCTGTAAACCAGGGACCAACAACACAATTCTGCGAACCAAGACTTTGCTCAATAAAACAACATGGTGCGGGTCCCGGGAAAGGACTTCACTTGAAAACAATCCATGTGTCTGGGATGGGGGACCAACAACAGCTATTCTTGAGAACTGCGAATTCAGAAACAACAGCGACAACGACAACGACGACGACAACGACGACGACAGCAGCAACGGCGGCGATAACGACAACGATATCGACAGCGACAACGACAACGACAACGACGACGACAACGACGACGACGACAGCAGCAACGGCAACGACAGCAACGGCAACGACAACGATGACGACAACGACAACGACATCGACAGCGACAACGACGACAACAACAACGATAACGACAGCCATCATTTCAAGGCTGTGCGCTCCGATCTGCCCACGCACCAGTGACCGCGTGTCTCCCCGAACCCGCGGTGCGCGCCCGTCGTCGTCCTCGATCGTGCCCCCTCTCGGGGGCACATCTCCCTCGGCGCAGCCCCTGAAAGCAAGGAAAGGAAGGACAAGTGGAAAGGGGGAGGAGGAGGAGGAGGAGGAGGACGAGGAGGAGAAGGAGGAGGAGGAGGGGGAGGACGAGGAGGAGCAATGCGAGCAATGCAGAGAGCGGCCAGGTGCATCACGAAACCGCCTGGAGACAAAGGAGGGCGACCCAGGAAGGCCGGGGTCGCCTCAGGCGGTGCGGACAAAAGCCGCACCGTGCACAGAAACTCACACGGCCTCCTCGGGCAGTGAGTCCGAACCTGGGCCACCTTCGAGCCACTCCGCGCCGCGCAGGCGGACGGCCTCGGTCCCAGGGCCCACAGCCCCCAACCACGGAGGCACCTGCAGGGAGTCTTCGGACTCTCCAGGAAATCCCTCTGGCACGTCGGCCAGCAACAGCAAGCAAAGGGCCTCGCCCGACTTGGGATGACGGCCCTTCTGAGCATTCGACTGGAGCCTCTGCAACCGATCCCGCTCCGCCCGACTCCCAATCACCCCCGTCCCGCCCCCCTTGCAGGCACGCGCCAGGCCGACCGAGAGGCGCTGCGGGCGCGCCGCGTGCGCACCTCAGCGCGTGCAGATAAGCACACGCTCCAACTCTTGCACCTGATGGCCAGGCCCTGAAGTTTGAGGATCGCAGAGACGGGCGGACAGAGATTTGAAGGAGGAGAAGGTGGTGGCCTGCTTCCAACAAACATTGCAGCCGAAGGCTCCCTCGGGGAAACCGACGAAAACATGTGTGGGCTTCCTCACGCGCCGAGCGCTCGGGGCGTGGCCATCGTTGCCAGTCTCTCAGCAGCCAACGCAAGACACCTCGTGGGACTCAGCGCCTGCTCTACCTGAAACTTGAAAGCCTGAACGACCGACGAAGATCCCGACATTTCGAACGCGGCCATCTTCGCGAAACAATCGGACCACATGTTGCCGAAAAAGTTACCTAGCGCCTCGCCCGATTCGATGCGCGCCGAAAGACCCTCATCGACAGGCCGATGGGCCTTGGTCCAAGTGAGGACAGGTCGGCACTCATCAGG
This sequence comes from Prorocentrum cordatum, assembly GCA_963575745.1. Lineage (NCBI taxonomy): Eukaryota > Dinophyceae > Prorocentrales > Prorocentraceae > Prorocentrum > Prorocentrum cordatum. The sequence goes on from CAUYUJ010018210.1 coordinate 93,257, forward strand.
ACTGTACAACTGATGTAGGTTGCGCCCGACGCTGGTGCGTGGGGCAAGGGGTTTAGCACGCTCGCCAACCCATGAGGCCCCTTCACGGGCGAGACTCAGATGATCAGTAACAAACTCGGTCGGCCTGGCCGCAACTTCCAGCCCGCGCAGCGCAGCAGTTCCCCCTGCGCGGGGAACTGTTTGAACTGGGCCGCCAAGGCCGCCAAAAATAGCTTTGAACGGGGCGAGGTTGGGCGTCAAGGCCACCACGGCCCATCCGCACATCCTGGGCTTAGGAAAACCACTGCCAAAACAAAGGCTAGCACCGTAGACGGTCCCTGGCCGCGGGACCGTCGCAGCACCCCATTCTTTGACAGGCAGCAGGCAAGGCCCAGGGGGCTGACAACAGGCCTCAGAGGGACGGCGTTGAGCAGGTTGACCGGGGCGGAGTCCCACTCCAGGCCGGCTCACGGTTGCCCCTGACTCCAGATGTCCTTCCTGACCTGCAAGACGTCGTCGGGGCAGGGTCCTCTTCGTCTGCCTGCGGCCCGCGGACCGAGCAGTAGAAGATCTCGTGCTCCAGCTCCGAGGACTCGCGGCAACAGAACTCGCAGTTCGCCCTGCCCGTGTAGCCCGCCAAACGCCGTCTCTCGGACGACCGCATACCGTGCGACTGCAGCTTGGCAACAGCTCCCCGAAGACCACTTGAAAGCGGTTGCAAACGCCCTGCCCTCAGAGCGCGCATCCAGATGTGCTGACGGCCACCTCCTTCACCCCGCTGCGGAGCTCCAGGAAGGTGATCCAGAATCCCGTGACTTTGCCAGCTCTCCAAGCTGGCGAAAAGGTAGTGCTTCAACTCGCTAGGGGACACCCTGAGCAAGTCAAGCGCCACGCCGAGGTCGCCGACGACAACCGTAGACGACGCTATGTCCCAGCACGTCCGTTTCAGCGCGGGCCAGAGCGCCGAGAGCGGCCCTCTGGCGCTAGCCCTGATCTGGCCTCGCAGCGCCAGCCACGCCTTCTGGAGGTGCCACGGCGAACTGCGGAGCTCCCAAACCCAGGCTGAATGCAGCTGCAGGATACTCCATGTGGCGCGGTAGATCGGGTCGCATGTGCGCTGCTTCTGCGCAGCGAAGTATAAGGCGAGCGAGCCTGAGCCTGTGAATCCACAAAAACGCCCCGCAACGCTCCTAATCTGCTTCAGCTCACTGTCATTGATACCACTGACTGCAGCGCCGTGACCGACAGAGAGAAGCACTCCTGCGGTCCAAATCCTGGCCGCCTTGGCACGTCCAGTTCCCCTCTGAAGGGCGCGGAGTCTGGCCTTCCTGCCGTGCATCTTCTTCACGCGGTCCTTCTGCGCCCCCCGCATGGCCGCTGCGGCGCCAAGGTCGTGACCAAGATGCCGCATGTGACGCCTGCCGGCAATATTGAGCATCCTGGCGAACGACTTGAAATGATACGCCGTTCGACGCGTCAAAGCTAAGTGGCCAGTCTTGTCGAGTTGCGGAAAAAGGGCAAAAGGCGCGCACCGACTCGCAAAAGATTCGGCACGCCGTAGCCACAAAACGTGAGCCGCGGGGGTCGAGGTCTGCCCAACTCAGGGCCACGTCGGTGACCAGGTCCCTCGGCCGTACCTCCCTCGCAACAGCAGCGGTCAACTTGATGCTGGGCGTGAGGAGGACCATCAACATCGCGGGGGCATGCGCGCATCCTGCCAAGATACCTCGGCACACCTGCTAAGCTCGAGCGAAGGAATTGCATGCGAAGATAGAGCGCACCTGCTCGTAAAGCAAGACCAGCATGCAGGCCAAGCGCATGGGGAAATTGTTCGCCCTGCACTCGCTGAGGATGGCGGAGTGCTTGACCGTCCCGTCTCATAGCACCTTAGCACGTCGAGGGGGACGACCAGCGCATGCTTGCCAGTCAACGGTGCCGCCTCCTTCTCAAGCGCCAGGTCGAATGCCGCATCTGTGGAAGAACGCCCGCCAATATGGCCCCAGAACTCCTCGCTGGCATTGCGCAGCTCCCAGCCCGCCGAAGTCGGACGACGCGCCCGACCCCAGACACGCATGGGAGCGTTGAGGAGCGCGATGAGGCGCTCCCCTCCCCCAGGTTTGGGGGGACGCACCATCTTGGAAACTAGCCTCTCCTAAGGCCAGAGCAGCAACTCCTCGCAGCGGCGGGACACCATCGCCATCGTTCTCATGGCAGCGTCGGACAACTGGTCGAGCACCCGCGGCGCGATCTTGACCTGCCCCGTCCTCGTAGACCAGCTGAAGGCTCGGATCGCCCTGCGGATGTCATTGCAAGCGGGCCCCAATCAGCAGCGTCGGGCGGAAGTTCGGCGGGTTGAGCCTCATGCCGTTGCCAGAAACCGCTCCAGTGCTCCAACTTCCTGTCGGCGAACTGGTGGGCACGCTGCACTCCATCGCCGAAGCCAATGACCTCCTGGAGAGCCTGCGGCTTGGAAAACTTGTGAGCACGACCGGCTCCACGTTCGCATGCTGCCTCGGCCCGCAACTTCCAGCCCTGGGCAATCTTCTGATCGTGAATGCGCTGCGTCGCTTCGGCCTTCGCCCGGATCATGTCGATCTGCTGCTCGAGACCGTCTCGAAGGAAAGAGCCCACGCCGCGCCCGAAGAAGACCTTGGCCTGCCCATCCGAGTGATTCCAGGTGCCAGCCTGGGCCCCCGTTCGACGCAGCAAATTCTCGAACTCCAAGATGTGCTTCGCGGTCTTGGCGCAGAGCTTGTCGGGGAACCTCTCGCGGGAGGAGGTCGGGGGCCAGCTACTTGCCGCGCCGGGCTCGACGAAGGCAGGCGCCGGGCGGGGCCCTGCCCGCTCAACGCCTTCTCCCTCGACAGCTGGGAGCCTGGCCCCCTCCCACATTTGAAGCTGGCGATCACAAAGTACGTCCGACCCACTCTCGGAAGGACGCCGCGCACGAGCATCCAGTCCACCTCGCTGAGGCCCAGCTTCGCGCCAAACCTGGGGCCCCAACTTCCCCGCGACCTCCACCAAAGCGGTCGCGGTCCTGCTGGGCCTGCCTCTCGAACGCGCCACCTCCGAAGGCGACCTGGTAAGCGCCGCGGCAGCGGCCCCGCAGGCGCCGCCAGCGGCGCGCCTGCCAGGCACCGAGCCGAACTCCACATCTGCCTCGAGTGCCAGTGGGCCAGGTGTAGCGCCACCAGCCGCTGCCCGCATCCAGACGGGCCAGCCCCACTCGCGGCTTACCCATTGGGTGCATCTGGGGGCGGGCTCCAGCAAACAACTTGACGACTGAGCCCAGCCCCTCGCGCTGTTTACCTCATGGGTGCAACTGGGGGCTGGGGCTTGCGTTCTAATCGCCGAGAGCGCATCCCCCAGAGATGCGCCGCCGCCTGTCGACCCAGAGGCCGAACCACTGCACGTGCCTGAAGACCAGCCAGCCGTCCTCCTCTGAAAACTGCTGGAGGAGGGGCCAGCTTCGCGAAACCTGCCGTCGCTCTGTGGGGAGCTTTCACGCACCTCCCCCCCGCGATGGTTGACCGACGAGAGAACGAACGTGGGGCTGGCTACCTTGAACTTTTTTTGGTCTGCGGGGCGAGAGCGAACCTCTTCCGGTTAAAAGCTAGGCGGGCCACGCACAGCTCTGATTGGGGAGACAGAGCACAGGCGGGCGGGGCCTCAGGCGGCCGGAGGGCGGGCCAGGGTGCAGGCGGCGCCGAGGAGCTCGCACAGGAAAAGCAGGCTAACTTGAACACAAGCGCCTGCAGGGCCGTGCGTACTCTGCGAAAGTGGCGAGCCGACCGCGCAGCCGTTGCCCGAGCCGCTCGGGGGGCCTATCTTCCTGGTAAAACTGTCGGCATACGGTCCAACTGTATCAGCCGCCCCCTGCAACTCAAACTTGATGCCAAGCAGCAACTGGCCCCACACATGCAGCATATCCAGTGCCGCGGTGGCATCCTGAGCCTGGTGGCGGAGCGGCTCCCAGTCGGGTGGCGGCCGCGCGCGCCCTGCCTTGGGGGTCTTGCTGAACCCTTTCGGCTGCGCCAGCCCCCTGATCCACGTGTTCCGGGGCTTCGCCCGCATCGTGATGGTCACGGGCAGGCGTGGCCAAGCGTCAGCCTCGCCGACCGCCGCGGGGCTGAGTCGTGGGACCAGCGGGCAGGAGGCGGAACACAAATCTATCGTGCTGTCAGGAAGAGATGGCAAACGAGTGAGGGCCGACGGAACAATGGCCACGTCGTTGACGGAGTGCAACTAAGCGAAAGACCCCAGCTGGGACACCTCCATATCGAAGCCGCCGCCCACGATCCACGGCAACTGCGTCGCCTCCAGCGCCTCGAGGTACTTGTATAGCTTGAAAAGCATGGCCAGGCTCTCGGGCGACAGCTGCTCGTCGACGCGAAGGTAGACCGAGACCATGGCGAAGCACTTTCGGCCGCCGCAAGTGACGCGCGCGGCTGCCATCCTGCCAGGCCCCAGCGTGGGCCCGTCAAGGCCTGGCGGGGCAGTGACCAAAGCTCGTTCGGTCGCCAAGAGGGCCACTCCTGCCTGTGCCCCAGCGCCCGGCTCAGGCAGAGCGGGCTCCCAAACACCATGCAGGCCCTCGGCCAAGGCGTCTTGCTGTGCCTTGGCCAGGCCGCCGCCCTCGACACGGGCGCGATGTCCCTGCGCAGCGATGCGCATGCTGCGGCAGGACTTCAGGTAGTCGATGAGAGGGCCGCCTGAAGAAACATTCAAAGTAGCGATAGCCATCGAATTCGTCACTCAAAGAAAGTCAGAGGAGACAAGAACATCCGCTGGAAGGACGAGCCGCCGCGATTGAGGCGGTGCAGCTGCTGGCGGGACCTCCTGCGGCACGGAGGGCTCAGACTTGGTCCGCTTGACCTTGGCCCCGTGCGCCTCGAAGATTTCAGCGATCTCACGCTTGTCTCCTCCCGCCTTGGCCACCTCCTCGAGCAGACTCTGCTCGTCCTTGGCGTCCACCTCCATTTCTTCGTCTGGAGCCTGCGCCTCTGCTTGCACGTGACTTGCTCGCTCTGCGGCTTCGCGCTCAGCACGCTCAGTTGGTTGCTTGGCGCGGGCTTCAGCCTCTAGCTTGCGCAAATACTCGAAGTCCGCCTTGAGCCGCCCCGCCTGCCCGCGGTTAGCCCTGAGCGCCGTGAGCGCTTCGCCCAGGCCGTCGAGCGTGACCGAGCGGCCCTTGATTGGCTCGTCGGCGGCAGGCTGCCCAGTGGAGCTCTGCGGAGGAACTGGTACTTCACGCTGGAGCTCGCGCTGCAGTTTTTGTAACTCCTCTATCTGCTCACAAAATGCCGCAAACTGCTTGGTGGCGGCATCGTCCTGCTCTTGAAGCTGCGCCTTCCGCTCGCGGAGGTTGCCCCGCTTCCGCCCCTGGTCTTGGCGTAACTTTTCTTGGCGTGTGATCTGCGCTCCCCAGTCGCGGAGCCGCTGTCCCAACGGCCTGGCCGCAGCCAGCTTGTTCTTGATCTCAGACTGCTCTTTGAAGTAGGCTTCCTTGGCAGCGACCATGTGCGGGTCGGTGTTGGAGCCTGCCGTTTTGATGAGGTCCGCAAGCTCGCGTGGCCTTTTACTTGGAGTACTCGTCACCAGTGATGGCTGGCTCCTCAGGCTGAGGGGCTGCCTGACCAGTGGCCTGCTGGATCTTGGCATAGGCCGCGGCCACCTCCGCCTTGAGCTTCAGCACCGCGACCGGACTCGTCCATGCCGCCAGCGTGCGACCTGGTGCGCGTGCTGAGGAGGACGGAGCCGAAGGCAAGCGGTGCTCCTTGAAGCAGAGGCCCTTCCCTAGCTTGCACTTGGTGCACGACATCGCGTCGGGGGCGTTGAACCATGGCGAGCCACGGGCCCCGACGCAGCTCTTGCAGAACCGCTGGATGTTTGCGCTGTTCCGCTCGGTGGTGCGGCGGCGCCATTCCCTTGGCGGCAGTCCTGGGGCGGGGGCCCAACTCCCGCGGTGAAGGCCGACCCTCTTGAACAAAGGGGGAGGAGGGGGAGGAGGGGGAGGAGGAGGAGGAGGAGGAGGAGGAGGAGGAGGAAGAGGAGGGGAGGAGGGGGAGGGGGGAGAGGGGGGGGGGGAGGAGGGGGGGAGGGGGAGGGGGAGGGAGGGGAAGGAGAAAAACGGAGCACGAGAGATATTGGCAGGAGGGGGCCCAGGAGCAGAAAACTAGTGGTAGAAGCAGCCGGGCAGATCGGTGGGCAGACCCATGGCGAGCGGGTCGGGAAGGCGGGCCCGGGCGACGAGGTCGAGCAGGGGGGGTGCTGAAGCGTGGGTCCTGCATGAATCGCGAAGAAGTCTCGAGCGATAGCGCGATTCCCAAGTAAATCGCGGGAAATCCAAAGCGAGAGCGTGGTTCCTGAGCGCCGAGGGCGCAGCGTCTGAACACATTGCGAGGAAGTCCCACGCGAGAGCGCGATGCGTACATGAACTGTGAGGAAGTCCCGCGCGAGAGCGCGATGTGGGAATACATTGTGAGGAAATATCAGGCGGGTGCCGCTGTTGTTGCAAACCGGGGGCCAAGGGCCCAGTTTGATCCCCGAGACTTTCCCTGATAAAAAAACAGGGTGCGAGCCCCGGGGGGAAGCACTTCAATGGGAAAACACAATGGTCACCGGAGGGGGGGGTAACAATAATGGTTTTTCAATCGTGAGAGTTCGACAACAACAACAACAACAACAGCAACAGCAACAGCAACAGCAGCAGCAGCAGCAACAACAACGACAATAGCAAGTCGTGAAGAAGTCCCGCGCGAGAGAGCGATTTGGAAATACATTGTGAGAAAATATCAAGCGGGAGCCGCCGGGGGCCAGGGGCACAGGTTGGTGACACCCCACCTTCCCATGTAAAAACCGGGCGCGAGCCCCGGGAGAGACACTTCAATACAAAATGCAATGCTTACCGCGCAACGGGGATCAACAATCATCATTCTTTACTAGTGACAGCTCAACAGACGCAACAAAAGCACACGCAACAACAGCCATAACAACAACAGCAGCAGCAACAAGAACACTTACAACACTATCAACAACAACAACAACAACAACAACAACAACAACAACAACAACAACAACAACAACTGCAACAACTAGTCGCACCGCGGAAGCCAACCGCAGCCACGCACCCAGGGGCAGTGAATGACCGATCGGCCCCCTCACTCTGATACATGTATACATGTATATGCATATATATATATACACATAGAAAACAAGTATCTAGGCATGCACCCATAAATTCATGCGTATGCTTACACATATGTATATGTATATATATATATATAGACACAGTCATAAACACTTCGGAGTGTTTGCGTATACACATATTGTATATATATATGTGCGTACAGACATATATATATAGAGAAAGAGAGAGAGAGAGAGAGAGAGAGAGCGACGGGTCCTCTGGAGTTCAGAGGGTTCGATTCCAAATACTTTTAAAGTCACAAGCATGTGTGTATCGGTGTGAGTGTCCCTGTTTGAACTCGTTTGCCTCTTTAGTCTTGACCCCTGGCCCATGTGCCCAACCTCCCTCTGACTGATTCCTTTATTTGGTTTTAATGTAGGCAGCTGGTCAAATGATTCGCACCGTCTTTGGCTCTAGTCCGCTTCTCCTCGCTTTCGTCAAATCCCTCTTCACCCACAGCTAATGTCTCATTGTTGGTCTCTTCTGATTTTCTTGAGCTCTCTCCTACGCCACCTCTGCCCCCTCCTGATCCTTTCAGAACCTGCCAAAAGCATGCCAACCACAACATGAGCATGCGGTAAGCATGCAAACCTTGCAAACGTATGTCAACACATAGCAAGCATGCCAAATATGCCAAAGCACGCCAAGCATGTCGAAGACACGCCAACAACATTCAAAAGCGTGCCAAATCCGACCAATGCATGCACATGCATGCCAAGCACATTAAAAAGCATGCCAGCCATGCAAAAACTCAGACCCAAACACGCATAGTCATACAACGCATGCCAAAAGCATACCAATCATGCCAAATCATGCCAACGCATCCTCATCACACCCTCCTCCTCCTCCACCTCCTCCTCCTCCTTCCCTCCCCCATTCTCTCCTCCACCTCCCTCTCTCATCCCTCCTCCTTCCCTCCCTTTCGCCGTCCTCCTCCTTCCTTTCCCCCCCCACACCCCCACATCCCTCCCCTTCGCTGAGCTCTCGCCGCCCGCCACTCGGGGGGAACTCACCACCAATTGCGGCCGAGCTCTGGACAGGCCCCCGACGAACAGCTTGTGGTCGGTATCGCCCTCCGCGCGCTCGCGCCCGCCTCCTCCTTCTCATTATCGTCCTCATCCTCCTCCTCCTCCTCATCCTACTCCTCCCTCCTCCTCCCTCCTCCTCCTCCTCCTACTCCTCCTCCTCCTCCGCCTCCTCTTCCTCCTCCTCCTCCTCTTTTTCCTCCATCTCCTCCTCCTCCCTCCTCCTCCTCCTCCTCCCTCCTCCTCCTCCTCCTCCTTCCCTCCTCCTCCTCCCCCCCTCTTCTTCCCTCCTCCTCCTCCTCCTCCCCTCCTCCTCCTCCTCCTCCTCCTCCTCCTCCTCCTCCCGCCTCCTCCTCCTCCTCCTCCTCCTCCGCCTCCTCCTCCTCCTCCTCCTCCTCCTCCTCCTCCTCCTCCTCCTCCCTCCTCCTCCTCCTCCTCCTCCTCCTCCTCCTCCTCCTCCTCCTTCCTCCTCCTCCTCCTCCTCTCCTCCTCCTCCTCCTCCTCCCCCTCCTCCTCCTCCTCCTCCCCCCTTCTCCTCCTCCTGCCCCTCCTCCTCCTCCTCCCCCCCTCCTCCTCGTCTGCCTGCTTCCCCCTCCTCCTGCTGCTGGTGCCTTCTCGGGGCTTCAGCGGGAGACCTGATGGAGGCCATCATGGCCAGAGGGCTGCTCTACCACATCTCATGGAAGGTCAACCATCATTGCTTCGGCCCAGGTTCCCGAAGTGAGCCTGAACCTGTTGTGCTAATCCTGCTGGCACCTTGCCATCCAACAAAACCAGAGAGGCCTCACAGGACTGTGCAAAGGGCCCCGTGAGTTGGCTGGCGGGGCCGTGCTCACGTCCCGTAAAAGGCCGCAGAGGGGCGAGCACCCCACGAGAGCTCGCTTGCCGGTTGGTAATGTTTTTGTACCCCCCCCCCGAGACCACCCCTGTGAGTTGGTCCAGCCATTTCGGCGTGGCGGTGGAGGGGGGTCACTGCGCGGGCTGACCAGAGCGTGCGTCCTGTCGTTGAACAGTCGACCCCGGGGAGGCTGGATCTGGCTGCGGTGCTTTTCGCCTTTTGGTTGGGCTCCTGCGAAGGAGGTGGGTGAGATAGGCGTGCGCGAGCTGGAAGCTCGGGCGCTCGCGGAAATCCAAGTCGGCGGGCCCTGCCTGGGGGATGGAACATCAGGCGGGGAACAACAAGGTCTCCTCAGATGGGCACCCACAACACGTTTTCCTTCTCCCTCCCTTAACTCTTTCCCTTTATGGGCAATGAACCTCCTCCTCCTTCTCCTCCTCCTCCTCCTCCTCCTGCTCCTCCCGCGAAGGTGCGGGAAAACCAAATCTCCCGGCATGAAGGGAGCGGGTCCTGGGATCCTGGAGGTCTTCTCCCCCTGATGGCCGTGCAAAGCGAGCAGCGCACAGGAGCCCCATGGCCCATTCGGCCAGTCCTATAACCACCCCTGGGGTCCTGGAATGTCGTCTCTGTCTTCGGGCCCCTGGGAGCCCTCCACGGGCCCTGGGACCGTCAGAGACAGCGCGGGATGCACAGCGTGAGGCTCGGACTTTGGGTGTGGGAACGTCACGCTTTTCATAGCAAAACTCAAAGCAAGAAAACCCCAGGGCACCAAGAGATCTAAGAAACCCAGGGCACCTGGAGGCATGCAGGGTGTTTCTTGGCATGGGCCCCCCACTGTAGCGTAAGAAAGGCACAAATTGATGACAGCGGGGGATGGAATACAGATGAAGAGCGAATATTGTGATAGTGCGGCTGGTAATGAGGGTGAATGTGATGATGGCGATAGAGTAGGTGTGGGTGTGGAACGATGCTAATGGGTGAGGGCAGAGGGGATGAGGGCGAGGATGATGGAAATGACAAGTGACGACGACAGATTGGGGGAGTGGAGAACGCAACAACCGCACCAAGCAACAACCCCACTTTGAACTCAGTGGATCAGATACCTACAAAACTGTTGAGAGTCTTGCAGACTCCTCCTTCTCCTCCTCCTTATCGCCTTTTTTCCCGACTCAGTCTCCTCCCTCCCACCCACCCTCCCTCGCTCGCCCTCTCCCACGATCTTCTTATCAATTCCGATCGATGGCCAGAAGATCCTTGGCAAGGCCGAGAAGTTCGCTCGTCAACATTCGAAACTCTTCATCCCGACTCGCACCGCGACTGGTCTTGCTCACTCACTCACTCACTGTTCCTCAACCTACCCCCTTACCCCTACCCCAGTTATCTCGCTCATCCTCTTCCTTTTGGAACTCCTGCTCCTCATCGCCCTCCAGAGCGATAGCGCATGAAGGCAACGTGATTTGGCCAACACGGGGACGGAAAGCGCTGCATCTTCAGAATGCGCAAGGTAGTTGGTTCGTCTATTTCATGACACCCTATTGGGCTCCTGGACTTTCTACCGCAGTTATTTGGGCATGTTTGGCAACATTGTAATCCCCCAGGGAATCTTGGAGCAGTTTGGTGTTGTCGGGGGGGTCGTGTGGGTAAGTACTGGAGGCCATGTCGGGGCGGCAAGGAAGCCCTCTGAAGGTCTCGTGAGACCGTTTCAGCTGGCATGTCCTGCCGTGGGCCTGTCTTCCCTTGGAGCATGCTGGCCGGGGGCGGCCAGGGGGGGGGGGCGTCCAAGATGGGGGGGCGCAGATCACGGGCGGCGGCGCGTGCGTGGCCAGGAGGGGGGGGGCGGGGACGCATTGGAATAAGAAGAGGCGCCATGACCTCTGGGAAAATATCGTGGCCCCCGCCATTGTATCCCCACCCCCCTGGTCATCACCCCCCTCTCGGCTGCCCCCGAGCTGGGCTCCTCTCGAGGCGCTCGCGAGCTTGCCAGGATGGCCGCCCCGGGGCCCGCTGGGCGTCCCCAAGGCCCGGCGGCGGCCCGTGGGTCCACTTCGGCCGGCCTGGGGGTCGTCTGGGGGGGTCTTGGGGCCGCCTCGGGGTGGTCTTGGGCGGTCTTGGTGGGGCCGCCTCGGGTGCCGTCCGGGGACGTTTCGGTGGCATCTTGGGTCCTCTTGGAGGTGCCGGTAGTGCTGGGTGGACGTGCTCCGTGCTCGGAGCGGCAGGTCGTGGCCCCCCGTGCGTGCGTGTGGCTGGGAGCCTGGCACGGTGCAGAGAGACCCGATGCTGACTTCCACGAACCTTGCGTGGAGAGCGTGGCAGGATCGCAGATCCTTCTGTCGGCAGCAGGTCTATGCCACACCTGCGCTTCGTCGAATCGCACCGCGTCGCCAAGTGTCACCACAACGGAGTCCCGAGGTGAGAGCAGATAGGGGGAGCCGAAGCAATATCGGTGGCCCGCCGCCGCCGCGGGGAGCCCATCGGAGCGTGAGTTTCCAGCAGCTCTCGACCTTCGGACAAAAGCGAGGGAAAAAAGCACGCTGGCGGGCTCCCACCGGCGGCATGGCATTGAGACCCCTGTTCCCTCCCAGGCAGCCGACCATCTCGATGCCGTGGGAGCTCGGAACAGTGCTGTTGCGACCTGGGTGCGGCGGGACGATACGGATGGGCGATCATGGTGGCGGCGTGGGCGAGAGCCGTTCAGCCTTGCGGTGCACGGTGGCACGGTGTTTTTGCCGCTGAGGGCATATGGATGGGAGTCTGGTGGCGCCGAGTCCGCGCGACCCCGATACGATCTACCTTGCGCTGCGCCAGCACGTTGATAACCTCGAGCTTGCCATATCAAGTCAGAAGGCGGTGGGTGCTGCGCCACTTCTTGCACGCGTCTCAACCGCGCCCGATGTCCTACCCAGCCGGTGTCGATAGAGAAGTATGCGCAGAAGCCCGAGGAACAGATGTGCCTTTTGAGACGAACGGGCCATGGTGCCATGGGTCCCATATTGATTCGCGCGAGGTGCGCATCGGGCGGCATTCAGCGCCAGGGCACGTAGGTCATCATGCGATGTATCTGGGGGGGGGGGCCAGTTTGCCAGCGAGGGCACTACAGCAAGCTGCTGCAAGGTGGCTGTGCAAGCTATGTGGTGCAAGCTATGTGGTGTACAGTAAGCTGTGTGGTGCAGCATACGCGGTGCGAGCTGGAGGCGGCCAGGAGGTGGCCGCAGACGGCAACGTTGCGAAACCTGGCCGGACCCACCCAGCGTACGAGGCGGCCACGAGGCCGCCACGGGCGGCAACGTGACGAAACCTCGACAGACCCGTCCAATTCCTGGACAAGGATTGCGATAACCCCTTGAGCGCAACCAGCGCATGGAGAATCTGCAAGGAGAGAGGGAGAGCGCGAGATAGAGATGACGGCGACGACGACGATGGTGATGATGCTGATGATGAGTATGCTGGTGATGATGATGAGGGTGATGATGATGATGCTGATGATGATGGTGATGGTGATGGTGATGGTCATGATGAGTCCGATGGGCGGGTACCATGGCCATTGCAACATTCATTTCCTTCACTCTGCAAACACTGACCGTGGAAGGAAGATTTGCAAACGATTCTGACGAAGACATGCAGTCCAACACAGACGTCCAGACGTCGGATAATGATTTTGAAACCCCTCAAGCGAGGGCGGGCGGGCTTGGGAGCTTGAGCACCATTTCAGTGGATGTGCAGCCCCTATCCCTTCGTCCAGCACAGGACACACTAAAGATGTTACTATGCCGATGGGCGAGTACCATGGCCATTGCAATATTCATTTCCTTCACTCTGCAAAAGCTGACGGTGGCAAGAAGGCTTGCAACCGAGTCCGAAAGAGACCTGCAGTCACACACAAACAGCACAGACGTACCTTGAGTAACACTACGTCATGCCCGAAGATCGCATATCTCATACATTCTGGACCGTGACAGCTCATCAACGGCATTGGGAAGGGATTCTGCGACGAAGTCTGCAGTTCTGACAGGGAAACGGGCAACCTTCTGCCTGCACGCTACGCCCTTGGTCGTACGGCCGTCGAACTAGAGGTGAGGCCGACCCGAAAAAAGAGCACACCACCGCACCGGCCGCACCGGGGTCACAACAGGTGTTAACCTGCTTGAGCTGAAAGCAGGACCAACTGAATACACGCGTAGCCGAGCGGGTGGCGGATCCGCACTGACAGAAGTCCAGATCAGTTGCAAGAAACATCGGTGCCGGACGAACGGCTGAAACTCAGGAAGGGCCCGAACGCGGCTGGCCCCGGGGTGTTCCTCACATGCTGGCACAGAGTACTCGATGGACGCTTGAATTATTCTGATCGCTGTTTAAATGTCTCCGTCGTCGGCCCAAAAGGTCGGGGTCCCAGCGGGGGCGCTCGCGGGGGCTGCCCGACCCCGACCCCGCGGATCCGCGAGGCAGCGCACAGGCGGCGACCCAGACTCAATCCAGGAGCCCCGCGGTACAGTCGGGGCTTTGACCTCAGGAACCCTGAATAAGGAACGAGGCCCCCTTTTTCCATGAGTTAAACTTCGATTTCCGATCGAAAACATAATAAAAACCTGAGGCAAGCTGCGAAACACTTAAGGAACGCGGAGCCCCTCCCCAACGAAAAGGGTTCCTTCTTCAGGGCCCCGACTGCATAGAAAACCAGCAGGCACGCGCCGCCGACGGTCGCATCCGGCCCAAGAGTCGACCCTCGACGGCCCCGCGCCGCGGTGCCGAAACTGAAGGGGCCCCAGGACACACAAATAAACATACACAAATAAAATCATTCCCCATATTTTCCCATAGTTTCTGGGCCTTTGTCTTCCCCACCACTTCCCATATTCTCCCATATTTTCTTGGGGGTCGACGATCAATTGTGCCTGTGTGTGTTTTTCTCCTCCTGAGAAACGCGCGTTCCGACCTGCACCAAACCAGCTTCACGGCCCATGGGACGGGCGGAGAATGCACATGGACGGACACTCCTTCGGCAGCCCCAACTTCGAGCCGGGCGAAAGGGGGGGATTAGCAAAGGGGGGGTGAGAATCAGCTCACGTAGCTGATTTTCCCAGCGCCTCCCGGCGCCGGCAGGCGGCTGTGTATCGAGGAATGGGCCCCTCGGTGACGCCGAAACCAGCTGCATGCAGCAAATTTCGTACCCCCCCCTTTCCCAATCCCCCCCTTTCGTCCGGCCCGAGAACTCCAGCGATGCCTGGCGAACGAACCTTCGCGCGCACCTTGGCGGGCGTGAAGTTACCGAGCCTCGACTCTGAGGGCGAGCTGGGAGTCGGCGCGCGCAGCCCGAGTCAGAACCCCAGGGCGCCCGCCGACACCGACTCGTCGGCCACTCCCGTCTGGCAGGGGTGGCATGACGTCGCATCGACCGCGGTGATACCCAAAATGGTGAGCCCCGAGCCCGCGAGCGCCAGCACCGGCGGCCTCGGGCGGCCCGAGGCGGACACGGCCGGCCCGCAACACGAACGCGACCAGGCTGGGCAGACCCGTCCAGATCACCTCCCCCGTCGCGGTGTCGACCCCGCCCAAAGCCAGGACGGTCAGCAGGGACACCCTCGCGGCACCCAGCGAGCTGGCCGCGCCGAAGCCGCGCTCGCGGCAGCCCGGCCACCACTCCTGGACCTGCCGCGCGCGGTGCCGCCCCCGAGACTTCGGCGTGCTTGCCGCGGCCCCCGTCGCCAGGACACCGGCGGCCCCGCTGGCAAGCTCCCCCGCTCGAGGGTGAACCAAGTCCTGGGCGGCCGCGAGAGTCATGGCCGGCGGCCGCCAGCTCGGCGCGAACTCCGGCAATCTCCCACGCCCCCGTGGAAGCTTTGGCCATGGGCCATGGAGGAACCAGCGGCGGGACGGCCCGTCGGCCGCGTTCAACTCCGACGGCAGCCAGCGGACACAGCAGCGAAGGTTGGCAGCTAGGCTGGAGAGCCGCAAGCCGCCGCAAAGGGGGACGCAGCGCGGGTTTCCGCCCCCGCCTCTTGCCAGCCGCCAGAGCCAAAGGAATCCGCCGACACTGTCGGCGTGTGTGAAACGCTTTCGTCCGCGTGGTCGCCGCCATCCCTCCTGCAGCAATCCACTTCAACCACTACGCCACATAACATCGTTGACATGGAGGTGAAGGCGAAACAATCCACTACAATCAATACGCCACATAACATCGTTCACATGGAGGTGAAAGCGAAGCCCTTCCTTGGACCCCTTCCCGGGGTGGACAGGGGTTCCCGGGGGGCGGGTCCAGGGGGGGGGTCCCGGGGGGCGGTCCCGGGGGGTGGTCCCGGGGGGGGGGGGTCCCAGGGGAGGGGGCCCGGGGGTAATGTGAGTGTTTCTTCCTAGGGCCCCCACTCCAACAGCTTCCCCTCCTTTTCCGAAGTAAAAGCGAAGCCCTACCCTTGGATCCCTTCCTGGGGCAGGCGGGGGCTCTCGGGGGGGTCCCGTGGGGTGGTCCTGGGGAGTGGTCCCGGGGGGTGGTCCCGGGAGGGTCCCAGGGGTAATGTGATTGTTTCTTACTAGGGCCCCCACCCCAACAGCTTCCCCTCCTTCTCCGAGGTGAAGGCGAAGCCCTCCCCTTGGATCCCTTCCCGGGGCGGGTGGGGGCTCTTCTCGGGGGGGTCCCATGGGGGGTGGTCCCAAGGGGTGGTCCCGGGGGGTGGTCGGGGGGGGGGTCCCGGGGGTAATGCGATCGTTTGTTGACTAGAGCCCCCACTCCAACAGCTCCCCCTCCTTCTCCTTATCTCCTCCCCCCTCTCCCGCCGGCGCTCGGCAAGGCGCGGCGACATGGAGTCATCGTCGTCGTCGCCGCCGTCGTGGAGGAGGGGGACGGAGAGGGGGAGGAGGAGGAGGAGGAGGAGTCAGGAGGAGGTGGGGAGGAGGACGAGGAGGAGGAGAAGAAGGAGGCGCAGGAGAGGGAGGAGGGCGGATGGAGAAAGAGGAAAAGGAGGAGGAGGAGGAGGAGGAGGAGGAGGACAAAGAGGAGGAGGAGGAGGAGGAGGAGGAGGAGGAGGAGGGCAGGAGGAAAAGCAGCAAAAGTTCCTCCTCCTCCTTCTCCTTCACCCTCCTCCCCTCGTCTTCCTGACCTCCTCTTCCTCCTCCTCCTCCTCCTCGTCCTCCTCCTCCTCCTCCTCCTCCTCCTCCTCCTCGTCCTCCTCCTATTCCTCCTCCTCCTCGTCCTCCTCCTACTCCTACTCCTCCTCTTCCTCCTCCTCGTCCTTATCCTTCTCCTCCTACTGGTCGTCGGTGTGCTTCAGGGTCGGCGGCATCGGCCGTCAGGCCCTCTCAATATCATCGACGAAAGACAAGTGCCCATGATGGTGTAGCGACACGTTGCGAGTGGCATGACGCACGGCATCAAGCAGCGCGTCACCCTCATACCCCAGAACATCCGGGGACGGATTCCAGTGCCTACTGGAAATGACCGTGGCCCACGTAGAAGCCTCCATGATCTCCCCTGGGATCTCGCAGAAATCCACGTCGCAACCCTCGTGGGCCGAAGACGCGCCCGAGTCCCTGACGACGGCCTCCAGGAAATCCAAGTCACCAGCGGCCCCTCGAGGCCAAGCGCATTCGCCCTTGCCGGAATCGCCGACGTGCATTGATGCCTCCACCTCTCCGCCTGACGCCCGACCTCGGCCACTGAGGGCCCCTCCAGCCGACGAGTGCAAATACCGACGCCGACGGGAGAGGCGTCCGAGGCCGAGACGCGCGATCCCCACGGAATCCTGATCTGTGAAGTCCAGAGAGGAAAATACTGGCCACGCACCACAGCTCGAACTTCACTGAGCCACACAGGGGCCCCACGCCAGGATCCGCCAACGACTCAAAAGACCGACGACAGGATGGGCGAGGCCTCTCATGCAAATCATTGCCCGCGCGATGTGCCCCAACAGACCCTCGAGCATGCGAGGCGACACGCCCCCCCGCCGAAGGACTGCAAGGATCACTTGCCGAAGCCCCATTACGACGGCAAGCTTCGCCGTCGCAGCCCCGAGGCCACCGTTGATCTCGAGGCCCGTGAAGATGGGGGCGGCGGAAGCCTCGCCGGGCGAGTGGACGTGGCGCCCCCGCTGCTCCAACGCGCGCTGGACCTGGCCCTTCTCGGCCGCGACCGCGGCCGAGTCTCTGCCGACGATAGCGAGGCCGTCAACGTAGCCAGCCGCTGCCGCGCCCTCACGCGCGCGGAGCACAAGGCTAGGGCGCCCGCCCTCGATTGGGCCGCCGACGCCGAGACCGTTGTGCGTGAGAGCTCCCCGCAGTATACGATGAACGCGGACCACGGGCTGCAGCGCGCAGTCGATGGGCAACGGCACCCCGCCCACCTCCTCGACATTCAAGAGGCGGTTGGAGATGGCGGGGGGGGCGCGAAATACCCCCCCATGCCCTTGGAACGAGGGCGCAGTAAAGAGTGCCCTGAACGTCGCCCTGGGCCACCACCGCGGGGCCATCGGTCTCCAGGGTCGGCGTCGGCAACCGGCGTCGGCAGCGCAACCGGCGTCGGCAGCGCGGCCTTGGGCGGCGCCTCGAACTCCCAATTCGCCGCCCGAGTGTCGAAGACGAGCCTGAGCGCGCCCTTGCCAGCCTCCTCGGCAAAGAGAAATCCAAGCTATAATGATCACCCGCCCGCGCGGAGCGGAAAATGATCAAGCCGCCATCGAACAACTACCCCACGGCACCCGCGTGGGCTCTGGGGCTGCTGGCCAAAGTCGGGTCGACGCATGGGCGCCGCGGCGCCGAAGCCGACCTCGGGCTCGAAGCAGACGTCTCAACCTCGAGCGCGGTCCGTCTCCATCCCGACAAACAATATTGCTCGGCCTGGTCGACGAGGCCAGCGACTTCCAGCGGCGCCGAGAGGGGCCAGGCCGCCAGGTCCGCGTTGCAGGGCTTGGCGCGCTGGGAGTCCGTTGAATACCCGGGCGCCGACGCGAACAGCTTTGTCAAGGCCGCTTCGCCAGAAGAGGGATTCTCTCGATATTCGGGAGGAAGAAGAAATCGCCGAGAAGCGTGCGCAATGCGCTCCATCGCGCTCGCCTGCGCCGCCGAAGCCGTCAACCCAGGAGGCGCCGAAAGCGATGGAGAGTGGCCGCTCAGCTGGTTCAGGGCAGCGATGCCGTCGTTGGCCCATCGCCGCCACGCAATCCCGCGACGGGCGCGCTGGCGCCCCCGTCGGCCCAGGCAGGCTTTGGCACGAGCATCCACCGCCGAGGGCGACAGGGGGAACACGTCACGCTGCCGAGCGTCAGGCCCCATCAGCTTGTCAAACATGGTGATGACCGAAGCCGCCGCGAAAACGCAGGAGATCGCCCGGACGGCACGAATGTACCTGCACCCGCCTGGGAGACGTTTTCTCAGGACTACGCGCGCACCGCCCGCTGCCCGCGGGCCCTGCGCCTTTCCTCCGCGATGGTGGACTCTGTCTTCAGCGGGTCCGCGGTTAACTCGGTGAGCGCGGGGGCGAAGCACAAGTTCCCCTTGCCCGCCGACGCGCCCCTGTGGTGGTCCGCGTCCGCCGCCAGCAGCGCGTCACTCACCGCCGCGCCTTCTCGTCCTTACCCGGCTTCGCGTCCTCCGCCACGGCCAGTGCGGTGTTGATGTCCTCATAGTGCCTCTCCTCAATGATCTGGACCCGACCACAGCCCAGCTCACGAGCCGAGACCTCGGTGCCGTTGACCTGGTCGCAGCAGCACCCCAGCTCGAGCAACCCACAACTCCACCCGTGCTGTGGGCAGACGGCGTCGGAGGTCTGCAACCGATCCTCTGACTTCCACTCGGAGTGCCACGCCAGCGGTCCACCAGCGCTCCCCCGCATGCGATCCAGGCACCACAGTGTCGCACGCGGCCCCTTGATCAGCCAATCGGCCAGCGGCGCCAAGCTCGCCTGCACAGCACCGGTCGTGAAGCGCAGCGACCTCGGACCCGCAGCGTGGCACCCCCGCCCAGGCACGCGCCGATCTGGCGCCCCCGCGCCGGGCCCAGCGGGCGGCGCCGCCGCCACCAGGGGGACGGCCGTTCCAGCACCGACGGGCGCCGCTGGGGGCGGCGCCAACCCGAGGGTGGCCCCGGGGGCGGCGGCGCCTCCAAGTCCTCGCCGGCGGGCGTAGCCCCAACGCAAGTGGCGCCCGCACCAGGCGCGGGCGCGGACGCGACCGCGACGGCGGGGTCGGGGCAGGCCAGCACGATGGGCTGATCAGCACTGCCCCCGCCCGCGCCCACGCTTCCTGCCAAGGCGAAGGGCGTGGGCGGCACCGTCACGCCGATGAGGCCCACGGTGTGGCGGAGGTGTCCCCACGCGGCCCCAGCACTCGGGGCGCCTCGGCGATGCCGACGAGCGGAGCCCCTGGACACAGCATGAGACGGATCTCCAGGCAACGGCGTCCGCCCCCGTGGTCCCCTTATGAGCATCCCCGTCGACAGTGAGGACCTGGGCAGGTGCCAGTGCCACCACGAGAAGCGTGATGCGTTCGCGGTACACTGCGGGCCCAGCGGCGCGAGACCGAATGGCGTTCACCGCACCTGGCAGCTGCAATGCTGGATGGCGGCCCCTGCCTGCTGCGTTGCCAGCGCGCGGATCACCTCGGCATTCGAGCGCGGCGAGGCAGCCCTCCACTCGGTCCTGACGCTTGGGCCGAAGAGGCGGGCGAGGCAATGCCTGACCCCAGGCGCCACCGTCTGGATCGCGTTGGAGCCGTCGATGCTGGGACACGAGAGACTGTAGGACGACGAGCACTCGCAAGTACTGGCAGGACAGGCCGCGGAGAGCCCAGCAGCCACGGAGCAGATCACCAGGGCAAACAGGGCGCCCCGCCAGAGTGCTGTGAGAAATCGAGCGGCGGCGGCATGTGCCCCTCAAAAGCTTGAGCACAATTTCAGCGGATATGCGGCCACTCTCCCTTCCTCCAGCACGTGACACACTAAACTTGTCACTATTATGATGGTTATGAGGATGATGCTGGTCATGAGTATGGCGATGTTGGTGATGGTGGTGAAGGCGATGATGATGGTGTTGCTGCTGACTGTTGTGATGATAACGCTGAAGATGATGATGATGATGATGATGATGATGATGATGATGCTGATGATGATGATGATGCTGAGGATGCGGCTGATGATGATGGTGATGATGATGATGGTGGTGATGGTGATGTTGATGGCGATCGTGATGGTGATTATGATGATGACGACGATGATGATGATGATGATGATGATGATGATGCTGATGATGATGATGATGATGGTGATGATGATGGTAAGGATTATGATAAGGATGACGATAAGGATGACAATGGTGGTGATGGTGATGGTGATGGAGATGATAGTGACAGTGATGATGATACGCTCTACCGAAGCGGAGTCCTCTGAAGGCCACGAGCCTGAGAAAACAGGTGGCAACCAGGAAAGACAAGAGTGTGCAAGAGAGGGAGAGGGAGGGAAAGAGGGAGAGAGGGCGAGAGAGGAAAAGAGGGAGAAAGAGAGAGAGAGAGAGAGAACCGCATCTTCCCACTACAACACGTCTTCACGTCCTCTAACCAGTGGAGGCCAATCCACAAGAAACCTTCCACAATAAGCACAACCTTGAGATCCCAGGACCTTCAATGATTGTCTGGGATCGTCAACCTTTCCAAAGCAAAACCATCGAAACCCAAGAAACCCAGGGCACTCTGGAGGCAAGCAGGGTGTTTCTTGGCATGGGTCTCCACTGTACCGCATCGGACAGCGGCGCCGCCAGTCCTCGCCCTTGTCGCCGCCTGCGGGCGCGCCCAAGGGTGGTGGGAGAGGGGCCATCGAGATGCCCTGCTCCTCCTGCTCCTCGTGCTTCTTCTCCTCCTACTCGTCCTCCTCCTCCTCCTCCTCCTCGTCCTCCTCCTCCCCCTCCCCCTCCTCCTCCTCCTCCTCCTCCTCCTGCCTCCTCCTCCTCCTCCTCCTCCTCCCTCCTCCTCCTCCTCCTCCTCTCCTCCTCCTCCTCCTCCTCCTCCTCCTACTCCTCCTCCTCCTCCTCCTCCTCCTCTCCTCCTCCTCCTCCTCCCTCTCCTCCTCCTCCTCCTCCTCCTCCTCCTCCTCCTCTTCCTCCTCCTCCTCTCCTCCTCCTCCTCCTCCTCCTCCTCCTCCTCCTCCTCCTCCTCCTCCTCTCCTCCTCCTCCTCTCCTCCTCCCCCCCCCTCCTCCTCCTCCTCCTCCTCCTCCTCCTCCTCCTCCTCCTCCTCCTCCTCCTCCTCCTCCTCCTCCTCCTCGCGCGCACATCCGGCGCGCCTCCTCCTCCTGCGCGCACATCCGGCGCGCGGGGTGTCCTGCGGGGTGCTTCTACGAGGCCAACAAACATACACCAGTACCGCTTGCCAGAAGACCAACGGTAACAAGACCTCTGCTTCCTCTCTTGTCACGCGGAGGCGAAGCGCTTCGCCTCTGCGTCCGCCCCCCGCCTCTTCTGCAGTAGGGTTGGCCGTGCTCTGCGAATCATCCCCCTGCGAGGTTCCCAGACCCCCGACGTCGCAAGGCTTTCACGACGTCGACCCCCAGAGGTCTGGACCCCTTCCCCTCCCGAGCCGCTCTTGGACGGCCCCGAGGCCCGGGAAGGGCCCCCCGGAGGCCGAAGATGGCGAGGCACCTCCCGCCGTGATCCTTTCTTCTTCACGACGCGAGAGGGGGGTCCAGGAAGGTGTTGGAGGCCTGGAAATTGGGGTGCCTCCATAGGGGGAAGATGATCCTAGGTTGCGGTGTTGGTGGTAATATGTCGGTTCCCTTGAAAGCCAGAACATTACCACCATCACCTAGACCAGAACCTTCTTCCCGCGGTGGAGGCACACCGCCGATGTTGGTGGTGGTGTCAACCTCTAGGCCTGCGAAGGTGGGCCGTCCTCTGCGAGCCATCCCCCGCGAGGCGCTCCGACCTCTCGGTCTCCGGGCGCTCCGGGCCGCGCCCCGCGCGCGGCGCGCGAAGGGGCTCCAGCCGCGCGCGCCTCTGCCGCCCCACCCGCTGTCGCCCTGGCCGCGGTCCTGGCGCGCCGGCCAAGGGGGGGGCGGCAGGGGGGGGGCTTCCGCGCCCGCCCTCCGAGGCCCCCCCCCTCGCGGGCGGGCGCCCGCGCGCCGTGCCCCCCCGCCCACTCCGCCTCCTCCTCCTCCTCCCCCTCCCCCCCCCCTCCTGCTTCTCCTCCTCTTCCGCCTCCTCCATCCTCCTCCTCCCCACCCATCCTCCTCCTCCTCCTCCTGAGGGGGGCGAAGGGGAGGAAGTCGGCGGCGAGCGAGGGGGGGGAGTGAGAAGGAGGAGGCCTTCTCCGAAGGCGGCGGGGGCTCCTCAGGAGCCCTCGCGCCTTCTGACAAGTGTTGTGTCTCCGGGGAAGGACTCGAGCACTTCTCAGAAGGCCTGGGGAATTCGGAGCATTCTGAGAAGGCCTTCTCCTTCTCACTTCCACCCCTCGCTCGCCGCCGAGAAAGGGCAAGCCACCCAGAGATCGGACGCTCCAATAAAAGATGGGGCGGTGGGTTTCTGGCAATTTCTTGGCCTCCTCCACAGGCCCTCGCCCATCAAGAAACGACTCGGGACGAAAACCGGCCCTAGGGAAGTGGTCCAGACCTCCAGGGCCCACGCATCGAAAAATTGGAGCAGCCAGATGTCTGTGGAGGTGCGCTCGCGCCATGAATGACATGCGTTCCTGGCCTTCCGTCCCTTCCCATGGCGCTGATATGTTCTATATCCGCTGACGCGTGTCATAGCCGACCTGGAACTCCAGTAAAGACCCCATCATGCCATACGCATTCAGAAAGGTGGAGCTTCGTACATAGGAGGAGGAGGAGGAGGAGGAGGAGGAGGAGGAGGAGGAGGAGGAGGAGGAGGAGGAGGAGGAGGAGGAGGAGGAGGAGGAGGAGGAGGAGGGGGGTACATGGGGAGCTGAGGAGGAGGAGGAGGAGGAGGAGGAGGAGAAGCAAGAGGAAGAGGTTCCAGTACAACTCCATTAGTTTGATCACCCTCCCCACCACAGCGGCAATTGCCGCTGGGGGGGATGGCTGCGTCCTTTGGAGAAAGATAATGCCACCAGCCCGAGCCCGAGGAAGAGGAAGAGGAGCCAGAACCCCAAAACACCGCAAACATAGACGACAAAACGTGAACGAAATACCGAAAACGCGACAACGAGCACGAGCACGAGCGCAAGCACGAAAACGAGGGCAGCAACGGGACAGATGAGGGAGAGTGGGGGAGGGAGGTATGGTGAAGGGCGGTGAGAAGGGGGGGAAGGGGGAGGGGGGGAATGGGAAGGGAGAGCGAGGTGGGTGAGGACTGGGAAGACTAGCATGACCAGAATGGTGATGATGAGGCACAAGAAGAAATGGAGGAGATTAATGAGGCGGAAGGACGGTCCGGGAGGGAAGGGAAGGAGGGAGGGAATGGACGGCGGATGGGGCATAGCGTCGCCGAAAAGAAATAGCGAATGAGGAGGAGGAGGAGGAGGAGGAGGACCAGTGCCACTCAACTGCGTAAATGATGTTGCAATAGACCATCCCCCCCAGCTCCCACGTTCATTGCGGGGAATGCCCCTCTGGAAGACAACAGTCTGTGAATCCTCGATCGTGCCAAATCATCATTCCTGTGTCTTCAACGCCGCGAATTCAACGTGACTCGTGCGTCCAGACTGTCCTAAACCGTGCTGGAGCATCGTCCCTGGGACGTCTACACCGCGAACCAACGAGACTCCTGCGTCTTGTCAACGGTAAACTGAGCCAGAACAGCATTCCCGAGACTTCAAACATCCGATTTGTTGAGACGGTTGCAAGCTGTCAGGGCGAACGTGCGTGGCGCTGAAGCGAGAGCCACAGTTTGAAAAGGAGCTGCCCTCTATCCTGGAAGATATGAAGAGGAGGAGGGGAAGGAGGACGAGCAGGAGGGGGCGGAGGAGGAATACGTCTTGGACGTTCTGCCAAGCACGGGATGAACCAAAAAGAAGGTAAGGAGTCGACAGCGACGAAGGCGAGCAGGGCCGAGGAGGAACTCCGCGGGCACACAGGCCCGCGAGGGACAATGACGCCCACAGCGTCTGGCATCGGCGCTACACAGGGGGGCACCCCGAGCGAATTGCGATGCGATGTACCTCGAGACTGGGCAAAGCCGTACTGCACACTGCACACTGCATACCCTCCTCCTCCTCCTCCTCATCATCATCCTCCACCTCCTCCTCCTCCTCCACCTCCTCCTCCTCCTCATCATCATCATCATTCTCCTCCTCCCATTCCTCCTCCCCTTCCTCCTCCTCCTCCTCCTCCTCCTCCTCCTCCTCCTCCTCCTCTCTCTCCTCCTCCCATTCCTCTCCTCCTCCTCCTCCTCGTCCTCCTCCTCTCCTCCTCCTCCTCCTCCTCCTCCTCCTCCTCCTCCGCTCCTCCTCCTCCTCCTCCTCCTCCTCCTCTCCTCCTCCTCCTCGTCTCCTCCTCCTTCCTCCTCCTCCTCCTCCTCCTCCTCCTCCTCCTCCTCCTCCTCCTCCTCCTCCTCCTCCTCCTCGCGGAGGAGGAGGACCCTCCCCCCCTGGGTGCCTTCCTGGCAGGCGCGGGAGTGCCCCATCCCCCCCGTCGCGCGCCGGGACCAGCGCCCACGGCGCCGCCGTCGCGAGAGGCGGCGGCGCACGACGGGGCGCGCTCGCGCCGCGCGGAGGACCGCGCCCTCCTCCGCGCCTGGTCTGGCGAGCCCTCGCCCGCGCTGCGGGAGCGCCCGTGGCGAGCGGCGAAGCGGCTGGAGGAGCACCACGGCCCCTCGAGCAGGAGGAGGAGGAGGAGGAGGAGGAGGAGGAGGACGAGGAGGAGGAGGAGGAGGAGGAGGGGAGGAGGAGGGCGGAGGAGGAGAAGGGCGGAGGAGGAGGAGGAGGAGGAGGAGCGGAGGAGGAGGAGGATGAGGAGGAGGAGGAGGAGGAGGAGGAGGAGAGGAGGAGAGGAGGAGGAGGGAGGGAGGGAGGGAGGGAGGGAGGGAGGGGAGGGAGGGAGGGATGGGAGGGAGGAGGGAGGAGGGAGGGAGGGAGGAGGGAGGGAGGGAGGGGGAGGGGTCCTGCCAGGAAGGCACCCAGGGGGGGGGAGGTCCTCCTCCTCGCGAGGAGGAGGAGGAGGAGGGAGAGGAGGAGGAGGAGGAGGAGGACGAGGAGGACGAGGAGGAGGAGACGAGGAGGACGAGGAGGAGGAGGAGGGAGGAGGACGAGGAGGAGGAGGGAGGAGGGAGGAGGAGGAGGAGGAGGAGGAGGAGGAGGAGGAGGAGGAGGAGGAGGAGGAGGAGCGGGGAGAAGGAGGGAGGAGGAGAGGAGGAGGAGGAGGAGGAGGAGGAGGAGGAGGCGGAGGAGGAGGAGGAGGAGGAGGAGGAGGAGGAGGAGGGAGGCGCAGAGCGCTCCCTGGGACCCCCCCCGCGCACGATTTCTCACGTGCATAGAATCCGACGACTAGAAATTGGGTCCCCCCCTGAGGGGACGTGGACACGTGAAAACACACGCCCCGCGCGCACGCGCCAGGCGCGTGTTAGGTCCCCCCCCTCCGCGCACTTTTTTCACGTGCGGGGAATCCGGCGACTAAACATTGGGTCCCCCCCTGAGGGGCCGTGGACACGTGAAAACACGCGTCCCGCGCGCACGCGCCAGGCGCATGCTGGGTCTCCCCCTCCGGGCACCCACTGGAGCGTGTGAAGAAGTCGCCGACTAGAAATTGGATCCCCCCTGGGGGCCGTGGACACGTGAAAACACGAGCCCCGCGCGTGGCGCACGTTGGGTCCCCCCTTCCGCACACGTGTGAAGAATCCGCCGACGAGAAATCGGGTCCCTCCCTGGGGCCTACTGGTGCAGAGCCAAGGGCCCGCCAACACAAAGAGAATCCTGGCCGGAGCCCTTCATTGCCCGCGCGCGCGCCAAGCGCATGTGAGACCCTACCCCTCCGCGCACGCTTTACTAGGTGTGAAGAATCCGCCGACTACAACTCGGGTCCCCCCCAGGGGACCGTGGATGCCTGAAAACGCGTGCCCGGCGCGCACGCGTCAGGCACATGGTGGATAGTCCGACTCCGCACACTCGCCATCGCTCGGACGTCCATTCCCTGTGCTTTTACTGGTTTCGTGCGTGGTTTTTTCGCCCAATGATCAAGGATGCTCCTCGATGGTCCTCGCCGAAGGAAAAATGCACACGTCTGAGCGATGCCAAGCACAAGTGTTTTTGCGCAGCAGATTCCGACGCCTGGACTTTGGGTTCCGCCCCCGTGGGGGCCGTGGGGACGCGTGAAAGCACACGTGCCCCGCGCGCACGCGCCCGGCGCACGCTGGGTCCCCCCCTCCGCACTTTTGACGCGCAAAGAAATTTGGTCCCCCGCCCTGGGAGGAGGAGGAGGAGGAGGAGGAGGAGGAGGAGAAGGAGGAGGAGGAGGAGGAGGAGGAGGAGGGGGCCCCCCTCCCCGCCCGAGGCATCCCGCACCCCCGCCCCGGGGAGGCAACGCGGACCCAGCACTCCGACGCCCTGGGTCCCCCGCCCTGGGAGGGGGGGGGGCGTCGTGGGGAAAAACGTGTGAACACACGTGCCGACTGCGCATGCACGCTGAGGCTCATGTCAGAGTCCCCCCCCCTCTGCATGCGCATACACTTTGGCTTCGAATCCCGACGCAGGCTGCTCGACACCCTTCTGGTACAGGGTCAAAGGCCCACCGACACAGAGAGAACTGTGGGTCCTGACGCCCCGCGCGCGCACGCGCCAGGCGCGTGTTGGCTCCCCCCCCCCCCCTCCGCGCACGTAGCTTCACACGTAAACGATCCGCCGACTGGAAATCGTATCCCCCCCCCCCTAGGAGGCCGTGGACACGTGAGAACATGTGCCGCGCGCGCACGCGCGAGTAGTATCTGGGGACCGCCCCCTCCGCACATGCAGCTTCGCGTGTCAAGGATTCGCCGACGAAAAAGGTGCCCCCCCTCCTGGGGACGTCGGACACGTGCTAACGCGTGGCCCGCGCGCACGCGCCAGGGCCGGGCCTCCCCTCCACGCACAGACTTGCACGCGCAGAAGGATCCGACGACTGGACGTTGGGCCCGCCCCGCGGACGCGCGAAAAACACAAGGCCCCCGCGCGCACGCGCCAGGCGCATGCTGGGCCCCCCCTCCGCACATGCACTCCTACGCGCAAGGCTCTCCGCAATCCAAAAACACGTTTAGGTCGGGCGTGCCCCCCTACAGAGGGATTCTGAGCGGAAAATGAACGGTACTCGAAAAATGCCCCCCAAATGGGCAAGAATAGTCAAAAGATCGTCCCCAGACTATTTTTCACTATTTTTGAAGATTCCTCCTGTAAGAGGGACAGGCCCGACATAAAAACACGTGCCGCCACGCGTATTCTCACGCGTCAGATTCCGACGCCGGCTGCCCGGCACCCTTATAACACAGGGCCAAAAAAGCCAGCCAACACCAAGACAATCGCGGGCCGGAGCCCGCAGTGAAAAACGCCCCGCCGTGATTTTCACAGCACGCGAGCATGCCTATAGGCCTCGCCCTTCGTCCTCCCCCCTCCCCCGGACACTCGCGGGCCGGAGCCCACCAGAAAACAAAACGCCCCGCCGTGATCTTCACAGCACGCGAGCATGCCTGTAGGCCTCGTCCCTCGTCCTCCTCCCCGCTCCCCCGGACAAGCGTGGGCCGGAGCCCACCGGGAAAAGCGCCCCGCCGTGATTTTCACAGCACATGCGACGTCCTGATCTTGGTCAGGACGGCGTCCCTGGAAATCCCGACCCTTGACCCGGAACCGGTTCTGCGTCCTGAGTCGTTTTGTTGACGGCCCCGAGGCCAGGCAAGGGCTCCCCGGGGCCGAAACTGGCCACAAACCTGCCGTCCTGCTTTCTTACGATGCGATCACGTCTGCTGAACAGGGGCCGGCCGTCCCGGCATTCCTATAGTCCTACCACGAAGCGTTCTTAGAACCCAACATGTTCGAAGAACAAAAACACTGTTCTTAGAACATAAACCCGATGTGATCAAGCAGGACAGTCCCGACCAGAAATGCTCTCAGAACATCTCGTGGGCACCACGCTTGGTGGGACTATAGGCGCGCCAGGACGCTTTGCCACTGCTTGAGCCGGGGTCGTCCTCCCCCATCCCTTAGTGGGCCCTGGAAACGACAGGGCCGTTTTTTTACCGGTTCCGTTTTGCCGTTTTTGTTGCCAGTTCCGACGCCGGCCGTTCTTTTACGGGTTACCGCTCCGGTTCCAATCCTGGAGCTGCCTTTGTTGCCGTCTCCGGTCGCCGTTTTCTTGCCGTTTCCATTTTCAAGGGACACTTTTTCGGAAACGGTGAAAAAACGGCCCTGCCGTTTCCGAAGCCCACTAAGGGCCCGACACAGTCTAGGTAAGTATCTCCGTCTGCCGACATCGTATTCCCTTTCGCCGCTTTGGCCACTTCCCGATCTTAGGCTGTAGATTCCCGAGCTTGTGTTCTCGCACTTTTACGTGGCCCATGCGGCGAAGGCAGAGTTGTTCTCGCTGCGAGGGCGCAGCGCCCTGGTGCATTTCGGGCGCCCGCGTGGTCATCCTGTGTGCGCGTAGGATCTCGGATCCTGGTAGCCCCCCCCAGCGGGGCCCCGCGAGCCCCGCCCTGCCGTCGCCGGGGCCCACTAACCTCCCTCTCCTCCTCCTCCGCCTCCGCCTCCTCTGCCTCCGCCTCCTCCTCCTCCTCGTCCTCCTCCTCCTCCGCCTCTCCTCCTCCTCTCCTGCTCCCTTCCTGCTCCTCTCCTCCTCCTTTTCCTCCTCCTCCTCCTCCTCCTCATCCTCCTCTCCTCCTCCCTCCTCCTCCTCTCTCCTCCTCCCCTCCTCCGCCCCCTCCCCCCCAGCGGGGCCCCGCGAGCCCCGCCCGGCCCCGCGGGCGCTGGCGTCCTCGCCGCTGGTGCTCTTGGCGCCTCCGCCCGCGGCGGGCGCCCGCCGGCGCCCGGCCGGCCGGCCAGAGGAGGAGGGGGAGGAGGGGGAGGAGGGGGAGGAGGAAGAGGAGGAGGAGGAGGAGGAGGAGAGGGGGAGGGGGGGGAGGAGGGGGGGAGAGGGGAGGAGGAGGGGGAGGAGGCGGAGGAGGAGGAGGAGGAGGAGGAGGAGGAGGAGGAGGAGGAGGAGGAGGGGGAGGGGAAGGAGGGGAGGCGGAGGAGGAGGAGGAGGAGGACGAGGAGGAGGGAGGAGGAGGAGGAGGAGGAGGAGGAGGAGGAGGAGGAGGAGGGGGGGAAGGAGGATGGGGAGGAGGAGGAGGAGGAGGAGGAGGAGGAGGAGGAGGAGGAGGAGCAGGAGGAGGAGGAGGAGGAGGAGGAGGAGGAGGAGGGGGAGGAGCAGAAGCGCTACAGGCCTAGCCTCAAAGTCCGCGGCGCGCAAAAATGAGGAGGAGGAGGAGAAGCAGGGGGACAGATGGTGAAAGGAGCAGGAAGAAGGAGCAGGAAGAAGGGAGGACGGAGGAGGAGGGAGGGTGAGGATGATGGAGCAGGAAAGGGAGGAGAAGGAAGAGGGTGAAGATGATGGAGGGGAAGATCTGGAGGAGGAGAAGGAGGAGAAAGAGGAGGAGAAGGAGGAAGAGGAGGAGGAGGTGCAAGCGTTGGAGCTGACGGAGGAGGAGCAAGAGGGGGAGGAGGTCGTTCCCCTCCTGGCTCATCCGCCTGCTACGCTGGGGCTGTCAAACGCATGAGCGACGGTATCCAGGCCTCCCCTTGCTCCCGCCGCCGCCCGCCCCAGGTGTCCCCTGCTCCTCGCTCGGGACCATGAGGGGCCTGGCCCCTGGCGGAAGGGCAGCCAGAAGAAGAGGCAACATCAGCAGGAGGGAGCGCCACAAGAAGCGGAAAGGCACGAAAAGAGAGGAGGAGAAGAACAGCGCGATGGAGAAGCACCAGGAAAGCCGGAGAAGAATGACAGCAAGAGGCAGCAGCAGCGGCGGCAGCAGCCAGGGCAGCAACGACGGCAGGAGGATCGGGAGGAGCAGATGAGCCGAGAGGGGGGAAGGGCGGAGAGGAGCCACGGAGGAGGAGGAGGAGGAGGAGGAGGAGGAGGAGGAGGAGGTGGGTGGATAAGGAGGAGGAGAAGGAGGAGGAGGAGGAGGAGGAGGAGGACGAGGAGGAGGAGGAGGAAGGGCATCCTCTCCTCTTCCTCTTCTCCTCCTCCTCTCCTCCTCCTTATCCTCCTCGTCCTCCCCCTCCTCCCTCGTTCCCCCTACCTGGGCGACAGCTATCCCACAAATCCTGGCAGGGGCCCTCCGCGCCGACCTCAGCGGGGCGGGGGGGGGGCGCTGGCGGAGGCGCCCACCGGACCTGGATCGGGTGCTCGGCGTCCTGTCCCACCGCGCGCGGAGTAAGGAAGGAGGAGGAGCAGGAGGAGGAAGAGGATGAGGAGGAGGAGGAGGGGAGGGGGGAGGAGGAGGAGGAGGAGGAGGAGGTGGATGGAGGAGGAGGAGGAAGGCGGAGGAGGGGGGGAGGGAGGAGGAGGAGGAGGGAGGAAGGGAGGAGGAGGAGAGAGGAGGCGGAGGAGGAGGAGAAGGAGGAGGAGGAGGAGGAAGGAGGAGAGGAGGAGAGGGAGGAGGAGGAGGAGGAGAAGGAGGAGGAGGAGCGGGAGGAGGGGGAGGAGGAGAAGGAGTAAGAGGAGGAGGAGGGAGCAGGAGGCGGAGGAGGAGGAGTAAGAGGAGCAGGAGGAGGAGGAGGAGGAGGAGGAGGAGGAGGAGGAGGAGGAGGAGGAGGGGGGAGGAGGCGGAGGAGGAGGAGGAAAAAGAAGGGGAGGAGGAGGAGGAGGAGCAGGAGGGGGAGGTGGAGGAGGAGGAGGCGGAGGGGGAGGGGGAGGAGGAGGAGGTGGAGGAGAGGGAGGAGGAGGACCAGTGCAAACTCTCGACGCACCAACGATGTTGGAATACACCCTCCTTCCAAGCTCCCTCTTCATAGGCTTCTACAAAGGCTCATTCGTTGGGGGACAACCGTGTGAAGGTCCTGCAGCGTGCTAAAAGACTATACTCAGGACTTCAACGCCACGAGTTAACCTGACTGTTACGTATTGGCGATCCTGAACCGCGCCACAGCACCAGTCCTGGAGCTTCACCACCGCGAAACAAACTAACTGTTGCGTCCTGACAATCCAGAACCGTTCCAATACACCATTCCTGGAACGCTAGCCAAGAACATCCGAACCTTTGTAAATTGTTGATACGAGCGCGCGACGCTAAGGCGAGAGCAAAATCTTGAAAACGACCGGCTCTCAACCCGCGCAGTTCTTGCACATTGTTAAAAGAATTTGCGCGGCGCCTAATCGAAAGCCACATGTTGAAAACCACTCGCCCTCGATCCATGAAACCCTTGCAAAGTGTTAACACGAGTGCGCGCGGCGCTAAAGCGACAACCGCATTTTGAAAACGACCCGCCATGAATCCGTGAAGCTTCTGCAGACTGATATAACTAATGTGCGCGGCGCTGAGGCGAGAGCCATTGGAAGCGGCCCGCCCTCAATCCGTGAAGCTGCTGCCTCCATCAATGGTGAGTAAGTCTCAAGCGAACGCTCGGCCGGCCCTTTCGACCAACCTCGGGATGCGACAAGAAGAATAAATAAATTTGGAGGAGGTAAACGGGGAGGAGGAGGAGGAGGAGGAGGAGCAGGAGGAGCAGGAACAGGAGGAGGAGGAGAGGAGGAGGAGGAATAGGACGAGGTGGGGGAGGGGAGGAGGGATGACGAGGACAGAGGAGGGAGGAGGGAGGAATAAAACAGGAATCAATACATCGCCAGCTCAACGGGCCATAGGCGTGCGAAGGTTTTTGGCAATAGGTAAGTGATGTCTTTACGTACATCGTAATATATATATATATATATATATATATATATATAGATATTTGGATATACATACCGACATACGTACATACATGCATGCACGCATGCATACATACATACAAATGTAGAAGCATCGATACGTATGTATGTATAGATATGTGAGTAAATATATGTATAGTCACACATACACACTATACACAACGCATGTGTAGTTGGCGCGCGGGGCGGCCCCAGGGGTCCCCGGGCGACTATGACCTCCTGGCAAGATCCCGTCAGAAATGGTTTTGCTCTTAGGCGCCAAGGCAGGTGATGAGCTCCATCTGGGGGGGCTGCAGCCTCTGCAAGGGTGCCCAGCAGGGAGACGGAGATCCGCGCCATCCGGGTGGCTCCTCCTCCTCGTCCTCCTCCTCCTCCTCCTCCTCCGCCTCCTCCTTCTCCAGTGCGCATCGCCGCCTCCTGGTATGGGTGCCCGCGCTGCATGCACCCCGCACGTAGCATTGCGCGGGAGCGCATCAGGAGCAGATGGGGTGGCGTCAACGTCTATACCGAAAAGAAACTCACCACGATATAGAATGGACGCTGGGCGTGAGTGTGACGCCTGACAAAAGAATCCAGCCACGGTGGCGAATCACATCTGGACCCCCTCCCCTTATCGCACCTCGCAGATAGATTAGTACGAAAACTTGTCGTGCAATGCATGGCGCTGCACTGCTTCAGGGGGGCCGCCGTCTATTTCCCCCGCATCTCCTGTTTCTCCCCCTTCGCGGGTGGTGGAACCAGGGGCGGCAGCACACGTTGGAGTTGGTTGCAGAGTTGGATGCGTTAGTGTTGGTGGCGACGGCGGTGGCGGCGGAGGCGGCAGTGGACGGTCGGGCGTCCTCTTCGCTCGGATACACTTTGAACGGTCCGCATCACTGGTTGACAGCGTACAGCAAGTGGCCAGGAAGCTCACAAAAGTGAGGAGGACCAGAAAACACAGCAGGGCGACCTGGAGCGGATTGTCAATAACCAGGAGGCAAAGGAGCGCATTCTCTGAATTACAGTCTGGCATCGCCGCTCTTTCGAAGACGGCCCGAAGACAACCCAAGACGCGCCAGAAGGCCCACCCAGCGACCGCAAGGCCCTCCCAAGATACGACCAGGAGGCACAGGACCCCCGAAAAACATCGCGACATGCCACTGGTTTGTTTTCACGTTGCACCCGTCCTGCGCCTCAGGCTGTCCTCGAGGGAGGGCAAACGGGACGGAGTCCTCGAGGGGGGGGGATTGAGGAGCGAACGATGAGCTGGGGGGAGCGCTCGTCTCTCGTCATCAGCGCCTGCGCGGCCCAGCGCCGCCGACAAGGCACGGAGGGAGCCTCAGGGCGCGACGCGAGGCGGCAACAGCCGCGGTGTTTTTGCTGTAGAAGCCCATCTGGTGGAGGGGCACCCTGACCTCGTTGGCGGAGTTCGGGTGGTCCCCATCATCGGACTGGACCCTCGTGTAGTGGGGGGATTGAGGAGGGCGTGGAGGAGGCGCCATTCCGTCTCGAGTTGAACTCTCTGCCTACCCCCAGCCCATTGCGCCTCCGCAGAAGCGCCTCGTTGCTAGTGCGGGGGCCGCCCCGGCTCGGGCGCTCGGGCGCGGGGACAACGAGGAGGAGAGGGGGAGGGGGAGGAGGAGGGAGGAGACGAGCACCAGGAGCAGGATGAGCTGGAGACAGACCTATCGGCTACACGCAGGAGTGACACTGGGTAAGAGTGAGCTTTGGTGCGCGACTTGTGGGGGGCCACGGGGGGACCAAACCTGGGCGCGCAAGCAGCTGCGACTGCCACGTTGTCAGCCATCTGGGGGCCCATCTGTGCCCGCACCAAAGGTCACCCTGGCGAAAGGTCACTCGTAGGTCTAGCCGAGACCTATACCCTCCACATGGCGAGGCGGTGGCAACCCGGTCAACGGATCCTGGCGGATCTTGTAGATGTTGTGCAGCACCTGTATGGCGTCCTCCGCCGCCTCGGTGCGGGCGTGCGCGAGCGAAGGAGGAAAGTCAAGACAAATAAGGACGACCTTCAAATCTAGGAACAATCCGCTAATCGGAGCTAGATCGACGCTGATCGACGCCAAATCGTCGCCAGTCGACTCTAAGCGACACTACATCGGCGCTGTCGTATCGACTCCCAGACGCGAATCGACGCGAATCGACGCCAAAGACACAATTACGAGGGATTGGAGCTTTTCCGTCGTGCAAGCGGGCGCGGAGCGAGTTGATTAGCGCGTCGGAGGACCCAACCATATGCAGTTGTGAGTACCCTGGGTGTGAATATCGCCTTCGGTGGGTCTCCTTATGGGGCAACGAAGCGCGTGAACGGTGTGCCGAAATGAGGCGGGGCCGCCATGCAGGCGCTGCAACTGGGGCCTTCGAGCATCGCGAGGAACAGCAACAGGGGCCTCTGGGGCCTTTGGTAGAGCTCCCTATAGCCCTATAGGGCCACGAAACCTGTAAGGAACGCGGCGAAATGGAGGGTGAAACCGCATGCTGGCGCTGCCACTGGGGCCTTCGGTGAAGACTCCTATGGGGCCACGAAACGTGTGAGGGGTGTGCCGAAATTGAGGGTGGAACAGCATGCGGGCGCTGCCCCTGGGGCCTTGGCTGGAGCTCCCTTTGGGGGCATGAAGCGTGTGAGGGGTTTGCCGAAATGCGCGTGGAACCGCATGCGGGCGCTGCCACTGGGGCCTTCGGTAGAGCTCCCTACAGGGTCACGAAACGTGTAAGGGACGCGGTGGCATGGGAAGTGAAACCACATGCGGGCGCTGCTATTGGGGCCCTCGGTGGAGCTCCCTATGGGGCCATGAAACGTGTGAGGGATGCACCGAAATTGGGGGTGGAACCGCATGCGGGCGCTGCCCCTAGAGCATCCGGCGGAGCTCCCTTTATGGCCGCGAACAGTGTGAGGGGTTTGCCGAAATTGAGGGTGGAACTGCATGCTGGCGCTGCCACTGGGGCCGTAGATGGAGCTCCCTATGGGCCCACGAAGCGTGTGAGGGGTGCACCGAATTGGCGATGGAATAGTATGCGGGCGCTGCCACTGAGGCCTTCGGTGGAGCTTCCTATGGGGCCACGAAACATATGAGGGGTGTGCCGATGCATTGGCACGCGGAGGGTAAATGCAGGGATGGGGTTTGGGATGGCAGGGGGAGGCGGGGGAGCAGCGGGATGAGGGAGAACGCGGGGAACTGCCTCTCCAAAACGAAGAGCTAACACCACAGGATGGTTGGGATCAAATGAGGGCAGTGCAACACTTGCGGGCACTCACCGCCCTTGGCGTGGCCCGCACGGTCCTGTGCGACGTAGCCTCCCCCAAACCGTCCCGCAGGGCCCGTGGAGGATGGTGTTTCACCGACTTCGTCGATGAAGACCACCCCCTGGGCCACCCCATCGACCTGCACCTTCCTCCTCCTCCTGCTCCTGCTCCTCCTCCTCCTCCTCCTCCTCCTCCTCCTCCTCCTCCTCCCTCGTCCTCCTCGTCCTCCTCCTCCTGCTCCTCCTCCTCCTCCTCTTCCTCCTCCTCCTCCTCCTCCTCCTCCTCCTCCTCCTCCTCCTCCTCTCCTCCTCTCCTCCTCCTCTCTCCTCCTCCTCTCTCCTCCACGGGCAAGTGACGGGGTTGGCTGGTTGGCTGGTTGAGGGGGTGGCCGGTTGGGCTGCTTGGGTTGGTTGGTTGGTTGGGTTGGTTGGGCTGGTTGGGCCGGCTGGCTGGACCAGGACAATGGGTCTCGATGTTTGCTGTTGCTGCTACGGCTGAAAATGCCACTGATGCTAATGCTGCTAGCTGGCGCTGCTACTACTGCTGTTGTTAACGGTCATGGTGCCATTACGACTGCTAATGCGGCTGACCCTTCTGCGGCTACTGCTGCTGCTGCTGCTGCTGCTGCTGCTGCTGCTGCTGCTGCTGCCACTTCCACTGCAGCTCCTACTGATACTGCTTCTGTTTTTGCTACCGCTGTCACTGCTGGTACTCCTGCTACAACTGTGAACGCTACAGCTGGAAGTACTACTGATTAAACTGACTCGATTCGTTACTGTTGCAGTCGATGCGGCTGCAGCTGCTACTGCTGCTGCCACTGCTGCAATCGATACGTGTGCGGCTGGCACTTCTGCTGCAGTCAGCTGCGAGCTGTTTCGTCAAGCTGTCAACGCACCAAGCCCACTCTGTACAGGGGTCCACGCGCAGCCATGCCCAATACGATCCCTAGCCTTCAGCTGGCGGCAGGGTCGCGCCAAGGACTCAGTGTCAGCGTGCAGCAGCCCAGGTGCCCATCGTATATCCAGGACAGCCACAGCGCCACATGCAGCCATCGAGCCCAGCGCGGTCGCGCGGCCCGCGAGAACGACGAGCTCCAGAGCGCGGCAGCCAAACATGGAGAGAGACTCGCCTCCACATCTTTGGGGGAGGGCCCCGTCACTCACGTGTACTTCACAAAGGCCTTGTCACCCATCACCTCATGGTAAGCCTTAAAGAGCGGGCTTCCCAGTACCGCGTCGATGTGCGCCAGGCACCTGGGTGATGAACAAAGAGAGCCTTACGCATGAGAAAGCGGCGCCCTTCCGTATTGACTTGCGCAGGCCGCTACCTATAGCACCACCCTTCGGGTGATAAGGCGGTGGGGGGGGATGCGCTTTCGGTTTGCGGATGGCGCCGGTTCGGGATCGAGATCTCCGTACCTAGGGACATCGGTACCTGTATACCGATCCCACTCTATTCTGCTCATGAAGCGAACTCCGTCTGCAAATCGAGAGCAACGACGGGACAACCATCCACACAAGCAGCAGGGCAACCACATGACACGGGGGTACCATGGGCCAGCCACGGGACAGCCAAGGGGCAACCACGAGACAGCCAAAAGACAACCGCGGGATGGCTACAAGACAGCCACGGTGCAAGCAAGGGGCAGACCACGGGACAACCGCGGGACAACCACGGAGCAACAATAAGTCACCTACGGAGCAACAACGAGACAACCACAAGACACCCGCGGGATGACACCAAGGCAACTACGAAACACACACACACACACACACGAGACAACCAAGGGTCAACAGCGGGACAACACCGGCACTAGTCATGCGACAACCATCGGTGACAACCGCGGGACAACCGCGGCACAACCACCGGACAACCACCAGACAACCACGGGACAACCACAGGACCGGGACAACCACGTGACAACCAATGGACAACCATGGGACAACCATCGAGACAACCGCTGGACAACCACGGGACAACCACAGGGCAAACGCAGGACAACACGGGAGCCTTCGCCCGCCAGGGGGGGGGAGCAATATGATGGCAACCTGCCCTAACTAGGCCAGGATCTGCTTCTCCCTCGCGCAGCTTCGCCTCGCCCGCATGCACGTCACGCGCGACACAAACCGAAACCGAAACCGATTTCCTGGTTGGGGGGCTGTTTCACTTCGATCTCACCACTAAACCTCCGATTGCGGCACAACGCGTGGAGCAAAGGGCGCTCAGGCGCGACCGTGCGCGGGCAGCCCATGCGTGGGTGTCCAGGCAGTCGACCTGTCATGGCTTGATTACGTCGCTCACCTGGGGAACTGCTCCAGGTAGCTGGGCTCCACGTGGTCGAACTGGCCTGCCCTGATCATGGCGGTGGTCTGGTACAGGGTCACGTCCGCGATGCAGAGCCTCTCGGCCAGGCGAAGGCCCAGGGGCAGCCAGAGCGGGCGGCAGTCGCAAAGCTGAACGGGGGGGGGGGGGACGTCGGTCGGCCTCTCCTCCCTCCTTCTCCTACCTCCACTTGCCCCT
This sequence comes from Prorocentrum cordatum, assembly GCA_963575745.1. NCBI lineage: Eukaryota > Dinophyceae > Prorocentrales > Prorocentraceae > Prorocentrum > Prorocentrum cordatum. The sequence goes on from CAUYUJ010018210.1 coordinate 130,836, forward strand.
CCTTCTCCTCATCCCCCTCCTCCTCCTCCTCCTCCTCCTCCTCCTCCCCCTCCTCCTCCTCCTCCTCCTCCTCCCCCTCCTCCTCCTCCTCCTCCTCCTCCTTCTCCTCCTACCTCCACCTCCTCCTCCTAAATTCCTTTTTCCCTATAGATAACATTCCCCTGTCGCACCCCGAGGCCAGTGTTTAGGGCGGGCTGGGCGTTTGGCCGGAGACTTCATCACCGCTTATGACTCTGAAGCTTAAGTGGCAACAGTTTCACGGATGAAGGGCAGGTGGTTTTCAAAATCTGGCTCTCGCCTTAGCGCCGCGCACATTCGTTTTTAAACATGTGCCAGAGCTTCACGCATGAAGGGCGAGTGGCTTTCAAAATGTGGCTCTCGCTTTAGCGCCGCGCACATTCGTTTTAAACATTTGCCAGAGCTTCACGGATTGAGGGCGGGTGGTTTTCAAAATCTGGCTCTCGCCTTCGCGCCGCGCACATTCGTTTTAAACATTTGCCAGAGCTTCACGGATTGAGGGCGGGTGGTTTTCAAAATCTGGCTCTCGCCTTAGCGCCGCGCACATTCATGTTAAACATGTGCCAGAGCTTCACGGATTGAGGGCGGGTGGTTTTCAAAATGTGGCTCTCGCCTTAGCGCCGCGCACAGTCATGTTAAACATTTGCCAGAGCTTCACGGATGGAGGGCGGGTGGTTTTCAAAATGTGGCTCTCGCCTTAGCGCCGCGCACATTCGTTTTTAAACATGTGCCAGAGCTTCACGCATGAAGGGCGGGTGGCTTTCAAAATGTGGCTCTCGCCTTAGCGCCGCGCACATTCGTTTTTAAACATGTGCCAGAGCTTCACGCATGAAGGGCGAGTGGCTTTCAAAATGTGGCTCTCGCTTTAGCGCCGCGCACATTCGTTTTAAACATTTGCCAGAGTTTCATGGATTGAGGGCGGGTGGTTTTCAAAATCTGGCTCTCGCCTTCGCGCCGCGCACATTCGTTTAAGCATTTGCCAGAGCTTCACGGATTGAGGGCGGGTGGTTTTCAAAATCTGGCTCTCGCCTTAGCGCCGCGCACATTCGTTTGAAAAATTTGCCAGAGCTTCACGGATTGAGAGCGGGTGGTTTTCAAAATGTGGCTCTCGCTTTAGCGCCGCGCACATTCGTTTTAAACATTTGCCAGAGCTTCACGGATTGAGGGCGGGTGGTTTTCAAAATCTGGCTCTCGCCTTAGCGCCGCGCACATTCGTTTTAAACATGTGCCAGAGCTTCACGCATGAAGGGCGAGTGGCTTTCAAAATGTGGCTCTCGCTTTAGCTCCGCGCACATTCGTTTCAAATCTATACGAGTGTTTAACGGATTCCCATGATGACCGTAGCAGAAGTAGTGTTTTAAAAGGATTCAGGATTATGCGGGCGCAGCAGTTATGCTGATTCGCCGTGTTGAACTCCCAAACAACGGCGCTCTGGCACGATTCTGGGTTGTCAAGACGCAGCAGCCAGGTTGATACGTGGCGTTGACATCCCGAGAACAATGTTTTGGCACGCTTCAGGATCTTCAAACTGATGTCTTCCAACGAAGCAGTTCCTTCAATGAAAATGAACCGCTGTAGGGTCTTATGAAGAGGAAGCTTGGATGGAGAATTAACTCCAAGATCGTTGATGACTCTTGGGTTTCCACTGGTCCTCCTCCTCCTCCTCCTCCTCTTCCTCCTGCCTCCTCCACCTCCGCCTCCTCCTCCTCCTCCTCCTCCTCCTCCTCTTCGTTCTCATCCTCCTCTTCCTCCTCTTCCTCCTGCCTCCTGCCTACTCCACCTCCTCCTCCACTTCCTCCTGTTCTACCTCTTCCTCCACCTCCTCCTCCACCTCCTCCTCATGCACCCCTCTCCCTCCTCCACCTCATCCTCCTCCACCCCCTCCTCCTCCTCCTCCTCCTCCTCCTACTCCTCTTACGGTCAGGGACTTTTGATTGGCGTGTCGCGGCGGCGGCCCCGGCGACACGCTATGCCCTCTGAGCGGATAACGTGTCGCTCCGCTCCGCGGGGCGGGAGGCCCAGAAGAGTTCAGGACGCTGACGCAGGGGAGCTGGGTAGAGGTCAGGATACAGAGCCGCAGCTTCGTGGGCCAGGACTGGCGGCGCGACACGCTAGGCAAAAGTTTCCGACCGCCGGAGACGAGCACGGTTCCAGACGCGAAATGAATGAATGGCGATTCTTTTATCCCACGAAACCCACCCTCCGACCAGCCTCGCACATCTCGCTCACACACGCACACATACACACTCAGCCTGGCACCACGAATCGAATCGCATTGCCATGGTCCTCTTCTGGCTAGAGTCATATTCCTTCGCTTCCTCGTATCGCGGCCACTGCTTAAAGTATTCCTCGTGCCCTTCCTCCCACCATGTTCAAAGAGATTATCCCCATCCTTCCCCGTACTTGCGTAATTACCTACCTACCTACCTACCTACCTACCTACCTACCTACCGACCTGCGTACCTACCTACCTACCTACCTACCTACCTACCTACCTACCTACCTACCTACCTACCTACCTACCTAACAACCTAACAACCTACCTACCAACTAACCTGCCTACCGATCTACCTACCTATCTGCTACTTACTACTTGACTTACGTACTCACTTACTGGTTTACCTCATCCTTCCGTTTCCCCCCTCCGCACTCTGCACTCCTCCCACCCGTGCCCGCTGGAGAGGAGGGGGGGAGGCAGGCAGAAGACTGGAGTAGTGAGGAGGGGGGGAGGAGAAGGAGGAGGGGGGGGGAGGAAAAAAAGGGGGAGGAGAGGGAGGAGGAGGAGGAGGAGGAGGAGGAGGAGGAGGAGGAGGAGGAGGAGAGGAGGAGCAGGAGGAGGAGGAGAAGAGGAGGAGGAGGAGGAAGAGGAGGGGGAGGAGCAGCAGCAGCAGGAGGAGGAGGAGGAGGTCGGACTCCCTTGCCGGTCCCCCCAAGGCGTTTGAGGTCAGCCGAGGCCTCTCCCCCAGCACGAAGGGCCCACCGGACGCCGTCAGCCGTGCCTCCAAGATGCGGAACCACTTCGTCATGGGACCACCTTCCGCGGCATACTCCAGGCGCTTCTGCTTCTTCACCTCGGCGAGGAAGCTGGAGAAGAGCGGAGGGGGAGGAGGGGGAGGAGGAGGAGGAGGAGGAGGAGGAGGAGGAGGAGGAGGAGGGGGAGGAGGAGGAGGAGGAGGAGGAGGAGGAGGAGGAGGAGGAGTCAGGAGGAGGAAGAGGAGGAGGAGGAGGAGTAGGAGCGGAGGAGCAGGAGGAGGAGGAGGAGGAGAAGCAGGAGGGGAGGAGGAGGAGGAGGGAACTCGCCTGCCAAGAGCGCACGCCGGGGAGGACGGCGCCTCCCCCCTGGGGGAAGCCGGCGCGCTGGCGCCAAAGAACCGGACCGGGGACGCGCGCGGCCGGGGACGATGCAACGATGCAACGAATGCTCACCCAGCTGCCCCGCCCGACTCCTAGCACGCAGCGCGGGGTGGCGCTCGAGGTCCGTCTCGGCCTCTGCCACTTTCGCGCCGCCCAGCGGAGCCAGGAAGCAGGGGCCCGAGCTCAAAACAGAAGCCGAGCCTGCATGGTGCCCCCCTCGCCACAAGCAGGCAGAAACCTGCGCGGCCAGAGAGAACAATCAGCAGGCTGGGCGAGGACGTCCTGGAAACAACTCCTGGACCCCAGGGGCAGCACGAATGGAGAAGGTCAGCGCCACGGGGCGGTCTCCACCGTCACGTCATTCCTCGTTGGATGACGTCCCTTGTACATCTGATTAAGACACCAGGTCTGCTTGGGCGTGGGATTGCCTCGCTCATTGGCAAGGCCTGGAAATGGGCCAATGGTGGCGCAATAGTGGCACATCAGGCAAGCAGTAATCAGGGAACCATCTGGAAATAAGAAAGACTTTGCCTCGTGCTTAAGTGCTCTGAGGAAAAGGGTCGTACACATTGGAAACATTAGAGCACAAAACCAGAGCGCAATCCGAAATGTACATGCAGCCAGGCATGTGGGGACCCTCGGGAGCCACAGGAGCTTCAGGGTGAGCAACCCAGGGGCGCCAGGAGAAGTCCAAACGGGGCCACAACGGGAGCACGTTGGCTGCCGAGGCACATGCCGCCTGAGACACTCCCATCTTCCGAGTCGGCGCCTCCTGTTCTTGAGCAAAGGGTCGCGCCTGCCAAAGCGCCCCAAACTTCGCAGCCTCATCGGACTCGTCAGTGCCCACTCGCAGCCAGCGATCGCAATCTGAAATGCCCGCCTTCAAAAAATCTAATTGAGCTTCGGCCCTTACGACCAAATCCACCCACCTCCGCCCCCACCCGAGCATCATCATCAGGCCAGCGAGTGGCTTCGTATAGCTAAGCTTGAAGGGGCCCCAGGACACACAAATAAATACACTCAAATAAAACGATTCACCATACTTTCCTATATTTTATGGGTTTCTGTCTCCCCCCCACTTCCCGTAGTTTCCCCTATTTTCTGAGGGAACGACGATTAATTGTGCCTGTGTGTTTGTTGTTCCTCCTGAAGGCTGGCCGCTGCACGGGCTAGAGCGCAGTCTAACAGCATTGGCACATGCCGAATCGAGGGCTGCGCGCGTGCCTCCATGAGCGGCACCCCGAAGTCTGCAGATGAAGGGCCACGGGCAGGGCCAAAGAGCCTACCGAACCCGCGGCCTTCACTGTCTACGACAGCCAGCCCGCGCCCCGCCCTGGAGAGCTCGCTGATGACACGTCTATGGCAACTGCCATCCACGAGCGCATGCCCCACAAAAGCGCAACCGACAGGGGGGGGGCGGGGCTCGCCCCAAAACGCGCGGACCTGAACCAAGCCCTGCTCCGACGCAGGTCGAGGGAACAGACCCGATGCGGAATAGAACCTCTGCAGGACAGCAACGCATCCAGAGGGTCGGACACACGCGCGCATCATCGGCTGAGCTCAGGCTTGACAACTCCTTCACGGATGGATGAGACACATGGGCAGAGCCACAGACGACGGCACAAGGCGTCGCCTGGCGGGCCGCAGAGCGGGCAGGGACTCATGACCTGGTAGCCTGCCCCCCCCCCCCGCCCCCCCTCCTCCACGCCCTGCCATGTGTCCACAGCGCCTCGCACGCCAAACTTCGCATGGAAGCCTGGCCTTTTATCGGGGGCCTTTGATGGCCGCAAACGGTTGCGAATCACGTCGTAGCAGAGCCTAGTTCACGCCGCGTCAGCTTTGCGGACAGCTTCGTGCTCCAGACTCCGAAGCGACGCGACGCGCCGCATGCCCAACCGAGCGAAAGCGGACACGAGTGCGTCTGCGGCGCCCATGCGCCCAGACCTCCGTAGAGCACCGCACGATGGGAGAGACTGCACCTAGCCAAAAAAGGGCATTGCAACATATCGCTGTAGACGTCGGAGAACGCCGCTGAGCCCCAGGAAGGAGCACTTCCCTAACTTCCCGGCGAATATCCAGGAGCTCAAAATCCGAGGGCCTGTTGATTCCCGAGCCGGGCGACGCCCCAGGGAGGGCTCAGGAGATCCATATCCTCTGAACATACATGCCGAGACTATATCGCATCCTGACCAGCATTGCGGCGCGCCTCTAAAGGTCATCGGCCTGGCGCGGAGAACAGATCCACGACGCGCGGTCCGACGAGGTCGACCCCCAGCATCGCCCGCCCCGATGATCGGGGCACGATCAGTGACCGTCCCTGCCAGAATGCCAAACAAATTACGCATTGCCGCAGTGATCTCTCCGCTCGAACTGACCGCGGCAGACCTCTGTATGTGTAATACGGTCACACATGTATCCACGGGCTCGGAGTTCAGCGCAAGCTGTCCGTATATCTTCAACAACACATGCACGAGAATGATAATGATGCGGCAACTCTATCGCGCGAGATCGCACGCCCGCATTCACCCTCGAGGGCACTGAACAGCTGGACGCTGGCCCCCTTCAAGCCCGCGGTCGCCTGCGCCGCGCTGCCAACTGCCAGTGGGCCCCTGTCGCCCATGCACCAAAAGCGCATGTCGGAGTAGCTTCGTATTCGGGAAAGCCTCCAAGGCATCGGCCGGCACGAAAGACGCGGCGAAACCGCGCCCAGCGATGGCCCCCCCCATATCCCACATGAGGGCCCCGATGGCCCTTCCCCTTGCAATCCGAGCCTCCGCCCTGAAGTTCCGCCTCCCAACGGCGCCGCTGGCCGACGCAACAGTCTGGCCCGCGCATAAACTTCGCCGGCGGCTCATCCCCCACTCGGGCGCGAAGTGGCGGCAGACGGGATATGCCCCATCACTGGCATTGCGAGCAGAGCGGGCCGATCGGCCCCCCGCCTCCCGGCGGCCTCATGAGAAGGGCTAGCTGCGCCACCTGCAGTTGGGCCGAAAGGGCGGATGCCGTTTTTCACGAATCCAGGTCATCCCCCAGCACACCTGAAGACAATCATCGTTCACCCACGAGCAGTGCCCCATCTGAAATGCATCCAGCCCGCGCGCGGTCCTCAGGGAACACTTCCTGGAGATGCCTCGGACAAGCTATTACGGAGGGCATGGCCAAGGGCTTCTTAAGCTTAGACCCTCGCCTGGGAGGTCTGGCACGCAAGCCTGCCACAGTCGGGGGTCCTCTGACCCGGGTCAATCCAGACCCGGGTCGGTCAGGCCTTGCAGAATCCTGCAAATTCCTGCAGATCCTGCACCCAAGCCCGGGTCAACGCGAAGGATCCCGCAAGATGCTGCAGGATCCTGCACCCGAGCCCGGGTCAATGCGACCCTGGCCCTGCAGGGGTCCCGCAAGAGATCGGGCGCTCTGGCCGACCCCCGTTTGCGCGGACCCCCGTCTCAAGGCCCCCGACACAGGCCCGATATGCTCCGCCCAGCGATCCGACCGAGGATGGGCGCGTCCGAAACGAGACCCCCCGAGGAACTCGGAGTCGTCGACGGGCCCCCGCCCGCCGCCGGCGCCGACGAGCCGAGCGCGCGCCTCGCACCTCCCCCGAGCCCAGTGCTATTATATCGGAGCTCATGTTTCCTCGGTGGTGGACAACCCCCTAGATCGGAGCCTCTCGAGTGGGGCGCACAGAGACATACGAGTACGATGTGTTATGCTTGGAGACGCGCGTCCGACCTGAGCATATCGTACACCCATCTTGTAGTAGATCCTCTTCCGAGCGGCGTGGCCAAAGAGCGCCCGCCGCGACACATATACTATACGATTTCTCGGTGCGCGCGTCGCCCCTGGGGGGGGGGGCGACGAACATATACTACAAATGTGTTGGGGCGACGCCGATCGAGAACCGAAAACGGACAATTCACTGATCGACGCGTAAGGGTGGGTGTCCTGTCCACGCCCGAAGCTAGAGAGCGACTGGGCCAGATCCCTCCCCGGGTGGTTCCTCTCTTGAGGGCCCCTTGGATCGCCAGTGGACAAACCGTCCCTTAGCAACCCGCCCTTTAGTGAAAACGGCCTGGGACCGAGACCGACGGGCCTGGGCCCGCAAAATATGACGGCCGCGACGCCCCGTTCGCGAACCGAAATCTGCCCACTCGCTCATCGACGTGTCGGGGGCTGGAGGTCTGCCCACCCCCGAGATTTCCCCCTTCTCACCCCCGCAGCCCGGGCTACCGGGCAGCGACTACGGCGGCGCCCAGCCGCGCGAGCAGTTCAGCAGGGCGCGCCGGCTGGTCCTGCACACGGCCGCCCGCTGCTGGCCCACGAAGCTCTCGGCCACCAACTCTCGGGAACCTAACAGGCAAGACGTGGGGGCGAGGACACCGCGGGCCTCGGGGGAAGGTCTTCGCAACCGTCGACCGCGCCATCAAGAAAGTCTTCGGATGGGTCCGCGAGGGCACCGCGTACCGCCCACAAGCTTCGAATGGTCCCCTCGCGAACCGCCCCCGCCAGAGGGGGGTCGGGGACCTAACTGGAAGGATAAAGGCTGAGACGATGCTGCTCACGCTCCACATGCTCGGCCAAACCCTCCCGCTGGGCCTGGCGCACGAAAACCTGCGCGTGCTTTATTCCATGCCCGCCAAACGCCTTCCCGAAACCAAAATCGCTGGGCGGATCTAACAAGAGAGAGGCTGTCAACCCGAGTTCCGTTGAAGATGCCGGAGCCACCGCCCACTTCCCAGAGGCCACGCATACAAAACAGCACTTTCTTGACTGCAAAAAGGTCGGGATGGTGACCTTTGCGCGAGTCGGCCTTAAGAATGTGTTCCACTTAAGCCCCGGCATCGTCCCCCTCGCCCCAAGACGAAGGGGCGACGTGGGCAGCGGAGATTTTCAATTCCGCCAGGCGAGCCCAGCGACCGCAAAACCGCGTAAGCCGAGCAACCGCATCACCAATGACGCCCCTAGGCACGGGCGAATCCAAAATCCCGCGAGCCGCGCTAAGGGTTTCTGACCCAACGAGGGGGTTGACGGGAAGGCCCGACAGGGCGCGCAGCAGTAACCAGCGGGGCTTCGGCAAAAAACAACGCCTGCATGAAGCAGGCCTTCGGGTGGAGGGTCGCGCGATGGGGCGGTGGGCGGCCTAAGGGGCCTGGTCGACTCACGCGCGCGCGCAAGTGAGGAAGCCTGTCGGCCGCGATCCGCCCGCTCAAACGAGACGGAGACTGGAGGTGAAAACCAAGGAGAACGAGGAGGAGGGGGAGGAAGAGGGAACAGGAGGAGGAGGAGGAGGATGGATGGACGGCGCCTCGGAGAGGTCGGCAAAAGAACGCGCCACAAGCAGGCGCGAACCCGGCGCGCCAGGCCCCCGCCGAACCGCGGGGCACTCACAGCGCGAGACAGGCCCTTCTGAGCGGGCAGCATGGGGATGGCAAGCCAGCTCCCCTGCCCTCATCTGCCAGGCCGGAAACCGCCGCAACCCAAACACGGGCAAACCTGACAGAACGGGCAAGGGCCAGGACGCCGCCACACACCCACGCCCCCCCCCCAAGGGCCCACCACGACACGACGACGAACGACAGCGACGGCGACGGTGGAAGGGGAGACGAGCCCCTTGGTACACGACTCCCGCGGGTGACACCTGGCTGAGGGCCAGGCTCCCGTGGGAGGCTGCGTGGCCAGGGACCCCTGGGAGGGGGACCCCGCTTTGGGGGCCGTCCCAGCGGGGGGGCTTGCACCCCGAAGGCCAGACGGTCCCCGCCTCCGCCAGGGGCCGCTTTGGCCCCCCACACCCCACTTATGGGGGTGCCCCTCCAGGGCAGGAGGAGGAGGAAGAAGAGGAGAAGCAGAAGGAGGAGGAGGAGGAGGAGGAGGAGGAGGAGGAGGAGGACCAATGTAAACCCAAGAGTCATCAACGATGTTGGAATGAACCCTCCCTCCAAGCTCCCTCGTCTTAGGCCCCTACAGCGGTTCATTTCCATTGAGGGAAGTGCCTCGTTGGAAGCCAGCCGTTTGAGCATCCTGAAGCATAGCAAAACATTGTTCTCGGGACTTCAATGCCACGGATCAACCAGACTGCTGCATCTTGACGATCTGGAGTCGCACCATAACGCCATTCGTGGGACGTCAGCACTGCGAACCAACATAACTGCTGCACCCGCATAATCCGATTTTTTCCAAAACACATGTCTGGTACGTTGATCATGGGAACCAGTGAAACTCCTGCAAATGTTTAAAACGAGTTTGCGCGGCGCTAATGCGAACACCACATGTTGAAAAGGAACCACCTTCAATCCGTGAAGCTCTTACACATGTTAAATACGAACGTGAGCGGCACTGGGGAGAGAACCGCAGTTTGAAAACAACCCGCCCTCAATCCGTGAAATTATTGCACATGTTTAAAACGAATGTGCGCGGCGCTGAAGCAAGAACACACTTTTGAAAACAACCCACCCGCAATCCGTGAAACGCTTGCACATGTTTAAACCGAGTGCATGCGGCGCTAAGACGAGAGCCACATTGTTGAAAACGGCCAGCCCTCAATCCGCGAAGCTCTTGCAAATGTTCAAAACTAATGCACGCGGCGCTCAAGCGAGAGCCACAGTTTGAAAGCCGCCCGCCATCAACACGTGAAACTCTTGCAATTTGTTAAAGCGAATGCGCGCGGCACTATGGCAAGAACCATATGTCTTAAACCACCCGCCCTCAATCCGTGAAGCCTTTGCACATGTTTAAATCGAATGTGCGCCACGCTAAGGGCTAAGGTGAGAGCCACATTTTGAAAACCTCCCGCCCTCCATCTGTGAAACTGCTGTCAATGTTCAAGCTTCAGAATCAAAAGTGGTGAGGACGTCTCGGGCGAAACGCCTGGCCCGCCCTTTTAAAAAAAACTGGCCTCGGGGTGCGACTGGGCGAAATTATTCATAAGGAAAAAGAATGGCGGCGCGCACAAGGGGGTAGGGGGAGGGGGGAAGGCTTCTTAGAAGGAGGCTGCTTCTTAGAAGGCGCCGGCCTTACATCTGCGAAGAAGGCCCGCGCCTTCTGAGAAGCAGGGGTGCTTCTAAGAAGCCTTCCCCCCTCCCCCTACCCCCTTCTGCGCGCGGCCAGAAAGAATGGAGGGGGAGGGAGGAGGGCGAGCAGCGGCAGCAGCAGCAGCAGCGGAGGTGGGCCGCCTCGGCGTCCGGATCCCCGGGGCACTTGTTGAGGATCTCCTCGGGAGGGGGTCGCCGCTGGCCGCGGCGCGCGGGGCCGACCCGTGGCCGCTGCCAGCTGCGACGGGGCTGCTCCCGAAATGGCGGCGAGGCTGCTGCGCGCGCGGGGGAGCACAGCCATAAATGTGATCAAGAAAAGAGCCCATCCTTTTCCCGAAGTTACGGATCTATGTTGCCGACTTCCCTTACCTACTTTCTTCTATCGACCAGAGGCTGCTAACCTTGGAGACCTGATGCGGTTATGGGTACGACCAGGGGTGAGAATAAGCCTTCCCTTCGGTTTTTCAAGGACAGTTGAGAGCGCACCGGACACCTCGGAAGACAAGGTGCTTTACCCGCCAATTAACCCTATCTCCAGGCAATCTGATTTCAGGGTGTGAGACCTCTGGGCCTAAACGGATTCCCCCGGGGCCATAGGCGACACGAGGAGGAGGAGGAGGAGGAGGAGGAGGAGGAGGAGGAGGAGGAGGAGGAGGAGGAGGGGGAGGAGGAGGGGGAGGAGGAGGAGGAGGGGGAGGGGGAGGAGATGGAGGAGGAGGTGGAGGAGGAGGAGGAGGAGGAGGAGGAGGAGGAGTAGGAGGAGGAGGAGGGGTCGCCTAAGCCCTTCGAAGAAACCCTCCATCTAGGCCAGCTTCCCGAAGCTGCTTGACACACGCCTGGGCCAATTTCGGTCGTTGGCGCCGGAGGGGCGAACGTGCTGGAGAGGCTGGGCCAGCCTTCCGGCAACCTGGTTAAGACTCGCTGGCCCAACTTGTCTAGAATTGCGGATGCCACGACAATGGACACCCTGAAGGTCCTACCATTGAATTAAAATGTGTTTAAAATGTCGGCAACATGTTCTAAGCATGATTTAAACATGTGATCTACATGTTTAAAGCGTGCTTTTAACGTGTTCTAGACTTCTGGAAATTATTTGGCAACATGCTTCCTCTCCACTGATCGTCCTCCACAAGTCTAAAAGAAAAACAGCAAACCTAAACATAAACTCATAAACTTGTGGCGCTCCGCGCGGATTTCTCGGATCTGCGGAGGAGGAGGAGGAGGAGGAGGAGGAGCGAGAAGGAGGAGCGAGGGAGGAGGAGGAGGAGGAGGAGGAGGAGGAGCGAGAAGCAGGAGCGAGGGAGGAGGCGGTGCAGCCACTAGCCCAGGCAGCCATCCGCACGGGGCCCGCCGGTCGGCGGGGCTCGGAGGGAGGACTCGGACGCCCGTCGCGCCACGACTGCGGATTCTCCCCTCGGGGCTCTGGAGCAGGGCGCGCCCCCCCTGAAAGGCCCGGGGGACTCGGCGGGGCCTCGGGCCCGGACGAAAGGAGCGCGCCCGGCGCCGGGGAGGCGCAGGAGGATCAGCTGCGCAGGCCGATGCGCTATATAGCCCCCCTGCTGTCTGCCTCGAAGGCAACGCGGCGCGGACGGAGACTTGTGGCGCTCCGCGCGGAGCTCTTGGATCTGCTCCGGACCCCCCCCTCCCCGGCCTGCGGAGGGCGCGCCAGGCGAAGCGCCGGAGGCGCCGCCTGGGGGGCCCAGGCGCCGATCCAAGAAGCCCGCGCGGAGCGCCAAAAGGCTATGTGTATATATATATATATATATATATAGTTCTTTCTTCGAGTCGGCGGTGGACAAACCTTCCTTTAGTAAACCTCCCCTTAGTGAAAACGGCCTGGGACCGAAACCGACGGACCTGGACCCGCAAAAATGACGGCCGCGACGCCCCCTCGCGAACCGAAAACGGCCAATTCCTCGATCAACGTGTCAGGGTAGGAGGTCTATCCACCTCCGATCGAGGTAGACAAAGGGGGGTTCGCGAATCAGCTCAAGCAGCTGATTCTCCTCGCGTCTACCCGCGCACGCGGCCCCTTTCCTCCGACCCGAGTGCCCGCCCACCCCCGAGGCCGTTCCGGGGGGCGCGCTCTGATCCCGAGCCCGAGGGGGATCCAGCCGGCGCGGAGGGCAGGGAATTCGTTTTCCTCCTCTCTCGAGGACCCGCTCGCGTGTCATATGGCCGAGTCTCCCGGCGCCTCCCGGCGCTGGACGCGCCGAGGTAACCCAGAGATCCGACGTGCTGACGTTTTCCATGCGGGGCCCCTGGCAGGCTCGACCCCTTCCCCGGGACAAGGCTTCTCGCTCCGAGCCGCTGCACTTGACGGCCCCGGGGGGCCCGGCGAGGGCCTCCGTGGAGGCCAAAAGAATTGGGAAAAAACCTCCGTCCTGATTTTTCCCATGCGTCGGATCTCGGGGCACAGTAGGGGCTCGGCCAGAAGAGGCCTCCGCGAGAAACCCCACCCTGAAATCCGCGATCTGTTCGGTGCAGACCCACTGTCTGTCGATCGGGAACCGTCCAGATCTTGTTGGGGGCACAGCGAGAGCCGAGAAACCCATGGGCACCCCGGCAAAACCCAGCTGGCTGCTCGGCACACGCCCCCCACACCTGGGCACTTCGAGGCGGGGCGCCCACGGAGGCGGGGCCGAGGCCCCCGGGGGCGTGGCGGCGGCCTGCGCGGCCCGCCCTCCGCTCTCGTCCCGTGCTCCGCGGACTCCGCGGGCCCGGCGAGGGCCCCCCTGGAGGCCCCCCAAAAATGGGAAATAACCTCCGTCCTGATGTTTTTTCTTGTTTTTTTGCAAAAACGAAACAAATATTTCACACAAAAAAAGGAAAGACACCTCCGTCCCGATGTTTTCCGCTGCGTCGGATCTCGGGGTGTATACACTCCGTGGCAGAGGGCGCCCACGGAGGCGGGGGCCGAGGCCCACGGAGGCGCGGCGGCGGCCTGCTGCGCCCGCCCCGCCCGCCCCTCCGCTCAGCGTCGTCCCTGCTCCGCGGGCCCCCCCCCCTCGGGGGGTCCGGCCCGCGCGGGCGCCCGCCGCGGGAGGCCCGAGGAGGCGCGGGCGCCCGCCGCGGAGGCCGCGGCGCCTCCACGGGGAGGCGCCGCCCTCGGGCTCGGAGCGGCCGAGGCGCATGACAGGTCGGGCCTGCCCCCCCCAGACAGGGGGATGTTGGGCGAAAAATTGGAAGCACCCAGAAAATATTTCAAATTAGCCTGGCGAAGGACCCAACCATACGCAATTGTGGATACAGCAATTGTGAAGAATACCATCTTCGCCCGCGCTCCCTATGTGGCCACGGCTTCCCGCCGGAGCCCGACATGCTCAGGGGCACGTTTGTGGCCGTCTTCGCGGGCGCCGACGACCACGAGGATGGCGTCCCCCTGACCGAAAAGCAGAAGCAGGAAATGGTTCTGAGAGCCATGAGGGAGACTGCCATTGGCGCCTTCGGTGGAGCTCCTGTGGGGCCACGATCCTAATGAGGGGTGTGCCGAAATGGCCCGAGGCCGCCATGCGAACCCTGCCACTGGGGGCCTTCGGTGGAGCTCCCTATGGGGCCACGATCCTCGTGAGGGGTGTGCCGAAATGGCCCGAGGCCGCCATGCGAACCCTGCCACTGGGGCCTTCGATGGAGCTCCCTATGGGGCCACAATCCTCGTGAGGGGTGTGCCGAAATGGCCCAGGGCCGCCATGCGAACGCTGCCACTGGGGCCTTCGGTGGAGCTCCCTTTTGGGGCCACGATCCTCGTGAGGGGTGTGCCGAAATGGAGCGGGGCCGCCATGCGAACGCTGCCACTGGGGCCTTCGGTGGAGCTCCCTATGGGGCCACGATCCTCGTGAGGGGTGTGCCGAAATGGGGCGGGGGCGCCATGCGAACGCTGCCACTGGAGCCTTCGGTGGAGCTCCCTATGGGGCCACGGTCCTCGTGAGGGGTATGCCGAAATGGCCCAGGGCCGCCATGCGAACGCTGCCACTGGCGCCTTCGGTGGAGCTCCCTATGGGGCCACGATCCTCGTGAGGGGTGCGCCGAAATGGGGCGGGACCACCATGCGAACGCAGCCACTGGAGCCTTCGGTGGAGCTCCCTATGGGGCCACGATCCTCGTGAAGGGTGTGCCGAAATGGCCCGGGGCCACCATGCGAACGCTGCCACTGGCGCCTTCGGTGGAGCTCCCTATGGGGCCACGATCCTCGTGAGGGGTGCGCCGAAATGGGGCGGGGCCACCATGCGAACGCAGCCACTGGAGCCTTCGGTGGAGCTCCCTATGGGGCCACGATCCTCGTGAGGGGTGCGCCAAAATGGGGCGGGGCCACCATGCGAACGCTGCCACTGGGGCCTTCGGTGGAGCTCCCTATGGGGCCACGATCCTCGTGAGGGGTGCGCCAAAATGGGGCGGGGCCACCATGCGAACGCAGCCACTGGGGGCCTTCGGTGGAGCTCCCTATGGGGCCACGATCCTCGTGAGGGGTGTGCCGAAATGGGGCGGGGCCACCATGCGAACGCAGCCACTGGAGCCTTCGGTGGAGCTCCCTATGGGGCCACGATCCTCGTGAGGGGTGTGCCGAAATGGCCCGGGGCCGCCATGCGAACGCTGCCACTGGGGCCTTCGGTGGAGCTCCCTATGGGGTCACGATCCTGGTGAGGGGTGCGCCAAAATGGGGCGGGGTCCACATGCGAACGCAGCCACTGGAGCCTTCGGTGGAGCTCCCTATGGGGCCACGATCCTCGTGAGGGGTGTGCCGAAATGGGGCGGGGCCCACATGCGAACGCAGCCACTGTAGCCTTCGGTGGAGCTCCCTATGGGGCCACGATCCTCGTGAGGGGTGCGCCGAAATGGGGCGGGGCCACCATGCGAACGCAGCCACTGGAGCCTTCGGTGGAGCTCCCTATGGGGCCACGAAACGCTGTACTGGGTGGGTGAAACGCAAGGAGGAGGAGGGAGGAGGGGGAGGAGGAGAGGAGAGGAGGAGGAAGAGGAGAAACGCGGGGCGACGTCTCTTCAAAACGAGGACCCGACACCACAGAATGGTTGGGAAAAAAACGCAGATTCAACAGAAGTCAAAAAAATGTCCCCAGACTGTTTGTTTACTATTTCTGGATATCCCTCCTGTAGAGGGACACGCCCGACTTGAGAGTCGCAGGCGCCATCGAGCCGATCACGTCGAAGCCCATGCGAACGTCTTCTTTCGGCTACACGCAGGGGTGACCCTAGGCAAGAGTGGCCTTTGGTGCGCGGTGTCAGGGGGGG
The DNA here is from genome assembly GCA_963575745.1 of Prorocentrum cordatum. Lineage (NCBI taxonomy): Eukaryota > Dinophyceae > Prorocentrales > Prorocentraceae > Prorocentrum > Prorocentrum cordatum. The sequence goes on from CAUYUJ010018210.1 coordinate 146,480, forward strand.
ACGTGGGGTGGCCAAGCCCAGGCGCTCAAGCCGCTGCTGCCGCTTCGCTTCAGCGATCGGAGGACCCCATGGGGCCCGCACCAAAGGTCACTCCGGCAAAAGGTCACTTTTGCGTCTAGTCGACTCTTACGGTGGAGGCCCACCCAAGAGAAGCCTTCCACAAGAAGCCCGGCCCTGAGACCCCAGGGCGTCCCTTGATTTCTGGGCGTGGGGGCGTCACGCTTTCCACGGCGGACGCATCGAAACCCAGGAAACCCGGGGCACTCTGGAGGCAAGCAGGGTGTTTCTTGGCATGGGCCCCCACTGCATTCGGCGTATGCACGTCGAGCGAAAGGGAGGAGGGGGGGGTCTGGCTCCGGGACCTCCGCTCAGCGCGACTGCTTGCAACAGTGCGTCTTAGGCGGGGAGACTCCACCTGCTCGAAACAGGCGCGAAAAAGTAGCCAAGATCTACTCCACAGGGGGGGAGGAGGGGGGGGGCGAGGGCCCGCGCCCCTCGGCAAAACAGTGAACAAGAAATCGATCACCATCTGTGGAGAAGGGCAGTCGTGCAAGGCTTATCCATCTCCACTGCATGGGGAGGCGACGTCCTGGGCTCCCAGGGGGCGGTGGATGTGGACATGCTTGGGCCCCTGGGGCCCGAATATATTGATTTGCGCCGCCTGCCGAGTTCCCCGAAGATCGATTCCCCAGGCGGTGATTATGGATCCGCCACCGTGCCTCTGGCACAACGTGGGGTGCTCCAAGGCTCACAACTGCACTGCTGCTGCAGCCGCAGCCAGGATTGTGCTCACAGCTGTGCTGCTGCTGCAGCCAGCATTGTAGGTCCGTAAGGGCCCGGGACTCGGATCACAAATTTCCCGGGCGCTCGTGGAGCTCCCGAACTTTTTCGCATGACCTCTGGGACGGCTGCAACGCCCCAAACGAACCGCAGACTTTCGCGGAGCTGCCCACTGCGCCCAAGACGGTCACGGAGCGCCTCTAGACGGCCCAAGATGGCCTCCAGACGGCCCAAGAGCCTCCAAGAGCCTCCAAACATGGCCCCAAGAAGCAAAAATCATAGGTTTTCAATTGGTGTTTGAAAGTTGTTGGGGTACTCGCGTTTTCAGCTTCCCGACGCTCCAAGACGGCCCAAGAGGCCCCCAAGATGACACCAAGACCGCCCAAGAGGCCCCAGACGACACCAAGACAGCCCAAGAGACCCCCAAGACGCAGCAAAAATGCCTCCAAGACGGCCCAAGAGGCCCCCAAAACGGCTCCCACGGGGGGCCCAGACAGGGTCCCCCGACGGACATGTCGAGCCCGCGGCCCCGAGAAGCCCACAGGAGGCCCCAAGAGACCTCCAAGAGGACCCCAGAAGGCCCCAGGAGGTGCACGAGAGGCCTCCCAGAGGCCCCCACAAAGGGCCCCAAGAGGCAACCATCCCAACGAACAACCTAGAGGCCTGTGACCCACCACCCGGGCACGGTGGCGGGATTAGGGGGCCACGAACCCTACCCCTACGGAGCTCCCGAGCGCAGTGAACCCCACCCTCCCCCTCAGAAATCGTGGGGGGGGTAGGGGTAGGGTTCGCATGTGGCCCCCTAGGGATGGGCCGAAGGCCACTCGAGAGAAATCCCCGCCTCCGACGTCGCCCCGGGCGGCTCCACCAAAGAGGTCACTGAGCCGATCGGTGCCGCACGCGGACGTCGGCGCTCATCCTCGAACTAGGAAGAGGAGGAGGAGGAGGAGGAGGAGGAGGAGGAGGAGGAGGAGGAGGAGGAGGAGGAGGCGGAGGAGGAGGAGGAGGAGGAGGAGGAGGAGGAGAGGAGGAGGAGGAGGAGGAGGAGGAGGAGGAGGAGGAGGAGGGGAGGAAGGGAGGAGGAGGAGAGGAGGAGGAGGCGAGGAGGAGGAGGAGGAGAAAGGAGGAGAGGGACGAGGAGAGGAGGGAGAGGATGAGGAGGAGGAGGAGAGGAGAGAGGAGGAGGAGGAGGAGGGGGAGGAGAGAGGAGGAGGAGGAGGAGGATGAGGAGGACAGGATGAAGGAGGAGGAGGACGAGGAGGAGGAGGAGGAGGATGGAGGATGCGAGGAGGAGGAGGAGGAGGACGGGGAGGGGGGGACGGGGGAGGAGAGAGGAGGAGGAGGGGAAGAGGAGGAGGAGGAGGAGGGGAGAAATGAGGATGAGGAGTGGAGAGGAGAGGAGGAGAGGAGGAGGGGGAGAGGAGGAGGAGGAGGAGAGGCGGAGGAGGAGGGAGGAGGAGAGGAGGAGAGAAGGAGGAGGGGAGGGAGGAGAGGAGAGGAGGAGGAGGAGGAGGAGGAGGAGGAGGAGAGGAGAGGAGGAGGAGGAGGAGGAGGAGGGGGAGGAGGAGGGGAGATGAGGAGGGAGGAGGAGGAGGAGGAGGAGGAGGGAGGAGGGGAGGAGGAGGAGGAGGAGGGGGAGGATGATGAGGAGAGGGAGGAGGAGGAGGAGGAAGGAGGAGAGAGGAAAAAAGAAAGGGGGGAGGGAGGGACGAGAGGAGGAGGAGGATGAGGAGGAGGAGGAGGAGGAGGAGGAGGAGAGGGGGGATGAGGAGGAGGAAGAGGAGGAGGAGGAGGAGGAGGAGGACGAGAGGAGGAGGAGGAGGAGGAGGGGCGGAGGAGGAGGAGGAGAGGACGGGGAGGGGGGGGGAAGGGGAGGAGAGGAGAGGAGAGGAGGAGAGGAGAGGAGGAGGAGGAGGAGGGGAGGAGGAGGAGGAGGAGGAAAGGAGGAGGAGGAGGGGAGGAGGGGAGGAGGAGGAGGAGGAGGAGGAGGAGGAGGAGGCTCCAATGCCATCTGCCCTGGATCTCCATGGCCGACGTCGCACACGCAAGCCCTGTGTAATCACCTCGACGCGGCCCTGCGTCGGGGCGCGTGCCTCCTCCAGGGCTGTCCTCAGCCAGGCTCTGGCGAGCAGAACCCCGCCCTCGCGCCCCAGCCGGCCTCTGCGGGACTCACGCCAAAGCTCGCCCTCGGCGAGGAGTCGACCCCTCGAGTCGTCGACGAAACCCCGTGTCAGAAACTGCTGCCTAGCGTGTCGCGGCGGTGGCCCCGGCGACACGCTGCGCCCTGCACGCGGACAGCGCGCCGCTCCGCTCCGCGAAACGGGAGGCTGGGAAATGCTCGGGGCGCCGCTGCCTGGGAACCCGGGGGCGCGTGGAGCGCGTCGCGCCACAGCGTGGCGCGCCCAAGGCCCGCGGCACGACGCGCTGCGCAAACGCTTCTGGCCGTATCTTTGGGGGGAGGGCGCTCCTCGGGGAAGGAAAGCATCATACACGCAGAAGCTCCAGGACCAGCGCCGAAGGTGTATGGTCATGCAGGTGTTGCTCTCCAGGGCGGCGCCCACGGTGGGGCTTTGGGTAAGGGACCCTCACCAGGCACCCGGGGCCCGGAAGCCGGCGGAGCACCAATGGAGGTTTTGCCACCGATACCACCGCCACCCACATCAGATAGGGTCTCCTCCAGGGTCTGAAGCCTCCTGAGCACATTCCCTAGAGTAGGGGCCGGACCACGAGAAACCCAACCCCGAGACCCCAGGACGTCCATCGATCTCCGGCGCGGGAACGCCACGCGCTCCATCGCCACACCATCGCAACCCAAGAGACCCAGGGCACCCTGGAGGCAAGCAGGGCGTGTCATGGCATGGGGCTCCACTGCATTTTTTGGAAGGAAGGGCGCTCCATGGAGAACTCCAGCACCTCCTCGGCCGCCAGCAGCGCGGCGCAGTCGCCCTCCGCGGGTGGGGCCAGGTCGAACTCCACCGTGCCGCCGCGGGCGCGCTTGGCCGCGGCCAGCGCGAGGCCGTAGCGCGTTATCGCCATGGACTGGTTGAAGACCTGGCCGCGGAGGAGCAGGGGGAGCGGCGGAGGCATAAGAGAGGAGGGAGGGGGGCGGAGGGGGTGAGGAACGGGGCGGGCGAGGAGGAGAGGAGGGGGTAGGGGATCGGGGTAGAGGGGGTAGAGGGGGAGGGATGCCGAGAGGAGAGAGTGAGGAGGTAGAGCGTCGGCCATAGAGGAGAGGTTGAGGAGGACGAGGAGAAGGAGGCGACGGGGCTGGGGAGAAGGGGCAGAAGGAGGAGCAGGAGGGGGAGGAGGAGGTGGAGGCAGAGGAGGCAGGGACGATGGGAAGGGGCAGACAGGGGCAGGGCAAGCTGAGCGCCGTCCCCCTGCTCCTCCCAACCCGTGAATTCTCGCTGCGCCACATTGCATGATATCCGTCGACTGGGGTGCCCTGGAGTCTTGGATGACATTGATCGCCGAAGCGGCCCCATCTCATGATGCGCGATCAAGGAGGGCTTACATGTGGACGAGGAGAAGGAGGTGACGGACGATCAGGAGGAAGAGAAGGATGACGAAGGGGGAGGAGGAGCAGCAGGAGCAGAAGAAGCAGGAGGTGCAGGAGACGACCGACGCGCGCGCGCGCCCCGCTCGGACAGTCATGCTTCCCTCCACCAACATGACATTATTGAGAGAAGCCATTCGCGCGTTGGGAGGAAAGGGGGCGATACATCGGCGATGCGGCGCGATCTTCCGAACCCGTGCCCTCCGACCCCACTAGAAGGCCTAGAGCCAGTCCACTGGCGCTGGAGGAGAGGGCGCGTCGTCCCCGCTGCTCTGCCTCTGGGTCCCCGGAGCCGGTAGCACCCACCGCGCGGGCACCTCCGCCCCACCCGCCGTCGGGCGGACCGCCGCAGCCTGCTACAGGCCACGAGGAGGCCACGAGGAGGCCACGAGGAGGCCAGAGGAACGAACAACGGCAGAACCATAATTTCACAGAGGTCCTCCCTGGCGCGCGGAGCCCGCCAGGGGCGGCTCCGGAGGCGCCGCCGCCAGGGGGGCCCAACGCCGATCCAAGAAATCCGCGAGGACCTCTGAGAGCTGCGCGCCATCCTCACTTCTCTGCCTCTCCAAAGACTGGGAGCCCCAATGTGCTCACGCTGCCTGGCGCTCGGGCACCAGGCTGCCACACTGCCGTGCGTCTTTTCGCACGCCGAGGGTCTCCTCGACCTTCGTAGCAACACCCCCCCTCCGGCCGTGGATGTTCCGCCAGCGCGGCGCACACGGTCGGCAGCGTGGCCTGGCCCCCGCCTCGGAGGCAGCCCGGCAGCCAGGTGCCAGCAGCAACGAGCCCCCCAGAAATATCCAGCGCGAATCTTGTGGATGCCACGACAGTGGACACCCTGACAGTCCTAGCATTGAATTTAACATGTGCTTAAAACATGTGGGACAAATGTCCGAAGCATGTTTAAAACATGTTTCTACATATTTGGGACATGCTTGAAACATTTTTCAGACATCTGGAAACTATTTGGAAGCATGCTTCCCCTCCATTCATCGACTTCCACAGCGCTAGCCACGACGACAACGAGCTCAGCGCCGCGACCGCCTCCGAGCGCGGCCCACTCCGCTGGGTCGGTGCTTCTCCGCCGCCTCGGCCTGCGCCCCGCACAGCACACCCGGTGGCGGCGTCGCCAACTCTCTGGCAAAACCCGCGCCGCCCAGGCCACCGCCGGCATCGGCGGCAGGCCTTGCCTGCACCCTGGCACCAATGCTGTGGATACCATGACACTGGACACCCTAGCAGTCCTATCCTTGACCTACAGATGTGTTTAAACTGTGTAAGAACATGTTCAAAAAATGTATCAAACATGCGTCTACATACTTAAGACATGTTTGACACATGTTTTTGACATCTGGAAGTTGTTTGGCAGCGCGCTTCCTCTCCATTAATCGACTTCCACATTACACATGCCCATCGCGGTCACAGTGACTGTCCGAGTCCAAGCCTCGCTCTTCGCATCACGCCGCACGCCGCAGCGCCTATTGCAGCGGAAGTCCAGCTCGTGAGGGCCTGTGCATGAGCCAGCACTGTTTATGTGAACCTCGCCCGCTGTTCTATCCGGCCGCCCTTCAACAGCCTCAGGGCGGCCGGCGAGTTTGCCCGAGGGTAGGCGGCAAGCAACAGCTTCATGGAGTCCCGTGGAGCTCTGTGTCCTTGATCAGTAGCCTCCCGTCGCGCAGGTGCTCGGCTGGCACGTCCAGGAAGCCCCGTCCAGGGCGTGAACCGAAACCCTGAACTAAGAGGCGCACTCGGGTGCGCCACCATGCCGAAGCAGTCCTGTCGGTGGGAGGCGAGCGCGAGCGGAGCCTCGTCTGTGCCTCGGGCTGCGTTCGCCGTCCAGAACAAGCGAGATCGCTCCGCGCGGTGGCGTGGTAAATCACTGAGGTGCCCAGCGGTGCGATGTCAGGTTCGGAGATCTGCCGCCACCAGAGGTTGCTACCGAAGGGCCATGCCAGCAGCCACGGAACACCGCGCGCGAACCAGTGGGAAGCGCGCAGACTCAGAAGAGGACTTTCCAGCCCGACTGGCTACAAAGGGGGAGGATCCGAGAGAAATGGGCAGAGGATGGGGTGGGGCAGTGCTGCGGGAGGGACGGGGGAAGAGAGAGCCAGGGGAGGGGGGAGCAGAAGGACACACGGGCGGGGAGCGGCGCAGGGACGACAGGGCATGACGAGGAGCAGCGGGGAGGGGGGGGGAGGAAGCGGCGACGCATCGGAAGGGGGAAGAGCGTGAGGAAGCGGGCGGGGGGAGGAAGAGGAGGCGCAGGTACCCAGAGGATCCCCAACATCGCGCTTCTTGCTCACGACGGGGACACCCGGATGTCTCGACCCACTACCTGGGTCTGGCTCTTCATCCCGAGCCATTGTCTGACGGCCCAGGGGCCCAGCGAGAGCTGAGCCCCCAGAAGCCGAAGACTGAACGGCAGTCGAAAAGCACCTCCCATGGCGAATTGGGGGTCGGGGGAGGAAGAGCGAGGCAGAGGCTGGACGGTGCCAGGGGGAGGAAGAGGGGGAGAGGGAGGAGGAGGAGGAGGAGGAGGAGGAGGAGGAGGAGGAGCAGGAGGAGGAGCAGGAGGAGCAGCAGGAGCAGGAGCAGGAGCAGGAACCGGAGCAGGAGCAGGAGCAGGAACAGGCGCAGGAGCAGGAGCAGTAGCAGGAGCAGGTGTAATAGGTAGCGACATCCGAACCCCACCCCAACCAACCATCGATTCTCCTGAATCCATGGGAAGATTCCGCCACGTGCTCGACGCATTCCGACCCGCATTCCCGCCGCCCATCGGGTTGCCTGAACCGTTGATCGGCGAGGGTAGCCGGGGAACAACAAATGGCATAAACATAAACTTTCGGAGGTCCGCGCGGATTTCTCGGCTCGGCTGTTGGGCGGGCCCCCTGGTTCGGCGCCTCTGGCCCCGCCCCTGGTTCAGCGCCGATCGAAGAGATCCGCGCGGACCTTCGAGAAGTAGTGTTCATGTAATTCTCTGTTGCTCCTCACACTATGCTCAAGTCGGGCCTGTCCCTCTACGGGAGGAATATCCAAAGATAGTCCAATCATAACCCGGGGATAATTGTTTAAACTATGTTTGGGTATGTTTGGATATGTTAGGAGGCAACACCTGGGAGGTTTTCGTCGGAAAAACTAAAAAGGATTAAGCCCTAGTTGGGAGCTGTTACGCCGGAATGGCCTCGGACTAAGCAGGATTACACCGGATTGAACGGGATTTAGCGGGATTAAGCCGGATTCAGCGGGATTCAGTCGGAACAAACCGGATTTCGGACCAGGGCTACATCAGAATTTCACCTCCCAGGAGTTGCATCCGAGGATCTGTTTTGACTGTGTTGTATTCTTCGTCCACGATCTCCCTGCAGGAGGACCTGCCCGACCGAACCGCAGACTTCGGAGCTCGCCGCCGCGAGGCGCCCGGGGAGCGGGGGCCGCGCAGGGAGCCTGGCCGTCGGGCAGGGTCAGCTGCGGCAGGCTCCCGCTGCCCACCAGCCTGCTGGCCTCGCCGCCCTCCAGCTTCGCCTTCGCGTCCATGAACTCGGGGAAGGAGATTCCTAGGGGAACTCTCTCTCTCTCTCTCGATATATATATATATATATATATATATGTATATATATTATATATATATATATATTATATATATATATATGTGTGTATACACACCGACGCTTTTCCCGGCCCTGCGCCGAAATTCGCACGGGAACGCGGATTCTGGTGTATACGGGATCCTGGTGTATACATGTTTCGCTGTTTTCCTTGGAAAACGGGGGAAAAGCATACACCACACCACCCCGACGTCGTCCCCGACCCTCGAAAAGTCGTGGGATTGAAAAACAACCCGCCACTGGTAATGTTTATTTTCCAATTTGCGAATTCCTGCTCCGAGTTTCTGAACAAGCGTGAACTCGGGGAGCGAGATTCCCACTCCGGGTTTCTTCACAAGCGTCGGGGGGGGGGCGTCACCCCCCGCCGGCAGCCCCACGTCGACCCCCGTCGCGGGCAGCCACCGCGCGCCGAAGGCGCTCCGACCCCCATCGCGGCGCGACGACGAGGCGAGGTTGACCCCCGTCGGGGGGGTACCCCCCCCCACGCTTATTAAGGAACCCGAAGTAGATTTGGGTCGGGCGTGTCCTCCTACAAGCGGATTCTGGACGAACAGATACTTAACATATGCTCAAAAAGACT
>CAUYUJ010018210.1:157500-210000 GCA_963575745.1 Prorocentrum cordatum
CAGCCGCAGCGAGCCCAGGGAGCGCGGGGGGCTGCAGCGGACGCCGAGGAGGATCAGCTCTGACGGCGCCGACGGGCCACCTGAGCCCAGCAGCCCCCCCGCAGGCGGGCAAGGCCACCAGGATGGCCCCAATACCCAGATCTCCGAGGGCAGCGAGATCGACAGTTTCACTAGCTTGGTCATCGACAGCGCCGATGACATCGTTAGCCTTAGCTCAGATAGCGCCAACACCTCTGACAATTTTGCGCCATCATCCATCGAGAGTGTCAGTGCCGCGGGAGATGCACGACATCGGTCCGATGCCAGGCGGGGGAATCAGGGTGTGCTAGACATTTACCTTGCCAACATCACCAGTTGGAACCGGAAGGCCCGCGACTACATCCAGTCGGATGACTTTCAGCGGCCCCACGTCATCATATTTTCAGAGCTGCACGTCGAGCGCAGCCGACTCCGAGATGTACATAAGTTCATGAAGAAGCAGGGGCATCGCGCTTACCTGTGCCCCGCCACGAAGACGTCAGCCACAGGGTCACACGGTGGTGTCGGCATCTTCGTTCAGCGCAGTCTCTGCTCCCACAACCGCGTCCTCGGGGCCAAGGGACGTGAGACGCATCTTTACGGAGGACAGGGTTGGACGGCTGGCCATCTGCGGTTGAAGGGCCACAGTCTCCTCCTCATCTCCGTCTACCTTCAAAGCGATGCAGGTTGCAACGAATATAATACCCAGACGACGGCCCAGATTGCCTACTTCGTCCGAGCCCATAGATTGCCCTACGTCATAGGCGGGGACTGGAACATGACCAGCCAGCAGTTGATCGAGGGGGGCGTCTGGGTCTCGAACATAGGTGGGATCCCCGTGGAGCCAAAGGTAGACTCCACATGCAAGGGCCGAGTGATTGACTATTTCGTAGTGTCTCCGAAGCTAGGTAGGATCCTGTCCGTCGAGCCAGATGTTACCAGCCCATGGACGCCCCATCTAGGTTTACGGGGAGCCCGCCAGACAGAGGTGCTCAGCAGGACCAGCACGTATCCAGTGGAGGCCCCAGATATCAGCAGGCCTGGGGCCGCACCCAGGCCCTGGGAGGAGCTCCACATCCAGGCCCTCGCCAAGTACCCCGAGGCCCCAGCAGTTCAGCATCCCGTCGCCGAGGCCCATGTCAGCAAGGCCCTTACGCACCGTTTCGCCGTCCTCTCGCAGGCCCTCGAGTGGTGGTGTGCTGTACCCGATGACCCAGAGGGTCCAGACGGACCAAGTCGGGCCCAACCGTTCAGGCGGGAGGAACGGGGCGCCTTTCCCCCCAACCCTCCCGAGCCGCGCGGGGGGCCCGAAAGCCGCCGCTGGAGCACCATCCAACAACGCGTCCGTGAACGAGACCTCGCCCGTAAACGAGATCCTCATGGCCACAATCATCGCAGGCTCCAGCGGGTCATTGAGAAGAGCCTGAACGATCTAGATTGGAACTCGTACCTCTCCCAGACTGAACAAAACAGCCTATGGAATAGCCTCAGTGTGCGGTCAGGCCACCCCTTCGAGTTTCATGGCCTGTTAGAGCGGCAGGTCCAGTTTTTCGAGCAGCAGGCGTTGCAGAACGCCCAGCGCGGTTTCGCCGACTGGCTGGAGACCAGCCTCAAGCAGGGGGGCGGAGCCGCCCATGCTTTCACGAGGGAGGTGGAGGTGGAGGCAACCACGGAGGAGGCAGACAACTTCACCCTAGAGGAGAAGGTTTTAACGGATCCCGTGGACATCCTCAGAGCCAAACGCGAGTTTTGGAAGCAATACTGGGACCCAGACAGAATTCGGGGCACCACGCCGATCTCAGAATCCTGGCTCCAGGACCGTCGACAGGAGGCGATGGGGGAGAAGAGCACGGAGGAATTTTGGACGGAGGAGGAGGTTTTCCGCGTGGTCAAGACCTTCCCACCACACTCAGCCACAGGCCTGGACCAGTGGAGAGTGCGTGATTTCCTCAGGCTCCCGCAGCCAGGCCGAGCCGAGCTAGTCGGGGTGCTGAATACCATCGAGGCCGAGCAGGCCATGCCAGCCCAGTGCTTAGGGAACCTTGTTGCGCTCAAGCCGAAGACGGTGACGGCGGACAGGCCGATCACCCTCACCACCTCCCTCTACCGCCTGCTCATGCGCCTCAGGAGGGGGAAGATCAGCAAGTGGGAGGTGGAGAAGGCAGGACATTGGGATGCAGCAATCAACGGGTCCAGCTGCCTGCGAGCAGGGATCCTGCCAGAACTGTTTGCCGAGATCGGGGCAGAGCTCCAGATCAAGCTCGCCGAAGGGCTCCTTGATATATATATATATATATAGAGAGAGAGAGAGAGAGAGAGAGAGAGAGAGAGAGAAAAGTTCTATGACACCACCCACACCCCCACCCTGGCCAGGAAAGCGAAGGAACTGGGGTATCCCGTGATCTGCCTCAGCCTCGGGATGATGACCCACTTGGCAGTCCGTTTCCCCACCGCCGAAATGGGGGTCAGCGATCCAATCATTCCTCAAAGTAGTATCCTAGCGGGGTGTGGACAGAGTGTCGCCTGGACGAGGGTCTTGCTCTATGACCTCCTGCACCAAGCGCATCACCGTTTCCCGCGTTTTACTATCCGTACTTGGGCTGATGATCTACGCACACGCATGGTGGGCTCCAGCAGATTCCTTCTCGAGGATTTCCCCGAGGGCATGAAGTTCCTCAAAGCTGGGTCGGCAGATCTCGGGTGCAGGCTTTCCCAAAAATCCGCCCTCCTCGGGAACGACAACGAAATCAGGCACCAGCTTCTCCGACGCTGTCATGACGAAGGCGTTCCCCTACAAACCAAGTTGGGCACCAGGGACCTCGGCTTGGACTCGACCGCAGGGAAACGAAGGCTCCTTAAGGTTCGGAGAGCTCAGCAACGGTTGGGTTTCAAGAGGCACCAGAATATCAAGAGGCTCCTCAGGGTCACCAAGAACGCACATCGACTTTACCGCGCAGGCGCCCAACCACAGCTTCATTGGGGCCTCGAAAGTCATGGGGTTGCCCCTACCGAGCTCACCCGTCATAGGAGGGCGGCGGGGGCAGCGCTAGGCGTTAGCAAGCCAGGGAGCTGCCTCACCGCAGGGCTCCACCAAGCTAAGCTGCCGCCCGACGCCATCGACCCCGCTATCTTTTTACGCCTCCGTCTGTTCGAGACGTGGTTCGAGTTGGTGGCGGCGGAGCCCCACCTCAGGAGCGGCATCGCGGCAGCCTGGCCGAAAGTTGTTGCGAAGCTCCGACGTCCCAGGCGGTGGAATAATGTAGTCAGTCACCTCAGCGCAGTCATTGGAACCCTCCTGGACCTCGGATGGAGCCCAGACTCAGCATGGTCCTGGTCAGGACCCACCGGCGAAGTTTTCCCAGTCGGCCCCGAGAAGTACGAGGATCAGGATTACTTTCTTTGCAGGCTTCAGCAGTTCCTTCATCACAAGGTATGGGGAGGAGCACAGGGAGGGCATGCAGCAGGAGGATGTCAGGGAGGAGTAGACATCAAGAGTTCGCGCTGGCAGATCGAACGCCTCTACCGCGATGGCCAGGCCAACCTCGCGAAGGCGCTCAAGCCTGTCGGCAGTGTTGCCGCCTGGAGCCCACGGCGTCGCTACGAGGCAGGCCTTACAGAAGATGCCACCTGCCCGTTGTGTGGCGACCACCATCGCGATGATTGGCACAAGTTCTGGGGGTACCCCATCCTCGAACAAGTCGACCACCCTCTCATTGCAGCCACACAAGACCTCCGAGACCTCGCCCAAGGGGACAATTAACCCGACTGTCTATGGCTCCGCGGACTGATCCCCACTGAATTAGCCCTGAGAGCAGTAGAGGAGCTGACGCCCAGGCACCCCGTTCTGCAAGGGACGGGCGCCTTCCTGGACCCTCCAGAGCCGAGGGGCGGTTGGCACCTCGGCTCAGTAGATGGTTCAGGGGGTGCCTTCTCGGCCGATCCCCGCCTCAGGCGAGCAGGATGGGGTGCGGGGGTTTGGAGTTCAGATTTAACACCCCTCGGCACTCTCCAAGGGAACGTCGTGGGGGCCCAGACTATAAATAGGGCGGAGCTTAAAGGGGCCATAGAGCTCCTCCGTCACACCAAAGGTGACCTCTTGGTGGTTACGGACTCCGCTTACTTAATCAAGGGCCACCACAAAAGGGCCCCGTAGGAGGCAGGCCCCCAACAGGCGGCTCTGGTTCGAATATTGGCGCGTCCTGGGGACCCGTGAGGGCCGTCTTCGGTACCTCAAGGTCAAGAGTCACGCGACTGACCCCGAGGTGCGCGCTCGTTTTCCCGACTGGGCCCTGTATGTAAATGACCAGGCGGATCGGCTCGCAAGCGAAGCCGCTGCCCAGGCTGGAGTGCCCGCAGATCTCGCGCAGAGAGTGCTGGCCCTCGACACCCTCGGCGAACATATCCGTGGGCGGCTGGCAGCGGTCCAGCGGTCCAAATGTTGTGGTGGACCCATTTTCCAGTTGTTGAAGATAGCGCCGAGTGCAAGAGAGCTCGGCGTCGCGAGCGGAGCGAACGTGCCCTGCAGCATCTTCTTTCCCACACCACCCATTGGCCCCACGTCAGCGAGACCCAAGTTTCTTGCTCGAGATGTGGGAAGCAGACCCACAGGAGGTCCTGCGCCAGGTGGCTCCGCACCCGATGCCCTGGGCCCGTCACGGCCAGCGGCATTTTCCCAGGGAGCGGGGGCCCCAATGGGGGATTAGCGCTTGGTTTCGATCCTTCGGAGGGCGACGGACCTGCCGACCATCCCAGCCACCGACCCCATCTCGCCGTATGTCGCGGGGTTCTCTGGTGTCGGCGGTGCGGGTGTTGGCGGGTTCGGGCCTCCAGGAAATTTCGTGCCCCTTGTGCCCCACCCCGCAATCGTCAGAGTGGGGGTCACAAGGCCCTTTTGAGACTCACCAAAGAGAGACTGCCTCCAGGGTTAAAGTCCTGGCCAGGAGCAGACCCGTGAGTGCCCATAGTCCTCCTGGTGTGAGACTGTCCGAGGCGGCGTCCGCGGGAGGAGGAGGAGGAGGAGGAGGAGGAGGAGGAGGAGGAGGAGGAGGAGGAGGAGGGAGGAGGGAGGAGGAGGAGGAGGAGGAGGAGGAGGAGGAGGAGGAGGAGGAGGAGGAGCAGGAGGAGCAGGAGGAGCAGGAGGAGCAGGAGGAGGGGGAGGAGGGGGAGTGGCCTCTGGTGCGCGGCGTGTGCCGGTCGTGGCATGCGGTGCGGCGCAGTGGCGGCCTCTGCCTGCTGGGGTCCAGCCCGCCCCCGCGTGCGCCCCCCCCCCAGCAGGAAGCCGCGCGCACCAACGGGACACGCCAGCAATGCGAGGGGTCACACTTGTGACGAACGATCAACACGCACCCATACCCGCAGGGGGGGACATAATGAACTATGGGTGCGTGTTGTCGGATGGGGGTGCCCGCTCGAACGGGAGCCTCCCCCCAGGTCCGACAACCCGCACACATGCCCGTAGCCAGTCCCCCTCCCTCCGACCCCCCTATGGGCATGTGTGTGTTGTTCTTCCGTCATCTTGCGCGAGGCCGAGATTTCCTCACGGCCCTTCTCCTTCCGCCGTGCCCGGGGGGGGGCAAGCGCGCCTTGGTCTCCTTGTACGTGACGTGCGCGGAGCCATCGCCCTTGATGGCGACGTCGGTGACAGTGCCTCCGCCGCGCGAAAGGCAAGCGAAGGCTCCCGAGACAGGGCGCCACGCCACGTGCGTTCCCACTTGATCGCCACCTCGCGCACGAGAGCGTATCAGCCGCCGGCGGTCCATCGGGCAGCGGGCTCGCGGGCTCAGAGGGCGTGGGAAGCCCTCGTCAGGGCAGCGCCAGTCGGCCTCGCGGGGACCCACGCGGAACGAGGAGAGGTGGCGGGGAGCAGGGGGGCGTTCCTGCAGCATGTTGGACTGCGTCTGAAGGGCTGCCGCCGAGAGCGCGGGGACTTTCTGAACCAAACACGGCCGAGCAGAAAGCCCGCACGGTCGAGGATCGCGGAGGCCCGGCCACGGCAGCCAGAGGCCGGAGGGCAGGCGCGAGGCCGGCCTCGTTGGGGCGGGGTGCGGCCTGTGCACGTCGAGGCCCGGGAGGCCGTGGCGCGCGCCCCTGGACGAGACGTCAGCTCGCCCCTTTCTGCCACGGGCCCCATGCAGACCTGAGTACCTACCAGACCACCACAGCCCAACCCGAAGACCCGAATTTGACCCGGACTTCGGGTTTGGGGGGGGGGGTACGGGTTCCACGTGTTTTTGCAATGCTCCCCGAACCCCCCCCCCCCACCAGAAATGGAGGGCAGGTCGAGACCTTCGGGTTGGGTTGGGGTGGTTTGGTGGGTGGTGAAGACCCGAAATGATGTTCAGACGGCTGCCAGGTACAGTCGGGCCGCCGAAAGAAGGAACGATAAACAAGGAACGAGGCCCCTCTTTGGCGCCCACAGGCGCCTGCGTGCACGAGGAAGGCTAGAGGAAAAGCCACAGAAGGCCCTGAGGAATATCGAGCCCCTTTCTTACCCAAACTGCTCCTTGTTTCAGCGGCTTGGCTGTGACGCAGAGGCCCTGAAGCACCAGCCGCCCCGGCGGGCCGAACCCCGAGAAAGCCGCGGGGGTCGCGGAACCGCGCCCCGGAGCTCCCGCACGCCGCGCGCCCGGCGTGGCGCGCCTCTTGCGCGCGGGTCCCCGCGCCCGCGCTGGGAGCTGCGAGGCTGTGGCGCGCCTGTTGCGCGTCGTCTTCGTCGTCGTCGTCGTCGGCGTCGTCGGCTTCGTCGTCAACGTCGCCTTCGTCTCGGTGTTGTACAGCTTCGACAGGAAGCGGATTGTCCGCAGGACTCGCGGGGCCTCCACGTGTCGCCAGGCGACGCCCATGCACGAGGCCCGCTGCGGGCGACGTTGGCACAGCTGCTCCCGGCTCCAGGAGGTGCCCTCCGGGAGCGGTTCCGGTCGTCCCATGCTCCCCAGCGCAGGTGCCGTTCAAAGGTGTTGGATGCCCCCGTGTGGTGCTGCAGGAGGAATCGTGCTGCATCTGCGCATGTTAAGATGCAAGCCTCGATGCGCGCCGAAATCCTCGAATATGCGCTGGAGCTTCGGCGCCTCTAGCCCGTAGTCCAAGAGCACCAGAGCAGCATCGTCAACATCAGGCGGCGCTCCCGGGGGGGAAATGAGAAGGGGCGGGCCTTCTCAGAAGGCTCGGAAGTCCCCCAGCCTTCTGAGAAGTGTTCTAATCTTTCCCCGAAGACACAACATACTACATACTTATCAAAGGCGCGAGGGCTTCTCAGAAGTCACGCCGCCGCTGAGAACGCCTTCTCCGTCTCACTTCCCCCCCTCACTCGCCGCCGAAACGCAGGCTCTTACGAGCATGCCAGGGCATTCAGCCTCGATGCGGCCCAGGAGCACCTCCGCGACCGTGGCGCACGGCAACGGAGACAAAAGGACACCCCTATCGCACCCCAGACTCGAGAGAGAACCCGGCGGCCTCGGCTGAGCCGTGTCGAACGTGACAGTGCGAGTCTGAAAACAGTAAGACGAAGCCAAGACGAGGATAACATCGGGCGAGGATAAGCCGAAGATCTCTAGGATCTGTGCGGCTCTGGAGGATGTCTCGAGCGCCGCGGCCTTCGCAGAGCGTTCCGGAACGCTCTGAGAGCGTTCTGGAACGCTCTGGAACGGACTTCTCTTCGTCACCGCCCCGTCCGACAATACGATTCTGAATGCACTGCCCTGAGGTTCTTGGCGCCATAAGACCAATCGCAGAGTAGTAGAAGTGCCCCCAGCCATGTAGAACGCTTGTCCTGCGAACGTGGCCGACGTTCGGGTCCCGGACTGGGGCAGATGGCGGAAGAAGAGGGGAGAGGATGAAGGCGAGAGAAACAGAGGAGGACGGATCAGCAAAACTTTGGGCGAAACAAGCACCCCGCCTGTGAGCACGCTGCGCCTAGCTCGCGCCAGCTGGGCTCGCATAGATGCTCAACGCGAGCACAGCGGAGAAGCGAGTGTGAGAAACAACGGAGCAGACGTACAAGCAAATGACTGCTGAGCCGTGTGCATGATGGCACCTTCAGTGGTGTATATGTGTATACATAAATGTATATTACAACCAGAACCATCGCCAACGTCTCGCGCGCGCTCCAGTTCTAGCTGAGATCAAGGGCAGTTTGCTTCAAACGTCGCTGAAACGCGCCCGACAAGGTCGCACAAGGAGACGAGCATGCCTTTTCAGAGCTCTCGTCTCAAGCGTCCGTGCTGCCCCCTGATTGATCGGAGACGTCCCAACATAGGCCCAACACGGCGCCACGAATATGGGAAGGCGCCTCAGGAGGGATCCGAGCAGGCTCGTACAAGGTCAACATGACCTTCCAGAGAGGCTCTAGACGGCCGCAGAAGGCGCGGTCCCAGGGAGCCCCCGGAGGTCATGCCAACTCCCGGACTGCCAGACTTGTGTCCTGGCGCGATGCCTCCGATACCGCTTCCCGCGCAGGGCCCCCGAGGCCGAAAAGGGTCCAGAGCCGGGGGGGGGGCAGCTTGAGAGTCGCTCCGATGCGGGGGGCCCTGCGGTGGCCTCGCTCCCCCTCCCCCCCCCAACGCGCGGCAGGCGGGGCGCGGCCGAGAAGTCTCCACGAGGCCCCGCAAGAGAGGCCGGGGAGAGGCCCGAGAGGGAGAACTCACTGGTACCACTGCTGTCGAGTGAGTGGCCAACGGCCCACCCCGCCACCGTGCTCGGGCTGTGGGTCAGAAGCCTCGTGGATGTTCGTATGGGGTCTCGTAAGAGGCCTGTCGGGAGCTTGTGGGAGGCAGTTTCGAAGCCTCCTGATGGTCGTCTGGGGGCCTCTTGGGGCGGTTTGTGGGCGTCTTGGGGGCCTCGTGGGGCCCCTTGGGGGCCTCGTGGGGCCCCTTGGGGGCCTCGTGGGGGCCTCGTGGGGCCTCTCGGACGCGTCATGGGACCTCCTGGCTGGCGTCTTGGGGCGAAACGCTCGAATTGTGGGTTCGTGTTCCCCTCTCTTGGGCCACCCTTGGGACCGTCTTGGGGCTCTCCTGGGCCCTCTTGGACGCCTCTCGGACCGTCATGTGGCCCTCTTGGGCCGTCTTGGGGCGGCGTGGGCAGGGCAGGAAGCAGTGCTGTCTGAATGGAGGGCGCCGGGGATGCCGAGGAGGTGTTTGGGGCAGGAAGCGCGTCGGAGTCTCGGATCGAGACGCGACTCCGAGACGAAGCGCACGAGGGCGAGGCGGGAGCGTGCTCCGGAGGAGCGTGTCCGGAGCACGCTGGGCAAGGGCCTCCGGGGCCGAAGACCGACCACAAAGGTGGGCGCTGGGGCGCTTGAGTAGGGGGCCACCACATGCGAACCCTACCCCTACCCCCCACGATTCTCGAGGGGGAGGGTGGGGGTTCACTTCCTTCGGGAGCTCCCGAGCGAAATGAACCCCACCCTGCCCCTCAGCAATCGTGGGGGGTGGGGGCAGGGTTCGCATGTGGCCCCCTATTGAGGGGCTCCTGGGCCGCAGAAAAAACGGAGCCAGAAAGCGCCAAGAGAGGCCAAAGGCGCTCCAGGAGGGTCCAAAGGACGCCCAGAGGGTCGCTCCAGGACGCCCAGAGGGTGGCCCCATGGAGGGCCCAAGGGATCTCGAAGGCGGCCCAGGAAGTCCCCCACGAGGCCTCTCAGGCGAGGCCCACGAGGGGACCAAGAGGGCTAACTCGGCCCTCATGGGATAGAAGCCTCGTGGATGTTCGTAGGGCTCTCGTGCGAGGCCTGTCGGGAGCTTGTGGGAGGCAGTTGTGAAACCTCTTGATGGCCGTCTGGGGGCCTCTTGGGGCGGTTTTGCGGGCGTCTTGGGGGCCTCGTGGGGCCCCTTGGGGGCCTCGTGGGGGGCCTCGTGGGGCCGCGTCTTGGGGCGGAACGAATTGTAGGTTAGTGTTCCCCTCTCTTGGGCTCGCATCCCGCCACCGTGCTTGTGTTGTGGGTTCCGTTTTGCGGCCGCCTTGGTTGGTCTTGGGATCCGTTTGAAGGCCTCCTGGGCCTTCTTGGAGCGGTCTTGGGCGCCTTTGGGGCTGCCTTGGAGTGCGGGAAGCTCGAAGAGACGATAACTTGGCGTGGTCTTGGGGTCCCCTCGGAGCTATCTTGGGCGTCTTGGAGCGCTCCTGGGCTGTCTTGGAGGCCTATTAGGCAGCTCTTGGAGCTCTCTTGGCGCCTTCTGGGGGCGTCTTCAGCCTCCCGGCGCAATCCTCAGCGCGCTCTTGGGCCCCTCTTGGGACCGTCGTGGGACTCTCCTGGGCCGTCTTGGACGCCTCTTTGGCCGTTTGGGAACATCTTGGCCGGTCTTGGGACCCTTCTGAAGGCCTCTTGGGCCGTCTTGAAGCTGTCTTGGGCGCCTCTGGGGCTGGAGCGTGGGAAACTTGAAGAGACGAAACATGAGTTTAAACTTGCGGATTGGGAGCGGGCTTCACAGAAGTAGACTTCGTGCAGACTGTGGAGGCGCATCAAACTGCTGCTGTTCCTCCTGCCTGGACTTCCCCATCATCCCCATCATCTGCTCATGATTCAACGAGCACCATGAGATGCCAAGAGGAATGCATCTCAACAGCTCGTGATAGCCTGGACTGCGCTACATGAATGTCCATCGCAAACGGACAAGAAGACGACACAGCCGAGCAGAACGATAACGGGCCACCCTGTGACAAGTCAGGCATCCCCCCAAAGCAAAATGCGATAGTGCACGTGAAACTGCGCATTCGCCACATGCCTTGCAATAGGGGGCCACATGCGAACCCTACCCCTACACCCCAAGGTTTCTGAGGGGGAGGGATATGTCTTATTTTTCGTCGAAAATCCCCCTGTAGGGGGACACGCCTGACCTAAACCTACCAGCGGACGGCGCAAGAGGTCGTATTCGTACTCGTGCCTCGGGTACCGCCAGCACCGGAATCTAGGATCTAGGACCGTCTTCCCCCTGTGGAGGCAACCCCCTGTTTTGGTGTTTGTGCTCATTTCCAAGGATTGTCACGGCCCCGCCGCCGGCGCCCGCGCCGCACTACCCGGGCGCGCGGGGGCAGCGAGGGCGCGCCCCCGAAGCCCCGCCCCTCCTCCACATGAAGGCCCTGTCCGCGGCTGGGGCGCCCCTCCCGCCGTGGACCCCCCGCCCCCGCCCGCGGCGCAAGGGCGGGGGCCCGCGGGCAGCAACGAGGCCCCCCCGCCGCGGGGGCGCCCGCCGGGGGGGGCGGGGACCCAAGACGATCCCCGACCCAGAGATCCAACGCATTGAAAAAGTCAAGACGGAGGTTTTCCGTATTTTTCGGCCTCGAGGGGGCATTCGCAGGGCCGTATAGGGCCGTCAAGAAACGACTGGAGGATGATAACCAGTCCTGGGGAACGGGTCGAGTTTTCCAGAGCCCCGCATGGATCAAGTCACGACGTCGGATCTCTGGGGAGGCACGCCGAGATGCCCCTCGGAGCCCCCCTCTGTTCGGGGGCCGCCGCCGAGCCCCGCCCGGGGCACGCCCCCAGTCGAGCGGCCGACGGCCCTGGAGCGGGGGGGCATTCCGAGCAGCCGATGCCCTGGGGCCGGCCGCGCGGCCACGGCCCCGCGCGTCGGCGCTCTCGCCGCGCGCCCACGATCCGCGCGCGGCCTCGGGCAGGGCCGTCGGGGAGCCGCCGCGGCGTTCCCGACCGCGCTCCTCCGAAGTGGCCACTGGCCACGCTCGCGGGGGCGCTGGCCCCCGAACCCCCTTCCTCTGTCCTTCAGCGGGTGGACCATATGGGAGAGGTGATCCGGCTTCGGTGGATCTTGGCCGACAGGGCCCCTCCTCCCCGGACCCCTCTCCGTCGGGCCTGCCCAGCGCTGCCTCTTGCCCCTGGCCCTCGCGACGTCCGCCGCGACGCCCCTGCGGCGCCGCGGGCCCGTCGGCACCGTAGAGGCGGCTCGCCCCGCGCCGCGAAGGGCGCGAGCTCCCTGCTGTCGCAGCTCCCGGGCCGGCCCTAGCGCGCCCTTGCCCGCCCCGCCTCGCCGCGCCCGAGCCAGCGCCCGCCTCGGCCCTTCGCCGCGCCGCGCCGCCCCAGGGGCGGCGTACGTCGGCGGCGGCCCCGCCGGGCCCGCGCCGCGGTGCCCGCGGCCGCCGGGGGCGCGGCCGAGGAGCTCCAGTGGACCACGAAAAGGGGCCCAGGGGCACACAGATCAATGCACACGAATCCCCGGATTCCTCATATTTCTCCTGCTGTCTTAGTTTTCGTCTCCCCTCCACTTCCGATGTTTTACCATCTTTTCCTGGGAATCGACAATTATTTGTGTCTGTGTGTCTCCCCCCCTCCTGAACCATGTCCCGATCGGGCGGAGAGCTCCCGGCTGGCCCGCAGCGGTCGGCAGTCGATGCCGTCAGCGAACACATCGGCAAAGTGGACGGCGACGCCGCTGGCGAGGCGATCGACGAGGCCCTCGACGCGACCTTCGACCGATCCGTCTGCGAAGCTGTTGGCCGATTCGCCGCGGCCTCGTTGGAGGCACCGTCGGCCTCCATGCCGCGGCGACGGCCCGCCCGCCATCGCGCCGCTGACAGGGCTGCGCCCCCCGCGACGCGCACCCCGAAGAGCAGCATAGACCCGTTCAACTCGACGTCGTCCCGGGGGCTAGCTTCTGTCCTCCGGCTGCTTGCCAGCGAAGGGCGGGCGCCGCTGGCCCGGCGGATTGCGACCCGCGCGATGGCGCCGTGCGCCGCGCGCAGGCGCAGCCTGATGTACAACGTCGTCTTGGTGTAGCCTGACGGCGCGCGGCCGTTCTTCCCCCTCCTGCTGCTGCCCCTGCGCGACCTCGCGGCCGCGGGGAACTCCTTGCGCGGGCGATGTCGATCGGCTGGCCGGTCGACGTCTGGGCACGTTGAACGGGTTTTCTGCCGGAATTCTTTCCACGTCTTCCGCCGGGGCGGAGGACCGATTGCCTTCGCTCACTCCGCAAGACAGCGATCTTGTCTGGGCTTTCCGCGGCGATCCGCGCGCTGCCCGGGCCCCCCGCGCGCGCCCCGGCACGTCGCCCAGCCCCCCGCGTCTGCGCCCCCCGCCAACGCTGAGAACCGATTGCCGATCGCCAACCCCATCCACACAACGGCGCCGTCGACCCCGCGGCCCGCCAGAAGGCGGGCGCCGCGTCGCCGCTGATGGCCAGCACGTTCGGCGCCGCCCCCGGCGCGCGGGCCCTGCTCGATCTGCCCCGCGTCGCGCTCCGCCACGTCGCGGGCGCCCTAGTTGACCTGCCTGTCCTCGAACGCGCCCCGCGGGCGTTCCGCGCGCCCGTCTCGAGCCCGCCCTCGAAAAGTCTCAACCGATCGCCTCCGCGCCGCTGTCCACGCCGGCACGGCCGCCCAAGAGCCACCTCGAGATTCGCCAGCGCCACCTGCTGGAAACTCGCCGCCGCGGACGACGTCGCTCGCCAGGGCGGCCTCGACGCCCTGGGCCTGGACCCGCCCATCCAGATTCGCAACTGGCCCGTCGCCCTTCGCGCAGGCGGCGCCGTCCGAAGCGCGTCGTCGACTAATCCTGGACGTCGCGGCTCGAAGGCGCGCGGCCGCCCGCGACTGGCCTGCCGCGCTCGCGCAGCTGCTGCGCGCGGGGCTGCCGAGCGCAGCGCTGCTCGGCGTGGCGCTGCCGGTCGCCGCGGTCGCCGCTGGCCGCGCTGCCGACCGCGCCGCAGCCGGCGCTGTCACGGCGTCGGGCGTCGCCGGTCGTCGAGGCGCCGCGGATCACGCCGGCGACGCTGCCGCGGGGCGGGGGCCCTTCAGGCCGAGTCTTGGGCAGCCCCCCTCGCGGCCGAACCTCGGGCAGACAAGGCCCCGCCCTCGCGGCGTCGCCATCGGGCTGGCCGTCGGAGACGGCGGCCGCGCTGTCGCCGCTGGTTGCGCCGGCGCTGCTGCGCGCGGTTCTGCGCGCGGTTCTGCGGTCTGCGGCCAGCGTCGCGCCGCGGGCGGCGCCGGCGCGCCCGCGCGCGGCGCTGGCCAGCGCTGACGGCGACGCCGCAGTCGGCCCCGCCTGCGCAGTCAGCGCAGCCTGCGGGCGCTACGGCCAGCGCCGACCGAGGAGCCGCTGGGGGCGCCACCGGTCGGGGCCCCGGCGATAGGCCTCCCGCCCGCCAGAGACGCGCTCGGGGATGCGCTTCAAGCGGCCGCGCCTCGCCGCGGCGCCGCGAGTCGCGGTGGTGCAGCTGGCCGCGCACGCGCCGATGCCGCGCGCGGGGCTGCCGGTTGCGCGACTGCTCGCGCTTGCTGGTTGCGCCGGAGCTGCTGCGCCTAGGTCTGCTAGAAGCTGCGCGGCACCGCTGCACGTAGAGCCGCTGGTCACCGCGGCGTCGGCGCAGCTGCGCTCCGTCGGTGCTGCGGCGCTGCCGCCCAGCGCCCGTGCTGTCGCACTGCGTCGGCGCTGCCGCTCACTGCTGGCGCTGCTCAGCGGTGGCGCCGCTGCGCTGCGCAACGACGGTGCTGTTTGCGCATCGCTGGCGCGGCTGCCCAGCGTCGGCGCTGCTGCTCTGCGAGGGGGCCGCGCCGCGTCGGAGCCGCTGTTGAGCGTCCGTTCTGCTCAGCGTTGGTGCTCAGCTTTGGCGCCGCTGCGCGACGTCGCTGCTGCGCCGCCACCGCGCTGCTCGTCGTCGACGCCGCAGTTGCCCGTCGCGGTCGCGGGGGGGGCCCGGAAAACCGGCGTAGCCTCGAACCTGACCGGGCGACGTCGGCGCCGCAATGGCTCGCGCCGATCGCGAGACGATCCGGGTCGCGCGACGATCCAACTGTCCCGACCCAGCAAGATGCGGGCGTGCCGCGAGGCCCCGAAGCGCCCCCCCTCGAGCCGAGCTCGGCGCGGGCTGCGCGCGGTTGCATGCTCGCGCCCTGGGCCGCGCGGCGGCCGCTCTCCCGCCGGCGCGCCGGCAGTGTCCCGCCCCGAAGGGCCGCGTCGAGCCCCGCCGCTGATTCCTGATGGCGCTCTCCTCAGCGGGCTGCATCCTGCTGGTCCATCTCGTCGGGGCCTCTGCGGCTCGTGGACCTCGCGAGCTCCCCGAGCCCTCGCCCACGCTCTCGGAGGCTGCAGCCGCCGTCTGGCTCGCGACGCGGCGCTGGCACCCCTGGCAAACCACGCCGCCCTCTCCCAAATCGAAAGAAACAATCAACGTGGCCCCCTGCGGAGCCGTCGACGAAGCCGCCGGCCCAGCAGTCGACGGCGCCGTCGCCGCCGCTGTCCGCGACGCCATCAGCGAAGCAATTGGCCATGCAATCGGCGATGCTCTCGACGAAGCTGTCGACGAAGCCGTCGGCGCAGCCGTCGACAAAGATGTCGGCTCTGCGGCCCGCCCCGCCGACGGCGCAGCTGTCGAAGAGGCCGTTGACGAAGCCGTAGGCGCCGTCGTCTGCGGAGCTGGCGGCGAAGCAGCTGTCGGATCTGCCCGCCAAACTTCTGGCGAATCTGTCAGCGAAACTGCCCGCGGAGCTCCTGGCGGGGCGGATCTGTCAACCGCTGTCGGACAACCTGCCAATGGGGCCGCTGCAAAGCGTCGGCGGAGACGCAGGCGAGGCCATCGGCAGAGCCGTCGACGATACCGGCGACGAGGCTGCCATCATAGCTTCGCGGATGGCCGTCGGCGACGCCGCTGGCGAAGCCGTCGGCGAAACTATCGGCGCCGTGGCCCGCTGGGCCATCAGGGAAGCAGCTGGCGAGGCTCACAGCGGGGCCCCCGGCGAAACCGTCGACGAAGCTACCGCTGGAAAAATTAACCAAGCTGTCCGCGCGGCCGTCGGCGCTGTCAACGAGGGCGTCGGCGACGCCGTCGGCGAAGCCGTTGACCAGGCCGTCGCCCCAGCCCTTGGCGGCGCCCCCGACGCCGGCGACGCCGCGGGCGAAGCCATCGGCGAGGCCGTTGGTCCAGCTGTCTGCGAAACTGTCGGCGAAGTTTCCCCTCGCGTCCGCCCCGCTGTTCTTGTTTGCCCGCGCATCGCGCCGAGGTCCTCCAGCTGCGTCTCTCTAGAGAGGCTCGCGACGCCTGCGATGCAATGGCCTGTGAAGCCTGTCGAATGGCCTGCTCTGCCTCGAAGGCGACGGTCTGCGAGGCCCGCCGCGGAATGCCTGCGAGGCGCGTCGCAGCGGGCCCCGGGCGGCCGGGCGCGGCCGCGGTCTGGACCAAGCGAGGTCAGCGCCGCAATGGCTCATATCCAAATAGTCTTGGACCAAGCGAGGTCGACGTCGACCTGGCGAGGACCCCTCCGGCGCGAGCGCGCAAAGGGGGGGGTCGACGTGCGAGAGCGCCGCGCGACACCGAAGCCCCCCCTGAGACCCGCCGCGCGGAGGCCCCCCCGCCCCTGCCAGAACGCCCGCCCCCGTTCGCGGCGGAGCAGGGGCCAGGACGGGGCGGGCGCCTTCGCCGCGGGGGCTTCTGCCGGGAGACCACGGCTCAGGACTGCCCCAGCGAAAGCGCGCGACAAGGCCCAGCCCGAGCCTCCTCGCGAGGGCGGCCGACGCCCCGCCTGGGCGCCGGCCCCCAGAGACTGGGCGCCGCCGAGCTCCCTCGCGAGGGAGCCCACGGGGCCGCGCGAGGAGCACGGGGGGATCCTCCGCTGCAGCGCTAGGCCCCCCCAAGAGCCGAGCCCAGCGCAGGCCCCCGCGACGAGGAGGGGGCCGCGCCCACGGCGCGCGCGCGAGGCGGCGCGGGGCGGTGCGATCTCCTGGAGGCACGCGGGGCCCCTGCTCGCCTACTGCACGGCGGGCGCCACCTCCTGCTGGTCCGTCGCGACGGGCCCGCCAAAGCTCACAGACGTCAACGGGCTCCCTGAGCCCCCGCTTCTGCCCCCAGAGGCTGCGCCCAGCGCCAGGCTCAGATCGGGCAGGTCCCTCTACAGGAGGAATAGTGTAGCATTTAGAAAAACGGAGACAGCGTTTAAATGAAAATTTGGCCTTTTCTGTGTTTGTTTTTGCTTTTTTTGAGCAGCTATGATCTTTAATCGAAAAATCCGCCTGTAGGGGGACATGCCCGACCTAACGCGAAGTTCGCGATGGGGCGACGCTGTCGGCGCAGCTCCCGGCGAGGCTGTCCGCGAAGCCGTCGGCGCCGAGGTCCGTGTGAAGCTGCTGGCGAAGCCGTCTGCGAGGCCGTCGGCGAAGCCCTGCGCGGAGCTGTCGCTGGCGAAGTCGACGCGCAGGTGTCGGCGGAGCTGCCAGCGAGGCCGCTGGCGAGGCTGTCGTCGAAGCTGTCGACGCGGCCGCCGTTGGCGAAAGCCGTCGGCGCAGCTTTCGGCGGACCTCCCCGCGGAGCTCCCAGGCGCAGCTGTCGGCGAAGCCGTCGGCGAAACACTCGGCGGAGCTAGTGGCGAAGCCGTCGGCGGAGCTGTCGGCGAAGCTGTCGGCGACGCTGTCGACGAAGCCTCGATGCAGCTCTCGGGGAAGCTTTCGGCGCAGCTGTCGGCAAAACTCCCGCCCGCCGTGGTCTGTGATGCTGTCGACGAAGCTCTCGACGCCGCCGTTGACGATGCTGCCGCTCCTTCCCTGGGCGAATTGCGGGAAGAGCCGCCGCACTGCGACGCGCCATGCGCGCGGGGCGCCGCTGGTGCATGTTGAGACCCCGAGTCGGAGGCCCAGCAAACCATATGTACCTCTACGGCAAGGCCGGTGCGAACGGGGCCCCGCTGTCGGCGGTGCCCGCAGCCAGCTCTGTTCGCACCCCTCTCCCCGCCGCCGCGCGGGGGGCCCGGCGGCGAGCCATGCGCCGAGGGCGCCGTCGGACCCGAGGGCGCACGGCCCAAGAGCCAGCATCTATGCGCTCAACCACTGTTCACAAACGGCCGAGCGCGCGAGCCCAAATGGCAGCAGACGTCGGGCGGCGAAGGAGGATGCACCGAACTACGTCGACGCACCGAGCCCAAAGTTTGCAACAGGCGTCGGGCGGCGCAGGAGAATACACCGAGTTACGCCGACGTGTCGGTACACGGAGGCCACTGTCGATCGCACGATCGATCTCCCTATCGGTCTCACCGTCGATCTCACGATCGGTCGCACTCGGCCCGGCGGCACCCTAGCCAGAGGAAGGTTCATCTCTCGCCCGCCCACGCAGCTCCGCCTCGCCCGCATGCACGACACGAGCGCGAAACCGAGACCGATTTCCCGGTGGGGGGCTCTCCGTGTCACTGCGATCTCACCCCCTCACCTCCGATCCCTCGGCCTCTCGTCCTCCTCAGCCTCATCCCTCTCCTGCTGCCGCACTTCCGTTTCCTCTATCATCGGCATCATCCTCTTCATTCCCTCATCCTCGTCCACGTAGCAGAGACGGCCAAACAAACTGCGAGTGACTCCGGCAGCGCAGCACACACCCCACGGAGTCGCCATAGGTGCTGAACACTATCTGGCGTGGTCCGCGAGGCAGCTCTGTCCGCGCTTCTGCTCCGCTTGCACAATCACTCATTGTCTTCCTCTTCCTCCTCCGCCTCCTCCTCCTCCTCCTCCTCCTCCTTCTCCTCCTCCTCCTCCGCCTCCTCCTCCTTGTCCTCCACCTCCTTTTCCTGACCATATTTGTCCTCCAGCTTCTCCTCTTCCACCTGGTGATCCTCCACCTCGTCCTCCTCCCCCTCCTCCTCCTCCTCCTCCTCCTCCTCCTCCTCCTCCTCCTCCTCCCCCCCTCCTCCTCCTCCTCCTCCTCCTCCTCCTCCTCCTCCTCCTCCCTCCTGCTCCTCCTCCTCCTCCTCCTCCTCCTCCTCCTCCTCCTCTCCTCCTCCTCCCCCTCCCCCTCCCCCTCCTCCTACTACTACTCCTACTCCACCACCTCTTCACTATCCTCCATCTCCTGCGTCTACTCCTCCTACTCCTCCTCTTCCTCCTCCCCCCTTTCCCCCTCCTCCAACTACTGGCTCGTACTTGACCTCATCCCCCTCTTCGTGCTCTTCTGCGCTCGCGCTGGCAGAGGTGCCGCTCGCGCCAAGAAGCGAGACATGCACGAAACAGCGGCACTCGAAAGTTCGGCGGAAACCCAGGGGCCACCTTGCCTACCTGCGGCGGCGTAAAGCGAAGAGAGAAGCGAGGGACGTAAGCCACTGGCAGAACGTGAAAACAATCGAAGAAAAGCCTGGATGTATGTCACTGCCTCAGCCTGGAACGAAGATCTTGTCTGTCTCACTCTCATTCACAGAATCATCCTTCCTCGCCTTTCCTCCATCATCCGTCTCTTCCTCATCCTCCTCCTTCTGCTCCTCTTCAGTTCTCACTTCTCCTCCTCCTCCTCCTCCTCCTCCTCCTCCTTCTCAGAAGCAAACGCAGCAGCCTCCTGAGCATCCTCCTCCTTCTCCTCCTTCTCCTCCTTCTCATCATCATCATCATCATCATCATCGTCACCATCGTCATCGCCGTCATCGTCATCATCGCCATCATCATCGTCATCCTCATCCTCATCATCATCAGCATCAGCATCATCGTCGTCATGATGATTATGATCATCAGCAGCAGCAGCAGCAGAAGCCGCAACGTCAGCATCATCGTCATAGCATCCTCATCGTCGTCGTCCTGCACCCTCCTCATCATTCTCGAAATCATCATCACCACCGCCACCACCATCATCTGTATTCGCAGGCCCAACAGGCCAGAGGCGTGCTAAGATCTCCGGTAACTGCTAAATAATACTTCTACTTCGCGCGCGCGGGGCGGCCCCTGGGGGTCCCCGGACGAAAAGTACCCCGGGCGATCCCCGGCAGACTCGGGTCAGAGATGGTTTTCCTCCTGGGCGCCGCCCCCGTGGCCCTCCAGAGAGCCCCAAGAAGGGCCACGAGGCCGCCAAGAGCCCTCCAAGATGGTTCAAGAGTGCTCCGAGATGCCACACGATCGTTCCAAGACGCCCAAGATGGCCCCCAGACGCCCCAAGAGACCTCCAAGAGCACTCCCCAGAGGGCCCCAAGAGGCAAAATTCATCACTTTTCCTCAGGTTTGGGGCAGATTTTGGCGTGTCCATCTTTTCGGCTTCCCGACGCCCCAAGACGGCCCGACAGGCCCCCAAGATCGCCCCAAGAGGGCCCAAGAAGCTCCCAAGAAGGCCCCAAGATGGCCCAAGAGGGCTCCAAGACGGCCCCAGAGGCATCCAAGACGGCCCAAGAGGGCCCCAAGCGATGCCCCAAAGGGGGAATACAAAACAAAACTTCGAGCCCTCGGCCTTAAGAAGCCCCCAGGAGGCCTCAAGAGGCCCCTGAGAGGCCCCCAAAGCCCCCAAGAGGCCCTCAGGAGGCCCCCAAGCGACGCTGACGAGGCCCCCCAGCGGCCCCAAGAGGCTCAGTCATGCGAAATGGGCCGGCGGAATGAGCGAAGCGATTCAATAATCAGCAGCAGCAGAAACGGCATCATAATCATGTCCATCTCAATCACCAACACCAACATTGGCAGCAGCATCATCATCAGCAGCAGTACAGTAGAGCAGTAGCAGCATCATCTGGCTCCTCATCATCATCCGAATCCTCATTCTCATCCTCATCCTTATCCTCATCCTCGTCGTCAGCAGCATCATCAACAGCAGCAGCAGAAGCACCAGCAGCATCATCGTCATCGTCATCGTGGTCGTCATCGTCACCATCACCGTCGTCATCACTACCAGCATCATCATCACCACCATCATCATCATCATCATCATCATCATCATCATCATCATCATCATCATCATCATAATCATAATTATCACCATCATCGTCACCATCATCATCAGCATCATCAGCAGCAGCAGCAGCGTCATCATCAACATCATCATCATCGTTGTGGTTCGAGGGCTTTGGGTGCACCGGCCAGGCTGGCGCGAGCTCTCGCGCTGAGACTAGCGCAACAACGGAGCGCGAAGCAACGTGGCATCACCGCACGCGCCGCGATCGCCAGCGGGCGCGGCTGCTGCAGGCGGCGTGGGCGGGCAAGCAGAACGACAAGCTCCAGAAAGCTGCTGGCGGAGAGCGCCAGCATCCCGAAGAGCCACCGCGGCCCTGCCTCGAAGAGCACGGCGACCCGCGGCGGCGGCGGCGGCGGCGGTGGAGGGCAGCGGGGCGCCCTGGTCCGTTCGTGCGGCGCGACAAGCAGCTGGGCATCGCGCGCCGCGTGCAGGGCGTGCGGGGCCGAGAGGCCGCCGCGAAGCAGCCCACGGAGCCGCGGCGCTCGACCTCCCCGCGGCACGGCGGGGGCCAGCGCCAGGGGCCCGCCAGCGGCCGAGGACGGCGGCAGGCTGGACGAGCTGCGCCACCCCTCCCCCCGCCATCGCCATGATGGAGGCG
The DNA here is from genome assembly GCA_963575745.1 of Prorocentrum cordatum. NCBI lineage: Eukaryota > Dinophyceae > Prorocentrales > Prorocentraceae > Prorocentrum > Prorocentrum cordatum. Next base: position 178,726 of record CAUYUJ010018210.1, read on the forward strand.
CTCGGCACCTCGGAGGCGGCGGTGCTCGACCTCCTCGAGAAGGACGAGAAGGAGGCCACCACCCTCGCGGAGGCACGGCGCGCCGAGGCTCCGAGCGGCTGCGCGCCATCGACACCACGCTGGGGCATCTCGGCAGGCGCATCGCGACGCACAAGGCGAACGTCGAGGCATGCGGGGTGGCCCTCGCAGCGGCGCAGACAGAGCTCGAGACTACGCAGCAGGAGCGGGCCGCCCTCACCGAGGAGCGCGCTCAGGTTGCAGCTGCGCAGGTGGTCACCACTCCAGCCGAGCGCGAGAAGCTCCTCCTGGAAACGGTCGGCAAACTCAAGGCCGCGGCAGGCAGCATCCCGCCGCCCGAGGTGGCCGCGCAGCCATGCAGATGTTGGAGAGCTGGGGCAAGGCGACGGTGCCCACGGAGGGCGGCGGCGAGGCTGCAGCAAGGTCGGCAGCACCCACGGCGCCCGCGGGGCCCGGCGATGCAGTCGGCAAGGAGCCTGCGGCAGTCGCGGACGACAGCGGCCACGCCGACGCGCCCGCCCGAGCCGAGGCGGAGGTGATCGACGGCCTGGGAGCCGAGGAGACGGAGGCTGCGCCGGAGCCGGCCATGGCTGAGCGGGTGGTTGGTGCTGGCGGTCCCGCGCGCGCTCCCCCGCGGCTCGGCCGCGAGCAGCTCCGCACCGCCATCGCTGCAGCTCGCCCCGAGGCGGGCGAGCGTCGTGGGGTCCTCCAGCGCTCCCCGCTCGTCGCGGTGTTCCCGAAGCCCGCGGGAGGCTGGCGGCCAATCGGCCTGCTCTCCGGCATCCCGCGGCTCCAGGGCAAGCTGCGGCAGCCAGCGGCGCGGCGGCGGGAGGCGGGCCTGCAACGCAGCGGAGCGGGCTCGTTCTGGGGCGGCCCTGGCCGATCGGCCCACGAGTCCGCCTCGCGCCAGGCCCTGGCAGCCGAGGCGGCCAACGCCATGGGCATGAAGGGAGCGGCGCTGCTGCTCGCCCTCGGGAAGGCCCACAAGAGGGGGGGGCGATCGCGAGCAGAGCGCCTTATACCAGTCGTGCAGGCCTCCACGGGCGGCGGCGGCGCTGCGCCACGTCCACCTGCCGCGGGAGGCGCCGCATATCCACAGCTGCAGCGCCTACGCAGCGGAGCACGTCCTCGGGGCCTGCTGGCGGGAGGCCCGCACGCCGAGGACGATGGCGCCAGCAGCGAGAGAGGGAGACCAAGTCCTGCACGTGCGCGTCCTTCGACGACACCGACGGTGCCCTGCTTCGGGCAAGTGGCGCGGACCATTGCGAGGCACGTGCAGTGGCCTCGAGGTCGGCGGTGGCAGCGGGCCCGTGCGCGCGGGGATGCAAAGGCCTCCACGACTCCACGACGTAGATCCTCGCCACGGACACCGAGACGGCATCCGCCGTCCGAGCCGCCATGAGGAGCAGCACCCTCGAGGCGAAGGCCACGAAGACGACGAAGAACCTCGGGGGTCACGCTGTTCCAACCTACTTTAGCCTTGACCACCACAAAGAAGTTCGAGCAGCAGGAAGGCACCGAAACTGCAAGGTTCTCACGTGTGCGGGGCCCTGGGAGGCGCTACGCGTTCGACACCGTCTCGATACGCCTCTGGGTGCTCGAGATTATGTCTGGGATGTGGTCCTCGAGTGCGATGGGAGCGCGAGAACCTCGGGGGTCGGCTGCACGCTCGGCGGCGGCGCGGTCGAGCCGGTGGCCCGCCGGCGACGCGCCGGGGCCGAGGGCCACGGAGCAGGTCGCGCGGGTGGCGGCCAGGTGCGGCGGGTCGCGCGGGGGTCAGCGGCGGCCTGTGGCTGCGGGGCCCCGGCGCGGAGCAGCGCGGAGGCGCGGAGCGCTGGCGGTCGGCCAGGGACACGCTCGTGACTACCTATACCAGACCACCCCCAACCCAAGCCGAAGACCCGCATGCGAGCCGAACTTCGGGTTGGGGGGGGTCGGGGTTCCATGCGTTCTTGTCAAGGGCTCCCCGCCCCCGCGCCCCACCGGAAATGGAGGGCGGATTGAGGCCTTCGGGCTGGATTGGGGTGGTTTGGTAGGTGGTGAGCTCACCTTCGGCGGCCTTCGGCGGGGCGAGCGGCCGAGCGCTGCAGGTCGGCTCGATTAGCGTGCTCGGCGGCGCCGTGGCGCGACCCCTGGTGCGCCCAAGCCGAGCAGGCGATGCTGACCTGGGGGTGCGGGCTGATGCGGAACCGCCCAAGCATCGCGCACGAGATAGCATAGGTATGGGCATGGCGCCATGCAGCGGCGATCCGAGCCGACGGGCACGCAGCGCTCGCGGGGCGCGGCCTGGCAGCTGCGACGCTTGCAGCGCTGGAGCGGCTCGGCTGGACAGCTACGGCGCTGAACCGCTGGACACCGGAAAACGGCACCGCGATCAAGCGGGAGGCCATGGGCGGCCACACCCTCAGGGGGCCGATCCGCTGCTCGCACCAGCGGTGGCTCTGGCGAGAGGCGGCAGCCAGGGCGCCCGAGCTCACGATCGTCGCCAGCGGCGCCGCTACGCGAGGGCTGAGGCGCAGGGCGAACGGCGCGAAGGCAAGCACGGCGCAGCGGTCGCTTTGGTCCAGCGCACGGGATGTGGCCATGGGCGGCCGGTGGCCCGTCGCGCGCCGTGCGGAGCTGGACCCATGCCAATCGGCAGCCTGCCCCGCGGGCTGCCGCTGTGGCGGCACAGTGTGCGGCACCTCGCGTGGCGCCGGCCAGGCCCAGCAGCGGAGCGGCGGGGCGCTGCTGCGGGCGCCGCAGTGCTCCAGGCGATCCACGACGCGGCAGCCGAGCCCGACACCGAGGACCCGCAGTTCTCGCAGGGGCACTGATTCCCGTGCAGGCGGACGGGATCCCCAAGGCGCTGGACACCGAGATTGCACGGTGGAGCCACCGCAGCAGGTGCGCGGCGCTGGCAGGCACCGCCTGCCTCTGCACCGACTGCTCCGCGCTGCACTGCAAGGCGGGCTCAGCCGAGAGGCGAGCGGGATGGGCATCGCGGCACTCCAGGTCCGCGGGAACGCCAATGGAGCCTGGGGATGCGTCTCCGCCCACCTCCCACAGGACACCAACTCGGGCGAGCTCATGGCGGCGGCGCGGGCCCTCAGATGGGGACTCTCAGGGCCCGAAGGCATCCTCGAGATCAGGACCGACTGCAAGGTCCTCGTCACGGGCTTCGCAGCAGGCAGGGCCTGGTGCTGCGACTGGGGCCGCCCGTACCAGGAGACCTTGTTGGAGTTCTGGCACGCAGTGGAGGACGTCGGCGGACCCCAGCTCGTGCGAGTCACCAAGGTGAAGGGGCACGCGACGATGCGCCCAGTGCACGGCGGGGCCACCAAGATGGACGACTGCGTGGGCAGCAGGCGGCGGACGCTTTCGCCAAGGAGGGGGCCGCCCTGCACCCGATGAACGAGACGGCGGTGGCCGGGGCAGCGCTCGCCGACGACATCGCCGCCTCAGTGGCACGATGGACCAGCGAGGCAGCGCAGATCGGCGGCAGCCTGCTGACGGCAGCCGACGCCAACGGCGCCGCTGAGGCCACGCCCACGCGCTGCCTGGGCGGGCGCGGCAAGCACAGCGCCGCGCGCTGCCAGGGCGGCGGGCCCCAATGCCGGCAGCGGTCATGCAGGGCGCGCGGCACCTCGGTCGCGGACAGCAGCGCCGGGCACTGGATGTACGGGGCTAAGCGGAGGAGGCTCGGCGCAACGCTGGGCGGCAGGGCGAGCCCGCCCAGGAGGGGACGTCAGGGAACCGTCTGCAGAATCGACCCAGAGCTCGCCCTCGGCGGAGTCGCACGCGGTCGGGGAGGCCGGTGAAGGCGGCGACCCATCCCTCCTGGGCGGGGCACGCGGTGGCGCTGCAGCAGCACTCGGCCGAGGGAGGTGCCCTTCGCAGAGGCACGACGCACGCCAGCGCCACGTGGTTTCTCGGTCATAACTCGGCTCCCCGGTGGCCGTTCGAGACGACCCGGGCATCCCTGGAACGCCCTCGGCGAGGCGCAGCTGCTGGAGCGCGCCCCGAGGCTGGAAAACCGCCGAGAAAGGTCGACGACGCCCGAAAACCACAAAGCACGAACCCGAAACTGCCCCACGGGACGCAGCAACGGCTGTGGTCCACTGCCCGAGCCCTCGAGGCGGAGGGCCACGTGGTGGCGCTCGCAAGGACGTCGTGCGGAGGCCCCGGGACAGTCGGCGAGGCGGTCGGGCAGCGCAGCTGGACGGCAGACTGCGTGGCCCGCACCCCGGCGGCGCTCCTGTCGGACGAGCTGGCGGGCATCTTCATCGGGCTGGCGGCCGACCAGGCGGGAGCCCAGCGCAGAAGGCTGGCCGAGGAGATGTGCGAGCAGGCATGGCAGCGCGCGCGGAACAGTCGCACCCAGCGGCGGCAGCGGGTGGGAGCCTCGTGGGCCGAGAGCTGGAGGGCGAGGTAGGTCCGAGGTCGAGGCCAACGCCCCGCCACCACCGCGCAGGCGGCTCGACGCCGAGCGGGAGGACGGGACGACTCGACCAAGAACGACTCATTCTACACGGGCAACTCTGGCGCCGGCGGCAGCAGAGGCGCCGCGAGCGCAGCCAGAGCGGCAGCTGCTGCGGCGGAGATGGCCGCAGCGGCACTGACGGCGCAGACAGACGCCGAAGCGGCGGCACGGGAGGCGGGGGCGCTGCCGCGGCGGGGGACGCGCGAGGCCCGCGGCTGCAGCTGCGGCGGGGGCAGCCGTGGCCCGGTCGCCAGCGGCAGCGGAGAGGCCGCGATGGTGGCACGCCAGCACGGCGCAGGGCCACCGCCCGTGGACCTTCGGCGACGGCGGCAGCGCGCTGGCCTTCGGCGCCGCCCCGCGCGGCGCCGCCTCCGCGCGGAGTGCGCGCGGCGGAGCCTCCGACCGCCGCGCCGCCGCGCTGCGCCGCCTCCGCGCGGAGTGCGCGTGGCGAGGCCCCGAGGGGCGCGGGCGCGAGGCCCGAGCCGCCGCGCCAGGAGGGCGGCGGGAGGCCGAGGAGCAGGCCGCGGAGGCGCCGGGGCGGGCGGCGAGGCCAGCAGCCACGGCAGCCTGCCGCGCAACCTTGCCGCCCGCCTCGAGCGCGAGCCGAGAGCGCCCCGCGCCCTCCGTCCCAGACAGGCCGCGCTGCGCGACGCACGGCCTCCCACGCGCCCTCTGCTGGACGCCCCCCCCCCCCCAGCCCCCCACCCGAGACGGGCCCGCACGCCCCTCCCCGAGCCGAGAGGCACCCGGGAGGCCCCCGAGCGGCCTCAGAGAGCCAGCCCAAGACGACCTCTAAGATGGCTCAAGAGAGCCCAGGCTGGCTCAAGATGGCTCCCAAGGTGCCCCAAGATGCCCGAAGACCGTTCCAGGACGGCTCGCTGTGGCCACGGAGCCCTCCCCGGGAGGCCGCCAAGAAGCCACGCGGGCCGGGGCGACGTGGCCGCCCCCCCCACCTCCGCCCCGTGAGGCGTCGCAGGGGCCCCGTCTCCTTTTTTTTCCCGCCCCGGGGCCGGTCGCCACGCATGATGCTGCTCCTCGCTCTGCGGCGCGGCGGCCTCGTTGGGCGCCGCGCGGCCGGGGGCCCTGGCCCGTGTCGCGTGGGCGGCCAGCCCGGGGGCGCCCTGCCTCGTCAGCTGGATCTGGCTTGGGCTGCTGGGCGGCCCAGGCCTCCTGGCTGCCGCGGGGCCCCGAGGGGGCCTCGGGCCCCCGCCTTGGCCGTGCATGCGTGTAGAGCCAGCGCGGTAGGTGAGCCCTGCCCCCGACCCCCGCAAGCTTGAACCCGATCATCATCGAAATCAGCATGATCATCATCAGAAGAAGATGGTGTCTGTGAAGTACCCGAACTCTGGAGTACCTCCACCTGAGAGAAGTTAACCTCCAGCATCACGAACCGCTTGAGAAGGTTCGTGGTCCACTCGAGGATGCAGTCTGGAGTCCATGTCGGTGCCCAAGACAACCAGCGCCATCTCAACAGCCGCAGTCAATTTGGTCGCACGTAAGGTTGGTGTCGGCGCGTCGGAGAGGCAAACCCACCCCGACTTGCTCAACGCCCGCGGTGCAGTAGTCCACCAGTCCCCAATCACGAAAGAATGAAGATGGTGTTTGTGGAACACCCGAACTGAAAGAGTAGAACCACACACAGGTGAGCTTAACCACCACCAAGCCGATCAGCGCGAAACCGATCCTGATCTTATTGATGTAGCGTTGCGAACTTGCCCCACCGGTGTACGTAAATGAGAATGACCAGCACGAAAAGTTTAGATCGCGAGGACCTGCTTCGTGAAGGACGGCATTGAATTGGTGCCCCCAGTCGGGGGTGCATTGTGTGGCTTCCAGAAGATAACCAACGTGAGCGTCATCGGAAAGACAACGAGAAGAACATTGTGTCATCAGGAAGACGACGAGACTAGCACTGTGCCCAGCCACCCCTTGATCCTCGGAAGACGGGGGGGCCAGGCGCCCCGCTTTGTGATGATGGGCCTCAGGAGGGAAGGGAACGGTTCCGATCTCTCCCGGCCGCACCGTCAGGAAGTAGCGGAGGCGAGACCAGCCAGGGGCCTCCGCCGCCGTCGCCGCTTCCTGGGCTTTGTCTGTGCCGCGGAGCCGGCTGCCCCGTCAGCACGCTCGCTGCATTCAGTAAGTGTGACACACTCTCTGCCATCTGAAGGCTCGTCGCCGTGGTCGCCGAGCCCGAGCATGGCACTGCTGGCGTCGTCGGATCTGCCGTCGTTCCCACGAAATGCACGGCATTCCGCTTCGAGGTAGTCCCTAAGGGCCGCGAGGTCAGGCTTGGAAGCCTCCGCCCGCAACGGGATGCCGTAGTCAAAGTACTGTGGGCATCGTTTGGTGTTGGGGCCCGAGATGAGGACCCAGTCAGCTTCCCTCTCGCACTCGACCGTCCAGTAGTCGAAGTCGAGGACTTGCTCTTCCAAGGTGAAACTGTAAGAGTCGAGCTTCCGCACGAGGCTTCTGATCGTGCGCAGCAGGGCTGGTTCGACGTATTCGTCGTCGTCCAGCCACGTTGGGCGGTGCTCAGGCGCACCGTCGAAAAGCGCGAGCTCATCCATCAGCTTTGCCATCAGCCGGGAGAGCTCCGCTTGCATGGAGGTTGCATGCACGGCGAGCGAGATCCAGTCGTCATCAGGGTGAGGACAAACTGCATCGCATGCCGTGGAGTGGTAAACTTGGAACCAGTAGTACAGATCTGGATCGCATTCGCCCACATTCGGAAATGCAGGGCTTGGTAATACAAGACAGTCTTGACGATACCCCCCGTCCGCCGAGAAGTCGGATAACTGGCCTCCAACCGCTGTCTTGTCCCCATTGGAAGAAGTGCCACCTCCCCGTAGTGGATCGTTGTGCCCAGTCGCATCTCCCACGACGGGCATGAATTCGGTCACAATAACAGGTATTGAGTCCGTTGCAGTAGACGCCATAGTAGACGTGGTACTCGAAGATACCGCTTTCACCCATATCTGCTTCGAGCGAGGGGCTCGACCCACCAATCCCACTGGGCGGGCCTGGGTATTGTTGGTCATGATCATCATCATCATCATCATCATCATCATCATCATCATCATCATCATCATCATCATCATCATCAACATCGGCATCGGCATCGTCATCAGCATCATCATCATCATCATCATCATCAGCAGCAGCAGCAGTATCATCAGCATTAGCATCAGCATCAGCACCAGCATCATCAGCATCATGATCATCAGCATCATCAGCAGCAGCATTATCATCATCATCATCTTCATCATCATCATCATCATCATCATCATCATCATCATCACATCACCATCATCATCAGCACTACTAATGTTTCATAATCACTACAGGTACGACCAGCATCATCAGCGTCATCATCATCAGCAGCATCATCAGACGCATCATCATAATCATCATCATCATCAGCAGCATCATCACCATCATCAGCATCATCATCCGTATCACCATCAGCAGCAGCATCATCAGCATCATCAGCATCATCGTCCTCATCAGCATCAGAATCAGCATCAACATCGGCATCATCATTATCTTCAGAACCACCATCATCACCAACCGCACCATCAGCATCATCATCATCAGCATCATCATCAGCATCAGTATCAGCATCATCAGCAGCATGATCCTCATCAGGATCATCGACAACAACAGCATCACCACCATCATCATCATCATGATCATCATCATCAGCATCGTCGTCGTCATCATCAGCATCGACATCGTCATCACCATCGTCATCGTCAACATCATCCTCACCATCACCATCACAGTCACCATTATCATCATCCTCATCAGCATCACCCTTATCGTCGCCACACGCACCATCCTCATATTCGTACTCATCGTCATCAACAGCATCATCACTATAATCAGCATCATCATCCTCGTCGTCATCCGCATCCTCATCATACTCCTCCTCATCATCATTATCATCAGCAGTATCAGCATCATCAGCACCATCATCTTCATCAACGTCAGCATCATCGTCAGCATCAGCATCGTCATCAGCATCATCATCATCATCATCATCACCATCATCATCACCATCATAATCGTCGTCGTTTTTGTCATCGCCCTCCTCCTCTTCCTCCTTCTCAGCAGCAGCAGCGTCACTCCTCATGGACACCTTTCCTCCTCCTCCTCCTCCTCCTCCTCCTCCTCCTTCTCCTCCTCTTCCTCCTCCTCCTCCTCCTCCCCCTCGTCCTTGTTCTCCTCCTCCTCCTCCTCGTTCTCCTCCTCCTCATACTTCTCCCCCGCCCCTCTTCTCACGTCTCATGGTTCTCACGTCTCATGTTGCTCACGTCTCACTTCTCATCCTCCTCCTCCTCTTGTCCTCAAAACGCAGGCACCCTTACTCAAAAGGCAAGCGCTCGAGAGTGCCACGTCCAGACCCCTGGGCACGGTGTCCTCAGACCTCTCGACCACTTCACGGGGACCGTTGTCTAGTCGTGGACTGCTTTTTCATGGCCTTTACGTCCACGGACCCCCCGCTGCCGAGGCTGGCCACGCCAGCGCACTCAGGATGGAAGTCTTCCGCCTCTGAGTGCCCCCCCCTTCCCTCCTCCACCGCGGCCGCCCTGCCTGTCTCGGTCTCTCCTCTTGCACGCTGGGCAATTCGCTCTTCGGTAGCCCCGTTTAGCCCGATTGCGTAGTACAGCAGTTCTGCCTCGCCGCCAGCGGAAAAAGTTAGCCTGACGAAAAACCCAATCACATGCAATGGTGAGTCCCGCAGTTGTTGGTATCGTCCTCCGTGGAGCCCCGTATGGGCCACGAAACGTTGTACTGGGTGGGGGGGAACGCATGCGAACTGCGCCACTGGGGCCGTCGGAGGAGCTCCATCTGGGGCCAGGAAGCGCACTGGGTGGGGGGGGGGAACACATGCGAACTGCGCCCCTGGGACCTTTGGTGGAGCCCCCTTATAGGGCCGCGAAACGCTGCACTGGGCGGGAAGAACGCATGCGAACTGCGCCATTGGAACCTTCGGTGGAGATCCCTCTGGGGCCACGGAACGCCATACTGGGCGGGGGAGACGCATGCGAACTGCGCCACTAGGACCTTAGATGGAGCTCCCTATGGGGCCACGGAATATTGTTCTGGGTGGGAGAGACGCATACGAAAAAATGCGCCACTGGGATTTTGGAGGAGCTCCCTCCGAGGCCACGAAACGCTGTACTGGGTGTGGGAGACGCATGCGAACTGCGCCATTGGGACCTTCGGTGGAGCTCCCTCTGGGGCCACGACACATTGTACCGGGCGGGGGAGACGCATGCGAACTGCGCCATTGGGACCTTCGGTGGAGATCCCTCTGGGGCCACGGAACGCTGTACTTGGCGGGGGAACGCACGCGAACTGCGCCACTTGGACCTTCGGTGTAGATACCTATGGGGCCACGAAACGCTGTACTCGGCCGGGGGGGGGGGGCATGCGAACTGCGCCATTGGGATCTTCGGTGGAGCTCCCTACGGGGCCGCGAAACGCTGTACTGGGTGTGGGAGACGCAGTCGAACTACGCCACTGGGACCTTAGATGGAGCTCCCTATGGGGCCACGAAACGCTGTACTGGGTGTGGGAGACGCATGCGAACTGCACCCCTGGGACCTTCGGTGGAGCTCCCTCTGGGGCCACGACACATTGCACTGGGCGGGGAAGACGCATGCGAACTGCGCCATTGGGACCTTCGGTGAAGCTCCCTCTGGGGCCACGAGGCGCTGTAGTGGGTAGGGGAGACGCATGCGAACTGCGCCACTGGGACCGTCGCTGGAGCTCCCTATGGGGCCACGAGGCGCTTTACTGGGCGGGGGGGACGCATGCGAATGATGATATTGATGATGATGATGATGATGATGATGATGATGATGATGATGATGATGATGATGATGATGATGATGATAATGATGATGGTGATGTTGATGATAATGATACTAGTAATGATATTCTTAATAATAAAATCAATAATAATAATATTAATAATAATAATACTAATAATAATAATGATAGTAATAGTAATAATAATGATAATAATAATAATGATAATAATAATGATCATCATGATGATGCTGATGATGATGATGATGATGATGATGATGATGATGATGATGATGATGATGATGATGATGGGAGGAGGGAGGAGGGGGAGGGGGAGGAGAGGAGGAACTCGGGGCGCTGTCTCGTCAAAAGAAGGGCCCAACACCACAAGATGGTTGGGGAAGAGAAGCGTTTCATCGCCTCAGAGCCCGCAAACGGCCTCCGCTACTCGCCCGACCCCTTCCGGGGTGCGTTCTGGCCAGGATTTCTTGGAGGATCCAGCCGTGGCGGCGAGGGCTCTCCAGGACGAGCAGCGGCATCAGCAGTCCTTCAAGACTTGCCTTGGTTCCTTCAAGACGTCAAGGTTCCTGGACTGATCCAGAGGCTGTCTTGGTTAGTCGGACTGATCCAAAGGCTGTCTTGGTTCCTTCAAGACGTCCGAGGTCTCAGCACCCTCACATCAATCCCTGGAAACTGACCAGGGTCCACCCTGGCCCGTTTGTCGCGGCCGCTCCCGCCGTGGCGACGATGAGTCTCCGGGAGGCCCAAACACAAGGAGGAGCAGCGCCAAACAGGGCAGCCGCTAGAGGAACAACAAAACATCAGAAGCATAATTTCTCGGAGGTCCGCGTGGATGTTTTGGATCTGCGCTGGACACCCCTCCCTGGCACGAGGAGCGCACCAGGGGGCGGCGCCCGAGTCGCCGCCATACCAGGACACCACGTGGACCTTCCAGAAATAACGTTGATGCAATGTTTGTTGTTCGAGCCGTGGTCCCGACTGGTGATGTGGCAACTCATGGGTCTCATGGGAGCCTTCCATGTAATCTTGCCGTCTCTTGCGAGTCGACGCTAAACAACGCTAACGCTAATCGATGCGAGTCGACGCTAAATCTGCGTGAGTCAACGCCGAATCGGCGCTGATCGGCGATACATCGACGCCACTCGACACTAAATCGGCGCTAATCGACGCTGCTTCAGCGCTCTCGAGTCGATCACCAAACACACTGGCGCGCGCAGATGTGCGCCAGAGAATGGCACCTCGAGGACACACGAGGCTCCCGTCAGGTCATATAGCCTGTCTTCGACTCTTCGCGATACCCGGCGTGATCGGGGGAGGGGGGGGGAGGAGGAGAAGGAGGAGGAGGAGGAGGAGGAGGAGGAGATGGCCCCCGCCACTCGTCCTGGCCCTCGAAGGCCGCGAGGGGCCGGGCGCCGCGCCGCCTGGAGCTCCTCGGCGGTGATGTCGCCCGGGAGCCCCGACACGAGCAGCTGGGCGCCCGGGGAGGCGTAGAGAACCACGGGAGGCGAAGGCACCCAGAGAGCCAACTCACTATATCAATTTCTATATGTTTATATGTTTGTATTGTTGTGTTTCATTGTTTATATTTTGTACTGTATATGTATATACGCTTCTATTCGTAGATCTTCTTATCCAAAGGCGGCGGTTTCATATATTTGCCGGCCTCGAGGGGCCCTCGCCGGGCCCCGGGACCGTCAGAAAACGGCCCGGGATGAAAAACTGGTCCTGGGGAATGGGCGGAGACTTTCGTGAACCCCGCATTGAACAAATCACGGCATCGGATCTCTGGGCAGAGATCCGAGGATCTGGTTTGTTCAATCCGGCGGTCGTCTCTGGAAATCGGCCTCTCTGGGGCCCGTGATCGGGCCGGGGGCCATCGAAGATGGAGCCGGGATCAAAAAGCTCTGGGGAAAGGGGTCGGGACCTCTGAGGCAGCCGATTCAAAAAATCACATGGGCAACACGTCATGGGGGGGGGCGATAAACGACGGGGAAGAGAGCTGCCCTCCTCGGGCACGAAAGGCCCCCCTTGGGGGCCCGCTTGTGCTCCAGTGGGGGCCCCGAAGGGTCCCTTTGAAGCAGCCATCGCTGCCCCCCCCCTTTATCGCCCCCCGATTACGCGTCCTCCGGCACGCCCTCGCGGTCTGGATCCCGGGGCGCGATCCCTCTGATACGCTGTCGCACGTTAGGAGGCAACTACTGTGAGGTTTTCGTCGGAAGGACTAAGGGGGATTAAGCCCCATTGGGGGACTGTTAAGCCAGAGTGGGACTCGGATCAAGCGGGATTAAGCCAGATCAAGCGGGAATAAGCGGGATTAAGCCAGATTAAGATTAAGCGGGAGTAAGCCCGATTAAGCGGGATTTCGGACCAGGGCTAAATCAGAATTTGACCTCCCAGGAGTTGCATCCGAACGCACGGACAAGTTCTGCCTGGGGCATCTGCAAAAGAAACAAAATGTATCCGCGGGATCGCGGCCCAAGGGCCTGGCACGCGAGGCCATGGATACGGATCCGTTTTTCGCCCACGATGGTGGATGCCATGACACTCGACACCCTAACAGGCCTATCGTTGAATCAAGCATGTGTTTGAACATGTTTGAATAATGTTCGAAAAATATGTGCAACATGTTGGAGCACATGTTTAAAAACATGTTGAACGCTTGTTTTAGACGTCTGGGAATTATTTGGCAACATGCTTCCTCTCAATTGATCGTCCTCCACAAGCCCACGAATGAAAGCAGGAGGAAGCGGTGGAGCGCCACCGACATGGATCGGATCGGATCGGCTCGGCAGGTGGGAACCGTCGAGAACCGCAGCGCCGTCTGGGGTTCCCCGTGGAGCCACAAAGGTGAATAAAATTATACTTTTTCATGAACAAGAACAACATCAGCAGCAGCAGCAGCAACAACAACACAACGTTGTATCAGTACAGTCCTCGGAAAAAATAGCGAACACTCATGCCACATTCATGTGCCAACGCCTACCCCTCCCCCCAATGTTCAAAATTGGCTGTGGGCCTGATGAATTGCGCCTCGACCGCAGTCTTCCCTGCGCGTGCCAACTTTGAGTAATTGCTTCCCTCTACTGTACTTATATCCGCCCTGCTCGGCAGAGAACTTTTTAAGATCCCTCCCACCTTCCCCCTTGTCTGTGATCCCCCCCTTCCCTCGATACTGAAACGAATGCCCGCACCGTGCTTCGTGCGGCCAGGGTCCAATCACATTGGAGGGACGGGAGAGGTCCACCAGTCGACAGCCTCTCGATGCAGGCCGAGCGGCGGGAGTGAACCCGCAGCCTCGCATGCACTACAGGCACGCGCAGCATTGCGGGAGGCGACAGGGAGAAAAAGGAGGACGAACCGAAGGATGGGGAGCATGACGCAAAGCCAGAGGTTCCAAATATGGGGCGCCGAAGAGGATACACAGCCGCTCCCGAAGAAGCCGTGCAAAAAGATCCGTCACGACGCTTGCGCGGTAGCGGAATGGTAAAGCATGTGTGTTGTTTGTATTGTCCGGTACGCCGGATTCTTGGAGCGCCTCAAGTGTTGTTCCCTGGCGCCCCCTTCGTCTTCTGAAACTCCCCAGAACGGCCTGAGGCCGTCCCAGAATTGCTGCAGGGAGCTCCAACCTTATCCAACGACGGCCCTACTACGAACCCCCCAATGCTCAAAGATCCCCCCGAACAGGCCCGAAGATACCCCGAAAAACTACCGAGAGACGCCCGGCGATGCCTACAGCGAGGCCCTGAAAGGCGAAAGTATCGAAACCCCTGCATGAAAATGTAAGCTATCGCGGATCCGAAACAGCGTGTTTGTAGCAACCATGTTGTGCAATCTGTGCTGTGCAAGCTATGTGGTGCACTCTGCGTGGTGCTATCTATGTGGCACAATCTACGTTGAGCTATCAACGGGGAGCACTCTACGTGGTACAATCTATGTCGACCTATCTATGTGCACCCGATACTGTGCAATCTTTGTGGTGCAATATATGTGGTGCAACCTCTTACGTTGCATTCTATGTTGTGCCATTCGCCCAATGTTCGCCGTGGCTTGCCGACTCCACTGCTCGCGCAATCATCCCACCCACCCACCCGCAACTTGGATTGCAACATCCATGCGGCGGCGATTGCGATGTTTGCTTGGCGTTGGCTGGTGCATCTCTGCGGCCGCGCTAGCCCTCGCATGCTCGCGCGCGCAGCGGCCAGCTACTTTAACGCGACCGACGTGGCCGTGGTGGCGCCGATTGCTGGGCACATCTCTGCGGGCATTTCAATGCGCGTCGGCGACTTGGGCGGGCGCGGTATCATGGCAACGTCGACAACGGTGGACACGATGATGGTAGTAACGATGTTGGTGACGACGATGACATCGACGACGGCAGGGCCAGCGACGGCGGGGCCAGCCACGGCGTCGATGCTGATCATGCCGACGACGATGACGGCGTCCTCGCGTCGGAGATGGAGGTTTTGGAAGAAGTGCGACATGCGCGCGCGGCCGACGCGCGAGAGTGGCCCGCATGGTATTACTTGACACGGATATTGTCCCCCATCGCGCTCGCAAGGGCGTTCTAATGATTCCGACATGCGGCGCGAGAGGCACGTTTGGCAGAATGCAATGAACACATTGAAACCCCTGTGGTATTCCTCAGAATTCACAAGAGCACAGGCGCGGGCTGTTTTGGAAACTGATAGTGCGAAACCATGCGCTTGTATTTGTATTCGGGGCACTCGACTTTGAAACCCATACGAAACAAAAGGTTGTTGAAGGACTTCGGCATGCGCGCGCGACGACGCGCGCGCACTTCTGCCCACGTTTCGCAAGGGATTCTCGCGACTGAACGCGCGCCAGGGTCCGAACGATTCTGGAATGCGCGCTCGAGAGGCCCGTTTGGTAACATGTTGCGAACATGTTGGAACCCGCGGGATTTCTTCGAACCTCGCAAGACCCCGAGCGCAAGCTTTTGTTCGATAGTAATTGTTCCGAAACCATGTGTGCTTAATCTGCTGTCGGGACACTCGGTTTCGAAATCGTCACGAAACGCCAGGCAGTTTAAGGATTTTAGCATGCGCGCGAAGACGCGCGCGTGCACTTCGTCCCATCTGTTGCAAGAGATGTTTGGAAACTACAGAGCGTTGATAAACGAGTGCGCTCGCATTGCATCTTTGGCAGAGAACGAGTGGGGTGGCCGTTGCCGGTTTGGCTGGGATGATCTGAGCTCATACCCAGAATGGACAATGGTGCAAAATCGCAAACAACTTGCACCACGCAAACATGACTCGTTCAGTCCGGGGGGGGGGGCTGATCCTAATAATCTTGTAGATAAAGACCTGGTGTGGTGCTCAACGTGCGATATACCATATGCGTGAAGCTGTCTATGCGGAGCAATTCACCTTGCCGAACAGGAAGTAGTCAACTCCACTGCTCGCGCAATCATCCCACCCACCCACCCGCAACTCGGATTGCAAAACCCACGCGGTGGCGATTGCGATGCATGGTTGGCGTTGGCTGGTGCATCTCTGCGGCAGCGCTCGTCCGCGCATGCTCGCGCACGCAGCGGCCAGCTAGTTCGGCGCGACCGACGCGGCGGCGGCGGCGCTAACTGCTGGGCGCATCTCTGAGAACACTGCAATGCGCGTCGGCGACTTGGGCGGGCGCGGCATCATGGCAACGTCGACAACGGTAGACGCGACGATGATCGCAACGGCGTTGGTGACGATGGTGCCAGCGGCGACGGCAGGGCCAGTGACGGCGCCGACGCTGACCACGCCGACGACGACGACGACGGCGCCCTCGCGTCGGCGACGAACGTTCTCGAAAGAGTTCGACGCGCGCGCGGCCGACGCGCGAGGATGGACCGCGCGGCATTATTCGACGCGGATCGCCCCCCTCCCTCCCCCCCCCCCCAGCACGCGCGCAAAGGCGTCCGAAGAAGTTCGACATGCGGCGCGGGTGGCCCACTTGGCAGAATTCAACGACCACGTTAAGCGACGCGTGGTTTCCTTGCGATTTCGCAAGAGCGCGAGCGCCGTTCGTTTTGAAAACTGGCGTTGCGAGAACGTGTGTTTTTGTATGTTTGTTGAGCACTCGGCTTTGATATCCTGGCGAAGCCGAAAGTTATCGGAGGATTTTGGCACGCGCGCGACGACGCGCGCGCGTGCACTTCGTCTCATATTTCGCAAAGGATTCTCGCGACAGCACGTGCGCAAGTGTGCTCGAACTTTTTCGGCATGCGCGCGCGAAGCCCCTTTGGTTGCACGTTGCGCAAACGTTGGGAACCGAGGGTTTCCCTAAGAATTCGCAAGAGCACGCGCACAGGTTTTTTTGAACAACAAAAGGGATAACATAACAATAGTTGTTTTACATGTGTCTTGGACACTCGATGTTGAGACCCTGGCACAACCGAAGATGTTTGAAGGATTTCTGCATGCGCGCGCGACGACGCACGCGCGTGCATCTCGTATCGTATTTGTTTCTAGGATTCTTGGAAACGTATGATTTGTGATAAACGAGTGCGCGCGCATAACAAATTTCCCCAGATGGCGGGGGGGGGGTCGATGCCGTTTCCTCTGGGATGATACGAAATCATGCTTGGGATAGACGATGGGGCAGAACCACATGCAAATTGAATTACGAAAAAAAATAAGCGAGAATCCCAGGGGGTATCTGTTCTCTGGTGAGAACAGGGGAATCTACGTTTCGCCATCCACCAACGCCTGCCCGCAACTTGGTTTGCAAAACAAATGCGCCAGCAATTGCGATGAGTGCTCGGCATTGGCTGGTGCGTCTCTGCGGCCGCGCAAACCCGCGCACGCTCGCGCGGCAAGCGGCCGGCTAGTTTGGCGCGACCGACGCGGCCGCGGTGGCGCTGACCGCCGGGCACTTCCTAGCGAGCACTTCAATGCGACGCGGCGACTTGGGCGGCCGCGGCGCCATGGCAACGTCGACAAAGGTGGGCACGACGATGGCAGCGGCGACGCTGGCGACGATGATCACATCGACGACGGCAGAGCCAGCGACGGCAAAGCCATCGACGGCGCCGATGCTAACCACGCCGACGAAGGCGACGGCGCCCTCGCGTCGGCGTTGAGGGTTTTGGAAGGGTTCGACACGCATGGTGTTATTCGACGCGGATCGCGCCCCCCCCCCCGCCCAAAAGCACGCGCGCAGGGGCGTTCAAATGATGTCGACGCGCGGCGCGAGAGGCCCGTCCGCCGGGCCGAATCTCTGGAAAATGCCAGAAAAAACAAACCAATCGATTTCTTAAGACTTCGCAGGAGCGCGAGCGCAAGCACTCTTGAAAACAGACGTTGCGAAACCATGTGCCGTTTGAGTGTCTGTCGGCGTGCCTGATTTGAAATCCCGGCGAAACCCAGCGAAGGGTTCCCGCGCGCGCGCGGCGCGACGACGCGCGCGCGCTTCGCCTTATCTTTTGCATTGGATAATTGCGACAGTTCGCGCGCCGGGACTTTCCGGCGACTTCGACGCATGCGCGCGCGAAAGGCCCATTTGGTAGCACTTTACTTAGAAATTGGAAAACTCATGGCGGCGCTCGCTTGGCCATGTTGTTTTGAAATTTCGCGCTGCGAAACCATGTGAATGTTATATGTTTGTTTCTGGGCATTCGATGATTTAAATCCTCGCGAAATCTATAGTGCTTGAAAGATTGTGGCACGCGCGCGCGACGACGCGCGCGCGTGTACATCGTCAAATGTTTGAAAGACTTTTGAAAACTGATGGAAGTTGGCAAACGAGTTTGCGAGCACGGCGGATGTTGCAGACAGAACGAGGGGCGCCGAAGCTGGCCTGCTGCCTGGCGGTATTTATTCAAATATCGAATGGGCGACGGGGCAGAATCACATGCAAATTGCAACGCGGGGGGGGGGTGGCGTTAATTCCAAGGGAGGGGGGCCAATTGCTTTACTAGGAACGAAAATATCTGATGCCATCCACGCGGCGAAACGTAGCTTGCGCAATCTGAGAATTGCAATCCATGGGGCACACCTAATTTCCGTTTGCAGTGAGTTGCCAATTCCACTGCTCGCGCACTCACCCCGCCCACGCGCCCGAAACTGGGCATGAATGAACCCGTGCGGCTGCGATTGCGATGGGCGCTTGGCGTCGGCTGGCGCGCCTCCGCGGCCGCGCTAGCCCACGAGCGCTCGCGCGCGCAACGGCCGCGCCGTTTGTCGCAACCGACGCGGCGCAGACCGCCGGGCTCGGCACTACAGCGCGACTCGGCGACTTGGGCGGGCGCGGCACCGCGGCGACGTCGACGGCAGTAAACGCGAAAAAGACGGCGGCGACGCTGGCGACTATGACGACGACGACGACGACGATGACGACGAACGCAGGGCCAGCGACTGCGCCGGCGCTAATCACGCCGACGACGACGACGGCGTCCTCACGTCGGCCATGAAGGCGATGGAAGGAGTTCGACGCGCGCGCGCGGCCGACGCGCCAGTGGCCCGCGCGGCATTATCTGGCGCGGATCGCGCACCCTCCACCCCGCCACCAGCGCGCGCAAGGGCGCTCGAATGATTCCGACGCGCGGTGCGAGGGGCCCGTTTGGCAGAACGCAATGAAAATGTTGAGAAACCGACGGTTTTCTTAATTATTCGCAGGCTCGCTAGCGCATGCAATCACCGAGAACTGACGCGGCGAAACTACGCGTGCTTCTCGATCTGTTTACGGGGCGCTCGATTTTGAAATCCGCGCGAAACTGGGGGCTGCAAAATGGTTCCAACACGCGCGCGCGACAACGCGCGCGCGCACTTCGCCCCGCTTCCGTCGCGAAGGGCCCCCGAGGCAGCACGCGCGCAAGGACGTTCGAGCGATTCCGACGCGCGAGCGCGAGAGTCCCGCCCGGCAACAACGCATGACACATTTTGGCAAGACTTTCAGATAATAGCAATGCCCGCGCAAGCTGTCGCATTCCCATTGCGAAACCATGCAATTGTTTCTATGTTTTCGGAGCACTCGATCTCGACGACGCCCCCCTCGCGACCCCCCGCCCCCCGCGCGATTTCACGCGAGTTATCGGCGCACGCGCGACGGCGCGCGCTTGCATTCCGCGCCGATTTGCGCGGGGGGCCATTGGATAACTCTTGGCTTTTGATGCACGAGCGCGCGCGCATCACATTTTGAATGTTGCGCAACGGCCGAGGGGGGGGGGCCTGCCAGCCTGCCCGGAGCCGCGTGAATTCGCATTTAACATGGGCGATGGGGCAAAATCGCTCGCGCATTGCACAGCGAAAACGGGCGCCCTTGACCCCGCAGGGGAGAGGGGGGGGGCCGGGGGGGGGAGGGCGGAGCAAAGGGGGGGTATTTGTTTTTTTGTTGTCGGCCGGCCAGAAAATTAATTCCCGCGCGCAGCGGGCCGCCAACTCCACTGATCGCGCAATCGCCCCTTCACCCGCCCGCCACTGAGTTTGCAGAAACCCGCTCGGCTGCGATTGCGATGAGCGCCCGGCGTTGACTGGCGAATCTCCGCGGCCGCGCCAGCCCGCGCACGCTCACGCGAGCAGCGGCCATCTTGGAGGTCGTCGCGACCGACGCGGCCGCGGTGGCGCTGACGCTAGGCGATTCCAAGCGGGCGCCTTAGCGCGACCCGGCGACTCGGTCGGGCGAGGCATTCTGGCGACGTCGACAACGGTAGACGCGAGAACAACGGCAGCGACGCCGGCGAGGGCCACGACGACAACGACGGCGGGGCCAGCGACGGCGTCGACGCGGATCAGGCCGACGACGATGACGGCGCCCTCGCGTCGGCCACGACGGCGTCGGAGGGACTGCGACGCGCGCGCGGCCGACGCGCGAGAGCGACCCGCGCGGCGTCGCGCGACGCGGATCGCGCCCCCCCGCGCGCCAGCGAGCGAGCGCGGGCGCCCGAGTGATTCGACGCGCGGCGCGAGGGGGCCGCTTGGCAGCAGAACAGGTTGAAGGAACAGAAATACAGTAGTAGAATTCGCAGAAACGCGAGCGCGCGAGCGCACGCGCGCGCGAGAGGCCCGTTTGGTAGCGCGCCATGAGGACGTTGAGAGCCGATGTTCTCTTTAATAATCTGGCAGAGCGCGAGCGCAAGCTATTTTTGAACATTTTCAATTCAAAACCACATGTGGTGAATGTTTTCGGGGCAATCAACGTTTGAAATCCTTGCGAAACGTTAGCAATGATGCAGGCAGGCGCTCGCGACGACGCGCGCGCTGCGCCCCATGCGTCGCAAGTGTTTCGAAAGGAAAACTGATGAATGTCGACGACTGCGCGCGCATAACTTTCGTCGCAGAGGACGCGGGCGGGGGGGGCGATGCCAGCCTGCAAGGGGTGGCGCGAATTCATGGTTTGGATGGGCGATGGGCCAAAATCACGCGCAGGCAACCGTCAATGCCCGGGAGGGGCGCACGAAATCCGACTATTCTTTTAGAAAAGAGAATTCACAAATGCTCGCAGCGAGTCGTCAACTTTATTGCCCGCGCAATCACCCCACCAGCCCGCCCGCCGCTTGGTTTGCAGAACCCATGCGACGGCGATTGCGATGAGTGCTTGGCGCTGGCTGGTGCAACTCTGCAACAGCGCTAGCCCGCGCATGCTCGAGCGCGCAGCGGCCAGCTACTGCGGCGCGACCGTCCAAGCGGGCACTTCAGTGCGAGTCGGTGATTTGGGCGAGCGCGACCATGGCAACGTCGACAACGGTAAACACGATGATGCGAGTAGCGATGATGGTGGCGATGGTGACGATGGCGACGACAAGGCCGATGACGGCGCCGACATTGATCACGCCCGCCGACAACCATGACGACGTCCTCGCGTCGGCGGCGACACCTTGGAGGTCGCGAAGGAGGTCATGACAATGATGACGAGGTCTTGGAATGAGTTCGACATGAGCGCGCGGGCGGTGCGCGCGAGTGACCCGCATGGCAGCAATTGACGCGGACCGATGTTATACTGTTTCGGGACACTCGTTTTTGGAACCCGTACGAAACCCTACTTGTTTGAAAGATTCCGGCATGCGCGCGCGACGACGCGCGCGCGCACTTCGTCCCATTCGTCCGTGGAAGATAACTGCGACAGCACGCGCGCAAAAACGTTCGAACGATTTCGACACGCTCTCGAGAGGCCTGCTTGGTAGCAGAAATATTGAAGAACCTGAGTTTTTATTGAAAAATGGAACTGTGCACGGGCGCAGGCTATGTTTGACAATCCTTGTTGCGAAACCATGTGTGTCTTATATGTGTTCGGGAAACTTACTTTTGAAATCCCTACGAGTCCTGCGGTTTTGAAAGAATTCTGCATGCCCGCGCAACGGCGCGCGCGTGTACACTTCGTCACGGTGTTTGCAACAGGATTTTTGTAAGCTGATGATGTTTGATTCACGAGTGTGCGCGCATTAACCTCTTGCAAAGGATTGGGGGGGATACCAGCATGCTTGGGATGGTACGAACTCATATGTATGATGGGTGATGGTGCAGAATCAATGTAAATTGCACATCCCCAGGGGAACTCGATAAGTCCAGGGGGCTATCTTTCTTCTAGATTGGAGAATCAGTATGGCGCCGTCCATCTCGCGGGGACGACGAGGCGACAGGGCGGCGACGGCGAGCACGGACGGGTGGCGACGAGGCGTCGACGGGGCGGCGATGGCGAGCACCGAGCAGGCAAATCGGCAGCTAGGCCCAGTTTCTGAAAACACAAAGAAGAAATCCGAAGCACAAGCACTGACCCCCGAGGAACCCCCCAATTGACATCCTGGACCTCACAACAGAATCTAAAAGAAACTCCGAAGAAGCCCCCGAGATGAAAGAGGGGGGAGAAAACGAGGTCTGCGGACAAGGAGGGGCTGGCGCAACTGGAACGAGCCGTAAACTCAACATCATTCCTGTTGTTCTGCTGCAGCGCCGCGGCGGTGGGGCTTGCTGCAGGTAGCTGGATGCGTTCCCGCCGTCAAGGGTGGACACCTATCCATGTCCACCCTCTCCGCCGAAATCCCAGGATACGAGCCCGAAGCGGCGGCTTTGGATATAGTCTGGCAGTGGAGACTAGATCCTCGAGCTGGAGATCCTGGCCTTCGTGAAGATGGTTTCGAACTTCCACTTGCACAAGCAGGCGCCATCGGCCTAGATGCTCTGGAGTCCCAGCGGGAGGGGAGCGGGCAAGGACACTGAGGAGGAGGAGGAGGAGGAGGAGGAGGAGGAGGAGGAGGAGGAGGAGGAGAAAGGAGGAACTGAGCACACGAGAGCGAGAAGAGGAGGCGGGAGGGTGGAGGAGCCAGGAGGGTTCTCGGTGAACCTTTGCGTGGGCCACGCGCTTCCCCAGTCCAGCCTGGTGCACCATGGGGCGCCCCTCGCATCCGCACTCGGCCCGCGTGCGCGGCTGGACCGGCCTCGGGTGGCCTTCGTGGTGACAGACCCGGCGGCGACCTCGAAATCCGCAAAGACCTCACCGCAGGGTCAGTAACCACACGATTCGGGGACCCTGGAGGCCCCAGTCGCCCGAGACGTCCTCGGAGAACGGCCTGGGTCCCAAAACCGTGCGGTGACCCCGAATCCCCGGTCACAACCCCGTGTGATCGGCGGCGAGGGAGGAGCACCACCCAGCCATTCCAGGCTCTCTCGCGGAACTTTTAATTTTCCGGGGGGGGGGGAGGAGGAGGAGGAGGAGGAGGAGGAGGAGGAGGAGGAGGAGGAGGAGGAGGAGGAGGAGGAGGAGGAGGAGGAGGACCCCAAGAAACCCAAGAGTCACCAACGATGTTGGAATCAGCCCTCCCTCCAAGCTCTCTCTTCACAGGTCTCTACAACAGTTCATTTCCATTGAGGGAACTGCCTCGTTGGAAGACAACCGTTTGAAGACCCTGAAGCAAGCGAAAACAGCGTTCGCAGGAGTCCAACGCCACAGGTCACCTGCGCCTTGACGTTCTTAATCGTGCCAGAGCGCTGCTATTAGGATTTCAACACCGCAAATCAACGTAACTGTTGCGCCCTCATAATCCTGACACCTTCCACAACACAAATCCTGGTACGCTGACCATTGGAATCCGTGAAGCTCTTGCAAAAAAATACAAACGAATGCGCGCGGCGCTAAGGCGAGAGCCACATGCTTGCAACTTTTTACAACGAATGAACGCGGCGCTGAGACGAGAGCCACATTTTGAAAACGACCCGCCCTCCATCCGTGAAGCTCGTGCACACGTTTAAAACGAACGCGCGCGGCGCTCAGGCGAGAGCCGCATTTTGAAAACGACCCGCCACCCATCCGCGAAATTATTGCAATGGTTTAAAACGACTGCGCGCGGCGCTAAGGCGAGAGCCACATGTTGAAAACCATCCGCCTTCAACCCGTAAACCTTCTGCAAAGTGTTAAACGAATGCGCGCGGCGCTAAGGCGAGAACCACATGTTGAAAACGACCCGCCCTCCATCCGTGAAGCTTTTGCACTTTTTGAACGAATATGCGCGGCACTAAGGCGAGAGTCACATTTTGAAAACGACCCGCCCTCCATCTGCGAAGCTGTTGTCACTTTGTAAGTTTCAGGGTCATAAATGGTGAGGAGGTCTCAGGCGAAACGCCTGGCCCGCCGTAAAAAACTGGCCTCGGGGTGCGACAGGGAAAGATTATGCAGATGGGAATGTAATGGAGGAGGAGGAGGAGGAGGAGGAGGAGGAGGAGGGAGGACACGGGCGTAGCCTGCGCCCTCTTCGGCGGGACTCGTCGCGGGAGTCGCCGCGGCCGCTCGGCCGCGGCACAAGGGGGGGCGGCAATGGTGGTCGGCCACAAGGGCAAGTCGGCACGAGAGCGGGAGCAGGAAGGTGGGAAGGAGAACGGAAGGAGGAACGAGGGACGGGGGGAGCAGGAAGGACCCCCGAGAACCTCTCCACAGCCTCCCCCAGCCCCTACAACCTCAACAATTGAGCAATAAGGATACGACTCTCCTCTTTCACCATAACTCCATCCGGAAAATACTGGGCCCTCTCCGCGTGCTGCTTTCTAGAGTGTATAAATATATATATATATATATATATATATATATATAGATATAAGAAAAACGGCTTGATAGTTCTTACGGTCTTTTACAAACCAGTCGGTGTTTCAACATGGTGCTACCGCTGCAACGTGGGCCTCGCTTTCGGATCGGCGCTTTGCTCCCGTCGTTCGGAATGGCACTCACGCCCGAGCGCAGGCCACTTTTCTGGATCCGAGTCTGTCTTCAATGATGTCGCCCCCCCTCATTTCCCTTCCTCCGCCTTCCCCTGGTCCTCCTGTTGCTCCCGCTCGTTCCACTCCTGCTCCTGCTGCTGCTGTTCGTCCTCGTCCTTTTCCTCCCGATCATCCTACTACTCACCCACGACTTCCTCCTCCTCCTCCTCCTCGTCCTCCTCCACCTCATATGCACGCAGCTCCCATGTCTTCCGATTGCGTATAACACGATGTGGTCTTCAGGCTGGAGTTGCAGGTCGGCTACGACACGCGTCGTAGAGAAAAGCCAGCGCAATGGAAAGGGATGGGAGGGAGGGACAGGATGTCAACTGCGGCGCGAACGCACCTAGAGCTTGAAGCACGCCCCTCTCCTCTCTCCTCCCCATCCCCTCGTCTCGTCTCCCTCCTCCTTCATCCGCACTCCACTGCACGTCCCCCTCGCCCTCCTCGTCCCTGAGAAGCAGGAGGGGGAAGCAGGACTTCAGGAAGGTTTGCAAATTGAGCAGGGACCGACCGTCCGGCATTTATATAGTCCTACCACGACATGCTCTTAGAACCCAAAAATGTTCTAAGAACCAGAACAGTGTTCTTAGAACTTAAGCCTTATGTGCAAAACAATACAGACTCCGCCAGACATGTTCTAAGAACATTTCGTGGGAACCACAAAGGGTTCTTAGAACATGTTTTGGTAGGGCTATAGGCGAGCCAGGACGCTTCGCCACTGCGTGAGCAAGGGGTCTCAGGGAGCGGCATAGGGCGGCACAGGGCGGCCGCCCGCCTTCGCGGCGGGGCCGGCGCCTGCCATCGTGGCGCAACCCCGCGGCCCGCCGCTGCGGCCGGCTGGCGTGACGGCTTCGGGCGCGGGAGGCGGGGCGGCGGCAAGCGGCTCAAGACGGCTAGGCGAAAGAGTGACCCTGGGTAAGAGTGACCTCTGGTGCGCAGCTTTGGGGGGCGCGAGGGGGCCAAACCCAAGGGCGCGGGCCGCTTATATCGCATCGCGCTCGGCGATCGGGGGGGGCCCGATAAGCCCGCGCCAAAGGTCACTCCGGCGAAAGGTCGCTCTGACGCGTAGTCGGCTCAAGACGGCGCGGCTGCAGTGGCCGCCCAGACGGTCCACAGATGCCTCCACGGCGGCAGACGAGGGCCCCAAGAGAGCCCCAGGATGGCCCCAGGAGGCCTCCAAGGCGGCCCGAAGGAAGCCCTCCGGGGCTCCCCAAGGAGGGCTCCCGGGGAGCCTCCGGGCGGCGAGCGGCTCCAGGGCCCCCCCCCCCCTGCGACGACGTCGCGGACGTTGCTGGGGCGCCGAAGGACGTACAGTGTGGGCGCGGCCGCAGGAAGCCCTCGCAAGAAACCCAATCCTGAGAACCCGTGCGCGAGGTGCACCTGAGGGGAAACCTGGAGCACCCGGAACGCAGCAGCTCCTTCGACGGCTGCGGGAAGTCACCGCGCAGCGCGAGGAGAGAAGAAACCCAGGGCACCCTGGCGAAACTCAGATGGTTTCTTGATGGGCGCCCCCACTGTACTAGTACTGTGCGACCCCCCTGGGAGGCCCGCGTCCGAACCGGAGAATGCAGCACAGGCAGACGGTTGTGGATGCCATGACAATGGACACCCTCGCAATCCCTCAAACATGTTTTGCAATCCGGAAAGGTTTTGGCAGCACCCTTCCTCTCCATGGATCGACTTCCACAAGCATACGGGCGACATCGTCACCCGAGCGGTATGGCTGGAAAACGCCAGCCACCGACGCGTCGCCCCCAGGGTGCCGACGCACACTGACAACCCGGGCACGGCAGCGGGATATGCCGAAGGCCACGTTGATGCTGCTGCTGCTGATGATGATGATGATGATGATGATGATGATGATGATCAGCATCATCATCATCATCATCATCATCATCATCATCATCAGCATCATCATTATGGTCATCATCATCATCATCATCATCATCATCATCATCATCATCATCATCATCATCATCATCATCATCATCATCATCATCATCATCATCATCATCATCCATCATCATCATCATCATCATCATCATCATCATCATCATCATCATCATCATGATCATGAACTGCAGCATCATCATCATCATCATCATCATCAGCATCATCAGCATCAGCATCAGCATCAGCATCAGCATCAGCATCAGCATCAGCATCAGCATCAGCATCATCATCATCATCATCATCATCATCGACCTGCTTGGCACGGGGATGGAAAGCGCAACTTACGTTGTGTCGGCGCGAGATCGCTGGCTTGTCCGTTCTTACTCCTCTCACACCCTCTCTTCCCCTCGCCCTTGTCGCATCCGCGGGAGCTTCGGGGCACTCTTGGGCCATCTTGGGAAGCTCTCGGGCTGTCTTCGGGCCCTTTTGAGTCTTCCGTGGGCCCTTCAAGAGAGATTGCGAAACGATGATTCTAAACATGCGGAGAGGGATATTGATCATTTGTTTAATGATGTTCACGGCGGTACCATTTTAACTCACCTGGCCATTTCAACCCGCCTGGGCCTTTGAACCCGCCTGGCCGTGTTGACCCGTATGTCCGATTCAAGCCGCATAGCCATTACGACCGCGTGACTGCTTTCATCGGAATGAAAATTTGAACCCGCCTGGCCGCGTTGACATCCTTGGCAGTTTGAACCCGCCTGGTCGATTTTAACCCGTTGGGCCGTTGTAACCCGCCTGGCCGTTTGAAGCCGCCTGGTCCTTTTGACTCGCCTGGCCAGTTTACATCGCTTTGCCGCTTAAATTCGCCTGGCCGTTTGAACTCGCCTGACCCTTTGAATCCGCCTGGCCGTTTTCACCCGCGTGGGTGTTTTAACCCGCCTGGCCATTTCAACCCGCATGGCCGCTTTCACCCGCCTGGCCGATTTCACCCGCCTGGTCGGTTATCCGACTGGTCGTTTCAACCCGCCTGGTCGTTTCAACCACCTGGCCGCGCTGACATCCTCGGCCGTTTATCCCGCCTGGCTTTTGAAGCCGCCTGGCCATATTAGACCGCCTGGCCGTTTGAACATGCCTGGCCGTTTGAACCCGCCTGGCCGTTTGAACCCGCCTGGCCGAGTTAACTCGCCTGGCCAGCCTCGCGGGCCATATTGGAGCGCGATTCCAAGACGAGGTCGACAACGTTGCATTGCTGTGAGAATGTCCCCAGCGTTGTCGACATTTTTAGCAAGAGCGATACCACGACGATGTCGACAACACCTCGTTATTTGAGGATGCTGGGCAAGACCGAGACCAATACGACGTCGACTATAGCTCATTTGTCTGAGGAAGTTCCCAGCGAAAGCGCCATGTTGGGCAAGAGCGATGTCGGCAACATCTCGTTTGTGTGAGGATATCCGTTGCGAAGTCGCCAGTTTGGCCAAGATCGAGACCAAGACGACGTCGACTACATCTGTAGTTGTTGTGAGGATGACCCGAGCGACATCGCCACTTGTGGCAAGAGCGATGCCGACGATATGTCACTTGTGTGAGGGTGTCCCTGGCGAAATCGTCACCTGTGGACCGAAGCAGGGCGTCTGAGAGCCATCTTCTTTGGCTACGTTGGGCCGTACTGGGGCTTTCCGAGAGCGACCCCACGAGAGGCCAGGGCCCTGCACATGCCAACCCCCTCACACTCCCGCAGGTCCGATCTCTTCCGACTACATTGGAGGCCAGCCCACAAGAAACCTTCCACCAGAAGCCCAACCCTGAGGCCCCAGGACGTTGGGAGCGCCACGATTTCCATCGCAAGACCATCGAAACCAACAAAAAAAACGGGGCACCCTGCAGGGTGTAGGCATGGAGCCCATGCGAAGCGCGCTTTTTGTCATCCGCCGCCCCCTGTGGCTTGCCACGAGAGTGCACGGCGTGACAGATGTAAGAGGGAGCGTGATCCACCGCCGCTTTACTATGGAAATTTCCCCCCCCCCCCTCTTTCTCTGGAGCCCAGGGCACCCCCCCCTCCGAAAATCCCCCCCCTCCCTGCTCGAAACCCCCACCTCCTCTCCCCCCTCCTTCCCCCGGCAGGCCCCCCCACCCCCCCCCAACCCCTCCCCCCCCCCTTCTCCGGAAAACTGGGGGTCACCACTGGTTTGAAACACCCTCCCCCCACCAACCTCCAGAAAACTGACGGGGGTCACTACCGGTTCGAACCACCACCCTCGCCGCCGGCAAAAGACTCCCGGGTCCCCACCGCCGCCCTCACCACCGTCACCACCACCACCGTCCCCACCACTGTCCCCACTGTTCCCACCACTGTCCCCACTGTCCCCAGCAATGCCCCCACCACCGTCGCACTGTCCCCACTGTCTCCGCAACTTTCCCCACCACCGTCCCATTCTCCCCACTGTCCCCACTGTACTCACCACTGTCCCACTGTCCCCACTGTCCCTCCCCACCACTGTCCCACTGTCCCCACCGCTGTCCCACAAAGCTGTCACTTCTTCCGACCACTGGCCCACTGTCTCCACTGTCCCCACCACTCTCCCCAGTGTACCACTGTCGCATTGTCCCACCACCGTCCTCACCACCGCCCTCACAACTGTCCCCACCACCTTCCCCACCACTGTCCCCACTGTTCCCACCACTGTCCAAATGTCCCCTCACCGATGTCCCCTCCGCCACCGTCCCCACCACTGTCCCCACTGTCCCCACTGTCCCCACCATTGTCCCACTGTCCCCACTGTTCCCACGACTGTCCCCACTTTCCCCACCATTGCCCCCACCACTGTCGCAGTCCCCACTGTCCCCACCACTGTCCCCACCACGATCCCACTCTCCCCACTGTCCCAACTGTCTCCACCACTGTCCCACTGTCCCCACTGTCCACGCCACTGTCCCCCTCTTCCCACTGTCCCACCGCTGTCCCACTTTGCTGCCCCACTGTCCTCACTGTCCCCACCACTGTCCCACTGTCCCCGCTGTCCCCGCCACTCTCCCCACTGTACCACTGTCCCACCACCGTCCTAACCACCCTCACCACTGTCCCCACCACCACCGTCCCCACCACTGTCACACTGCTGTCCCACCACCACCGTCCCCACCACTGTCCAACTGTCCCCGTTGTCTCCGCCACTGGTCCACTGCCCCCGGTCCCCACCACTGTACCCACTGTCCCCGCCAGTGCCCCCACCACTGTCGCACTGCCCCCACTGTTCCCACCACTGTCCCCACCACGGTCCCACTCTCCCCACTGCCCCCACTCCCCACCACCATCCCCACCACCGTCGCAACCACTGTCCCCACCAGTCCCCCATCCGGAGTGGGAGAGGAGGAGGAGTCGTTGCGGCGAGGGGGCTGTGGAAGCTTCCCGCCCCCCCCGCACACACGCACACACACAGGCACACATACACACACACACACACAGGCACACACCACACGCACACACGCACACACACACACACACACACACACGCACACACACACACACACACACACACGCACACACACGCACACGCACACGCACACGCGCACACACACACACACACATGCACACACACACACACACTTTTGGCGTCGGCGGCTGGGCAGAGGGACTGCCCTGGCGCTGTGGCAGTAGTGGGTCACACAACAAAACGCGAATTAAGCCGGCACGCGAGAGGAAAAAGGAGACCCGGCGCGGGCGTGAGGGAGAGGAAGCCGGGCCGGCTTAGAGCAGGGCCAGGCCGCGGAGGGACGGGCGCCAGTGCAGAGCGCACACACAAACACATCTGTAAGTCGGCGGTGTTGGGGGACCTCGGGCGCGGTCGACAGATGGAGGTGCCAGTCGCGAAAGGACGTAGTCGGACGCACCATGATGAAAGAGCCCAGTCACGGCCATTCAGATTGGTGGTGAAGGACGAGAGGCGCTGTAAAGCCAAAGTGCAGCTGCCAAAAAACACACACAACCCCTCGAGGAGCGCCAGGCCAGAACTAAGACGAGGCCAGGACGAGGCCAACATCGGGTGAGGATGAATCGAGAACCTCTGCGACCCGGTGGCTCTGGAAGATGTCTCGGGCGCCGCGGTCTTATCAGAGCATTCCGGAACGCTCTGGAACGAATGTATCATCGTCTTAGGCTCGGTGGCGAGCGAGGGGGGGAAGTGAGAAGAAGCAGGCCTTCTCGCGGGACTTCCGAGAAGTCCTCGTGCCTTCTGAGAAGCGGTCTGTGCCCTCGGGAAGGCTCCGAAGACTGCTCGGGAAGGCCGGGGAGCCCCAGGCCCTCCGAGAAGGCCTTCTCCTTCTCGCTGCCCCCCTCGCTCGCCGCCGATGGCCCCGTCCGGAGAGCCGGGCGACAGGCAGGCAGGAGGAGGAGGAGGAGGAGGAGGATGGAGGAGGAGGGGAGGAGGAGGAAGAGGAGGAGGAGGAGGATGGAGGAGGCGGCGAGCCGGGAAGGGTCGACAGGCAGGGCGTCCGGCCCGCCACTGGAAGGGGGGGGGGGGCGAGGGGGTGCCCGCGCGACGCCTGCGGAGGTGCCGGAGGCGCGACGCCTGCGGAGGTGCCGGAGGCGCGGGGCTGGCCCTCGGGAGGGCCACGCCTCACCGCGGTCTGGACCAGCAGTCCTCCGTCCGTCCTCCGTCCTCCGTCCTCCTCCTCCTCCTCCTCCTCCCGTCTTCCGTCTCCTCCTCCGCCTCCTCCTCCGTCCCCCCGTCCTCCTCTCCGCCCTCCTTCTCCTCCTCCTCCTCCTCCCTCATCTCCTCCTCCTCCTCCCCTCCGCCCTCCTCCTCCTCCCCCTCCCCTCCTCCTCCTCCTCCTCCTCCTCCTTCCTCTCCTCCTCCTCCTGGCTCCTCCTCCT
This sequence comes from Prorocentrum cordatum, assembly GCA_963575745.1. NCBI lineage: Eukaryota > Dinophyceae > Prorocentrales > Prorocentraceae > Prorocentrum > Prorocentrum cordatum. Next base: position 209,996 of record CAUYUJ010018210.1, read on the forward strand.
CCTGG